>BNCR01000009.1:3101166-3456515 GCA_014656515.1 Oryzias celebensis | reverse complement strand
CCACCTACAGTTGAGAATCAGCCTTCTCAACCTAACATCATTAAGAACAAGTACTGCTCTCAGCTTATCAATGAGTACATGCACATGCCTCAGAATAACTTTGACTCCTTTTCCTTCCCAGATTTCAGAGGTTAGCTGCAGTGCTCGTGCACATTTCTCACACGGAGACAAGTCTATTTCGCAGTTTACCTTTGTGTTCATAAAGTTTTTTGTAAAGTTATTACTTGAATGTTTGATAAATATTCTTATTTGCAACCTACTGTTAAGGGATGCAATACAGAAAGTTAACATTTGCACAAGACGGCGGATAAATACAAGAAAATACATTGATAGAATAAATACATCAATAAAATTCATAAAAACTGTATTTTAGAAATATACTAAGATTCACAAATCCACTTTGTATAGAACTTTATTTGTAATCTTTAACATTACAGAGCTGAAGGTGGGGGAGCTGAAAAAGCCCCCCACCTTCACTCACCCCCCTCGTGAGATCGCTGCATCTTGACAAGAATCATTATATTATTTTAGGATGTTGCTGTAATGACTTCATATAAAAATGAATCACCTGGAAGCAGAATTAGAGAATAAAGTCCATTTTCTGTCGGTCTGCTCCCCTTTAGTAAATCTGTCCTTGTTTTCTCAGAATGTTTGATTTTGAGTTTACAGTTGGATGACTCTAAACACGTCTTCATACTATTTATGAATGACGTTGATGCAAAAATTCATATATTTCATATTTGATCAATGGTGTTATACATACTTGTGAGAACAAAAAGAAGAGGAACAGCAAAAAAGAAACTAACTCCAATCCCTTGCTTTACAGGCTGTAGGAAAGGAGAATAAAGGTGGACATCTACCTTCCACATAAGACAGTGAGTGTCTGAGTCCGTTTGTTTTGCTGCTGTAGAACCAAAGATTACAACGGGTTTGACCACGAGGACGACCTCGCCCGAGGAGCTGAAGCGACTCCCCTGTCCGCCCCGACCACGGTCAGGACGAGAAGAACAGCAAAGGTTAACGTGTGATTTGCTGCAGCAGGGAGTGTGTCTCTACTCTCTAGCTCTAGCGGCTTTGGTTTGGGCTCTAAAACTTCTTCTGATTGGTTGCAGCTGAGGCATGTCTATGGTGTCAAAATGGCGCCTAAAGTTTTGCTCGTCAAAACCACTGATCCGCGAATCAAAATGCTGAAATTGAGAACTAAAACCCATCTTTTTGCAGATTTCTTCTCTCGTCATTCTGAAATCCTCTTTTTGAGTTGCACTTTTATTTTTTTGCGTTTGAAACTGTCATTTTGACATGCGCTTTTTGCATGACAAACCATCGTCATTCGTTGCAAATGATGTGACTGTTTCTTTCTTTCATGCGTGCATGAATGAATATTTGCAAATTCTAAATGTACTTTGTTTGCAATCGCTAGACTGGATATTCTGAGCTACTGTCAGCTGTGCAGACCCTGGTGTCTGCACTGCAGAAAAATCTTCAGCAGAGCCAACCAGCAGACAGAGAGGACCGGGGACCTGGTCAAGTAGTACAGACGGCTTCTGTGCAGCATAGCTCGGTCCCTGACTCTGGGACCCTGACCCAGGGTCATAGTCATAGTCAGTTAGTGCAGCAACGGACCCCATCTGTACAGCAGGAAATGAGCAGGTTCTATTATAACTGAAAGTTTTCTGTCCTAAGTGTTTTAGTGTGTTTCAAGTTAGAGTCCCAAAATGAAGAACGTGTAGTTACGTTCACAATGACTTAAAATGTTCACATATTAAAAACAGAAATATAATTATGAAATCTTCATTAGTATGTGGTATCTTCTCTCTCAGGTCTTTTCCAGCTCTTTTCCAGAGGCAACTCCTGACTGGGAAAAGGCGTTTCGCAAGTGTCGGAAAAGCTTCAAAAAGGACCAAGCTGATGAAAGACTTGTCTTGCAACGTCTGCCTGCTCAACTCCAATTTTGATCATACCCCCTCTCCTTCTGAGGAAGTACAACTTTTTCAGGCTGGATTGGGGAAAAGGACCATAAATATTTTGGAGAACATGAATCATTCTGAGGTACGTTTATGTAACAGCCATATAACAACTCACATTTCAGTGGCAAATAGTAACATATACTACTAGCTATGATTGTTGCGTTTGTTATTAGGCTTTTGCATAAAATCTTTGAATTTGCGATGAAAATAGTGCTGAAGTGTTTCCATTGAACTTGTTCAAATAAGTTTATCTTGTCCTGTCAAACTTCTTGAAAAAGAAACAACTTCAATATAATATCCCATCACCCGTGACCACAGTAAGGGATTAAGCGGGTCAGAAAATGGATGGATGGATAC
Source organism: Oryzias celebensis (assembly GCA_014656515.1). Classification (NCBI taxonomy): domain Eukaryota; kingdom Metazoa; phylum Chordata; class Actinopteri; order Beloniformes; family Adrianichthyidae; genus Oryzias; species Oryzias celebensis. Next base: position 3,454,191 of record BNCR01000009.1, on the reverse strand, counting down.
TTTAAACTTTAAAGATGGGCAAAAATATCTCTGTTCTTTGACAAATGACTGATTGCCACTGCTGCTTTTGATAAATTAATCCCTGGATGAAAACAGTGGAGGATCATTTAAATGATTATTATTCAGAGATAAAGCTCTTGTGTAATGCAGTAGTAATATGTTGTGTAGTAGCACGGCTACATAATATAAATGGGGCCAAAAACAACTTGAAACTGTATTTTGATGACTCGCTATGTCACAGCCAATTTTTCGCACAGAAATGGAAATTCTCAAAAAGCATTTCCATTACACTGCATTTTGTTGCTGCTCATAGGTTTGTAGTCAAGTTGTCTTCACTGAGTGCTAATTATGGGGTAATGAAACTGTCATAAAGAAAAGTATTCATAACAAAAAAATTGTTTTCATAAAGAAAAAGTTCTATTCATAAATACAACGTTGTGCACACATTTATATTTTGTGCAGAAAAAATATGATTACAACCTTTGGTTTTACGTTTCACATGTCTGTTTTGAATACGATTTGTCATTGTTTTGAAAACGATTTTTCTTTGTCTTGAATACGAATTTCGTCAGGGGGTCACAGGCATGAATATCAAGTCCCATTGATTCTTCCAACTGTGCATTCGTGATCAAGTATTTTTTATTAAAATAAAATGAAACTGAACTTTTAGGAATTTTTTTGATACCATAATGAGAAAATTATCTTGATAGCCATAGAATAGAAAAGTAGATAAAAATAGAAGAAAAAAAACAGCGATCTCCAGCTGCATTTCATTGTTTTCAGGCTACAACAGGCGATTGTTTAAACAATGCAGCAGAGGGTCATTTTAGAACCAGAAGTGGTAAACAGCCTAGAAAGACGTTGCAGACGTATGATTCCACATATTCAGTGTAAAATAAAAACATATCTGCTGAAATTAGTTGATAATCAGAGGATAAAGAAACCAAAACGGCTAAGCTAATTTGGAGCAAAAGTATGCTAACGGCCAGCCGACTGTTGCGGCCATAAAAACAAACAAAAAAAGAAAAGTCAAAAAGTCAGTAGGATCATTCTCTTATTTACATCTCTTTTTTTGCCACCACGTCCGGGTCTGTTTTATTGTTTTTACACTCCACTGATGTCGCCTGGCAAAAAATTTTAAAAAGCGGCAGGACTTGGCTGTTTATATCTTTTTTTCCAGCATAGCGACGGTAACAAGATCATTTTCCTGCTAGGGGATAAATAACATTCTAAACTGTTTAATTCGATCAGCTCATGCAGTTGAATTGATGCTCCGGGACTCAATGTTTATGCCTGTGACCCCGTGACATATTTTTAACAGTGATTTAACAGGAGAAATTCATATTCAAGACAAGCAAGAGTCGTATTGAAAACAAACACAAATCGTATTCAATACAGACATGAAACGTAAAACTAAATGTTTTATTCATATTTTTCCTGCAAAGTTGTGCGCAAAATATAAATTTGTCCACGACTTCTTCTTTATGAATATGTTTCTTTTTGACAGTTTCCTTACCCCAAAGGTAATCCCTTTTAAGTAGCAGGTTCTTGTGTTTTTGCTCAGTCCATCAAATTACTAAATAATTGGATAGTGGGAAAAGTTGAGATGGAAAAGATTATTATTACTATTATTAATAAATTGAAGTTTTTTCAGTTGCTGTTTCCATTACAGAATCTATTTTTCAATATTTGGTTTTGTATAAATATGGGTGTTGGAAGTGCACGTTGAGTTATTAAACATCAATAAAAACCTTTTATGCTTTGCTTGTTTGTGCCAGCTGCAAAACGTGTTTCATGCAGCGTTTCCTAAGCTGGAGGCATCAACAGGAGGATGGCTGCTTTATAAATCATCAGGTTGTGTGTTTTTGTGCTAAGCAAAATATTTTATAGTAACACATTCATTGCTTGATACTTGTACTTTTTTATTTGACATTCTAAAGTTAGATATCAGACACCCCTAAAACTTTAACTTTGTTCACCAGTCACCCTCTTTAACAAAGGTGCTCTTAAATTATCGGGGTAAAGTTGCTTCTTTGTTGTCTGAATTTTTAAAGCAATCCTTTATTTACTGTAACATAATTTGTCCTAACCTATATAGGAAAATGCAATTCTCTCAGAATCCTAATGTGTCAATGTTCACATTTTAGGTGGCAATGGAAAAAGAACATCGACTCCAGTTGCTCCAAATAGCGATGGATATACAGGGGCACAAATTAAGATGGTCTCCGCCAGTGGCAAAGTATTGTTGTATATAGTTCCTCTACAAGACGAACTCAGCATTACTCCTTTACCTCCAGAGGCCAAAGAATTCGAGAGCATGCCTAAAGCAGCTTGCAAAAACTGCCACAAGAGCTTTCCACTTCAAGTGTTGGCTCTCCATGTGCGCTCATGCACAATAATGTTAAGTTCATCTGACCAGGAAGAGGTAACAGATATTTATCAGGAATTGTGTACATGATATATTGTGGGGTTATGGACCAAGGACATTAAGTGTTGTTGTGTATGTCACTTCCTGTTTTATTTTGTTGTATTTCCTGTGCTCACCGTTTCTTCTCAGGTCACTTGACACTTCCCTCCTTGTGTGTTCCCTCCCTCCTGGCACACCTGTATGTTGTTAATTAATCCTCTCTCCCTGTTATATACCCTCGTCTCCCATGCACGGGTGGTTGGGTGGTTCTGTGCCTTCTAGGAATTGCTCTTGTGGTTTTTCGAGACATTAAATGAATGACTATTCCACTTTGAGTGCCGTCTGCGTTTGTGTCCACACGCCAACCATGACATTACCACCCGACCAATAAAATGGACGCAGCGGACGCGGAGACGTTTTGGGCATTGCTTCGCCAACAGGAGGAGCAGATGTCTTGCTTACGGCAAGGATTACTGGAGATGTCAAGCCTTCACGAGCGACAACTTGCCACATTGGGTGAGCGATTGGAGCAGTTGGCGGAGCGGATCCAACATCCACTGTCCGTCCCTTCTCCACAACCATCGCATTCCACACCAGTCCAGGATGGGATTCCTGTCGCCCCTGCTGCACAGCTGGCCCGCCCGGAGAGGTTTTCCGGGGACTGCAGAGCATTCATCACCCAGTGTGAGCTGCACTTCCAGTTACAAGCGCCTCACTATCCTTCGGACCAAGCCAAGGTGGCTTTCATCATTTCACACCTGACCGGCAGAGCTGCAGCCTGGGCTACTGCTGAGTGGCAACGTGGAGCCCCGACCTGCGCATCTCTCTCGGCTTTCCTGGAGGCGTTCAAGCAGGTGTTTCATCATATTAAGCCAGGCAGTGAGGCGGCTCGGGCACTTATGAGATTAAGACAGCGGGACCGACGGGTAGCTGACTATGCCATCGAGTTCCGAACCTTGGCCTCCACTAGTGGTTGGGACACCACTGCGCTCATGGACGCTTTCGTGGAGGGACTATCCGAGGAATTAAAGGACAGATTAATTGCTCTCGAGTTACCTTCCTCCTTGGAACCCATCATCGCCCTGGTCATCAGAATTGACAATAGCCTGCAGGACCACAAGCAGGAGCATGGCAGGGTGGCACCCCGCCCCCGACGCAGTCCTGTTGAGCACAGGATCATGGACTCACCTGACTTTGCTGCTTTTTCCGCAGAACCCCCGTCTTTAGTCTCAGAGGAACCCATGCAGCTCGGCCGGGGCAGACTGACAGTTTCCGAGCGACGGCGGCGGATGGCGGCAGGTGAGTGCCTTTACTGTGGCGGCCGGGGTCATTTCTGCAGGGATTGCCCCAACTCATCAATAAGAGTGGGCGCGCTTAAGAGCCGTGGTCCGGCTCCCACTATCCCGAAACCTGCTTCCTGTGTTTTGGATGTTCGGGTTATGTTCCAGAAAGGGGGAGTTTCTGTCAGAGCATTGGTGGATTCAGGAGCAGAGCAGAACCTCATGGACGCCGAGCTAGCCAAACAGGTCGGTCTGAAGTCTGAGTTTTTGCCCCGTCCTTTACGAGTGGTCTCCCTCAACGGCCAAGAATTAGCCACCGTTTCACGAGTCACTGAGCCGGTTCATCTGATTGTGTCAGACAATCACCACGAGCACACCCGTTTTTTCCTTTTTTCCTCCCCACAGAACCCACTGGTATTAGGTTGCCCTTGGCTGAATGCTCACAACCCAGTCATCGACTGGCCCTCCAGCCGTGTCTCCGGCTGGAGTGAGAAATGTCACACCACCTGTTTGCGTTCAGCTCGGCCTCCTGGGGGAGATCCCGCCGTCCCAGTAGGGCGGCCGCCCTCACCTGACCCATTCAGGGTTCCGTCTGAATGTCATGACCTGACTGAGGTGTTTTCTGAGTCACGAGCCCTGTTGTGTTCAGGGGTTTCCCACAATAGGTTGCCAGATCGTCGGCGCACGCCAGCACCATCCTACCTACCTGGTCAGTTCGTTATGTTGTCCACCTCGCACCTCAGACTCCGGACAGAGTCGAAGAAGCGTTTCCCCAAGTTCATCGGTCCTTTCGAGATCCTGAAGGTCATCAATCCGGTGGCGGTCAGGCTGCGCTTGCCCAGGTCCTTGCGCATCCACTCGGTTTTCCACATCTCTCAGCTAAAGCCACATGTCACGAGTCCCCTGCAGCGGCCATCCTCTCCGCCACCCCCTCCCCGCATCATTGATGGCCAACCGGCCTACACTGTCCGTCGCCTTCTGGACGTTCGGCGACGGGGTCGTGGCCTCCAGTATCTGGTGGACTGGCAGGGGTACGGGCCTGAGAAGAGGTCCTGGGAGCCTGCTTCACGCATTCTGGACCCTGAACTCATCAGGGACTTCAATCGGCGGCACCGGGACAAGCTTCCCCCTGCGCCAGGTGGCGCACCTTGAGGGGGGGGTACTGTGGGGTTATGGACCCAGGACATTAAGTGTTGTTGTGTATGTCACTTCCTGTTTTATTTTGTTGTATTACCTGTGCTCACCGTTTCTTCTCAGGTCACTTGACACTTCCCTCCTTGTGTGTTCCCTCCCTCCTGGCACACCTGTATGTTGTTAATTAATCCTCTCTCCCTGTTTTATACCCTCGTCTTCCATGCACGGGTGGTCGGGTGGTTCTGTGCCTTCTAGGAATTGCTCTTGTGGTTTTTCGAGACATTAAATGAATGACTATTCCACTTTGAGTGCCGTCTGCGTTTGTGTCCACACGCCAACCATGACACATATCCTAAAGGTCATGTGCTTGTCATCAATAAAACTTATTTTGTATACTACTTTCAGCTTGGTGATGCCAAATGCCCCATATGCAATCAAAAGTTCCCCTTTATGGACTTAAGCACGCATGTCAGTTCCTGTGGAGAAATGTGAGCTCTTTTGCATAACTTTGACATTGTTCATGCAACATTTATTAAATAGCTGTTGGGTGTTACCTCAAATGCACTGTTTTTTCACTATTTCCACAGGTCTGACAGCATTGAAAGTAGTACTGCATCCAGTACAGTTTCTGTCAAGATTTCTTGGTATGTAAATATATGCTGTCACATTGTATATAATATTTGAATTTCTGTCTTCAAGTCATGTAATTTTGTGAATAGTGAAGAAGATGTTTTACGTTGGCTTGCTGCCCAAATTGATCACACAAAAGAGTTCAACCTTTGTGTGGCACGAGAACAGTTGGTGGAACGGGGTATGATGCTTTGGAAAAGACAAAAGAGAAGTTCCCCTATCAATCCTCTTAAAGTCACCTTTCTTGGAGAGTCTGGAATTGACACTGGGGCGCTGCGTGTGGAGTTCCTGACAGGTACTTATCCTTGAGTAACAAGGCTTCATTGTATTGTTAGTAATAATTATTATGCATTTCTACAAATTTCTGTATAATCTTCTTGAATGTCTTTTTACTTGTGTTTCAGAGTTGATTTCTGGGATAGCTGACAGGCTCTTTGAGGGTCAAGAAGGCAAAGGAAAAATCCCAAAGTATTCCCTAAATGACCTCGACAATGGCCTTTTCAGGTGTGTAATGTTATACCAATTTCAACCCAGGAATTAAAAATGTAATAGTGCAGTGTAGAGGCCTCCCTACATGTACAACTGAAACATTGAAATTGATTAAAGTAATTGGAATTTTTCAAACCTTGAGTTATCACTATAAGTTTCCCATTGTGGTGAGTGTGAATGTATTGTGATGTTGTCCTGTGATGGACTGGCAACCTATTCAGGGCAGGTGTGGCCAAACCTGGTCCTTAAGAGTTGCAATAAAGCATGTTTTATATGTTTTCCTGCTTCAGCACACCTGTCCTACAAATGACTGTGCCAGTCACAGACCTGCACTTACCTTTATTAGATGTTGACTATGGCCATGTCTTGGAATGAGGTGTCTGGAAGCAAGGAAACAGAAAACACGCTGTATTGCGGCTCCTGAGGACCAGGTTTGGTCACCCTTAGATTCAGGGTGTACTCCTGCCTTTTACAGTGCTATTTTTTTTTCAGAGTTGCAGGGGAAGTCTTTGCTGTGAGTCTTGCCCAGGGTGGTCCAGCTCCATGTTTCCTGCAAGAATGGTGCTACCAGTTCTTGGCAACTGGTGAGCTGATGCTCATAACTAAAGGTGACATCTTTGACTTGGAGTTGTCACCACTGATTGAAAATGTAAGCTCCATTTCTTTTGTTTACTTAATAGTTAATTTAGAGTTTCAAACATGTTTGTTACTAACATCTTCTTAACAGCTTGAGGAGGTGGAAAATATGACCGGCTTCGCGGAACAAATTGTCAATTGTGGCTACACTGGTCCAATAAAGGAGGAGTGTAAAGCTAGCATCATCAGGTTTGTGTCTGTCCAAAAAAACGTTTTGTAGTCTTGTTTTTTTTGTTTGTCATGGCAGCCAATGAAAAATTTTTTTGGACATGTTCTTTGTTGATGGGCGTGTCTCACCTGAGTGCATGAGCATATTGGGAAAATATGTGTGTGGACTATGTGGATTGGCAGAATGCTGGTATGACTTACACAGAGCAGAGAAAATGAACACAAAAAACATGCTGTGTATGATTTTATTCCCCTTAAAATTATTTTATAAACATCCATAGGAATATTAGTTTTTTGTAAATTAGGTGGTTGTTTTAAAATTGCACTAATACTGCACTACTTTTTTTCTATAAGGGCCATTGTTTTGCACGCCACAAAAAAACGGACACCAATGCTGAATCAGCCACGACAAGGCTTAGATGTCTACAACTTCTTGAAGGTCTTAGAAGCAAATCCGGAACACTGCCGTAGCCTGTTTGTTGCAGGCAATGTTGAGAAAGTAAGTTTGACCATTTAATTTACCTAAATGCTGTGTGTCCTAATATTCAAGTGCTACACAACCTGTTCATCCTTACAGGTGGATTCGCACTACATTGTTTCTAGACTCGCGCCAGAGTTTAGTAGTTCCACTGGTAAGCAACTAACTGAAAAAAAAATCTTGAACTACTTTCAAGATTTTCTGCTTGAACTTGAGGGTAAGTTAGATATTATTTTTTCTCTTCCTGTTTTTTTTGGTTTATCATTGACTTCGCTGTTTGTTTTTCAAGGTGCAGACCCGAAGACAGCGAAGGGCCTTCTGTTCCTGGTGTGATGCAATGGCTTTCTGGGCAGGCTCACAGACATCTCCTGTTATCGGAAAGAGAAGCTTTCAAAATAGTGGTCCGTTTTGACCATGATAGCATTGAGAACATGCCTGGGCACACCATCTGCTTCCCAATTGTCAGTGCCTGCACAAAAACAGTGACTTTTCCAACAGCTCACCTCAACTCTTTTGAGGAGTTCAAGGACACTATGTTACTGTCTCTACAGTGTGGTTCAGGATTTCACAAAATCTAATGCACTTGATTCAGTGTTTCAAAGATCTTTTCAAAACTCTCAACTAGCCTTTTGGACAAACACATTTAATGGGTCAAAAGTGAAATGTAACAAAATTCCAATTGTTTGCTTGATGAGGGGACAGTACTTTGTAAGCTTGAATAGTTCTGTTAGTTTTTATGTTACATTCTGCTGTGGTTAAAGACATAGTTCAGTACAGAAATGTAAGTGTCTTGGCCGTGGTTTTCTGATGTCCCACAAGGGTTGAACAGTTGGGACAGTTGTCACAGGTCTGAGTCACTGAGAGGACAAGCCACAGAGGGAACAACAACTCCAGCAGTTTCCTGCTCTGCCTGGTTGCAGTTAGACTGTTGTCCAATGTTCACAGCGCCCTGCAGACAAAGAAAACTTGATTTAAAAAAGTTCAAATGGGAATATACCTTAGATGGTACTTAGTAGCTGAATACTTACTGTGAACCTGTAATATTTAGAAGTAAAAGAAAAAAAAAATTGTTTTGTTATACAATTCTGGCACCTCAAATTAAAAATGGAAGTGGGTGCATCCCCTTTCTAAAACACAAAGAACTGTACTTGTATTTTTTCTTCCTTTTTGAGAAACGGGGATGAAGTGTGATCACTTTCCTTGCTCTCAGAACATAACACCCAAAAAATGAGAATTAGCAGGAACATGCATTTCATCGATACGACTATTACTATTTTTACTGTGTATATTTAAGGGCACTGGCTGTTAATTTATGAAGTGAAATGTTTTTGGCATAGCAATATAAAAAGAAACGGCATCATTGTAATGAAACCTTTCTTAATACAGTGTTTGTTTTTTTTATACCTGTGCATACAGAGGACAATTGATGGGACTTTTGAGTTCGGCCCATCGTCCACAGTTGATTGGGGGTAAAGTTTTGTTCACTGCGAAGGGAATGGTTGTCCCACGTGGAAGTAAAACTTTCCAAGTCAGCTTGGAGTCGTGGCAAAAACACATAATGGGCAGCAAAGAGATGACGACTGTCAGATGGGTCCAGCAGTCCATCTTCTTCCGAACAGTGAAACAAGTTGTAGTAGATGCTGGTGACAGACATCCATACATCCCTCCACAGATGTTCAATTCTGTAAAAAGTAACCCAATTTTGAAATTACAGCTTGAAAAAAAATGTCCATTTCAATGTTTTATGAAGTATTTCACAAAACATACAGACAAAAATATTACCTAGTGACGTGAACTCTTCTTGTGCAGCATTGTGTTTTTAATATTGTACACACAATATTAAATCTCAATTTATTTGGATTTTATTCAAAACATGACTGATCGGAAATTTAAAAAAATGGCTGTAGCTCACATTTGTTTAAACTACTAAGGGTCAAAATATTCTCAGTTAAAATGCAGTTGGTACATTCTTCACAAAGCTGTGCCTGGAATATGGGAGCAAAGACTTACCTTTGATTATGAACACTTTTGCCAGCCATGAAACTGCCTCTGCCACACCCACGGACTGTAAACATCCATCTTGCTATGTCCACATTTTCACATCCTTGGTCTGCTCTAACCCTTTAGATGCAAAAAAATATATTAACTATAGTTAAGTTTCAAGTTAAACAGTGATAATGGTGCTCCACTGATCCCTGCTCTAAACTAAAATCATATGACCCCTGCTCTCAAGCATTTAGGATAAAATGTTAGGTAGAAAAGGTCCCATGACTGGAAGTTTCAAGGTTCGGGTCTAAATACAGTTTTGTGGCCCTGTGCTCATTACGAGTCAGCAAGAGAGAAGTGAGGTAGCCACTGACAGTCACAAACCTGCTAGGAACACCGTGGTCCTCAACTGAGCGCAGAAAAAAAGCCAATGCTGTTGAAGCTTTGTTGTTTGTTGCTGCTCCCAGATACATTATCTGTGGGGTGAGATAAAAGGAAAAACACTGGAAAATATAGATATATGCCAGTTAAGTAGTATTCTAAACACAATTAGTTAAATACTAGTGTGAAAGACAAAACAAACCCTTACCTTTCGTGAGAAGCCATCTATGGCTCCAAAGATAACAAAACCATGCCTGCAATACAAATTCAAATGGACTCAAAGCCTTTTTGATAGTACAAATTCCACCAGTCTGGATGCATATTATATATATATATATATATATATATATATATATATATATATATATATACACACACACACACACTTGCCTTATCAGCTTATGGTTTGTATCTAGGTGAACTAAGGATAGCGGAGCAGTTACACTGTACACCCGCCTTTTCACACATCCAAACGCAGATCTTGCCAGTCTGCTTGAGACACCTGTTCCGTCTATACGTCTCATTGATTTCCATATTCTGGTCCATGTAATGCGATGTCCAAGAGCCCGAAGTTTGCCTTTCATAATTCGACAACCAATAGTGGGGTTGCTTCTCTGGATGCTGAGAACAAGCTGGTCAAGTTGGTCATCAGATATATCACTATATGTGCTCTTTACTGATAATCCATGCCTTTTCAAGGCCCTATTGACTGTTCTCTTAGATACACCCATAACGTTTGAAATGGATGGGATCGACAAGTCAGTTTCAAGCCATTCTCTTAACTTCTCTTCATTCATTATGATTTCTGGACGTCCCAGACTGTTGTTCAAAAACTCAACTTCCACAACTGGGCTACGGTGTTGCTCATGTTGTGTCAGAAGTGCATGCAGATTTATTAGAGCATTAAAAACATCTTCAGATATGCTGACTTGGTTTGAAACAGAACAAATGAATGCCAATTCATGGTTACATGTGAAAAGTAGATGACCCACATCTAGTGGGTTTGAAACTGCTCTCTCTATGTTGTTCAAGAGTCGTTCCAGTACTTCCCTCTGTAATCCCTAAAGAAAATATAGAGGAACATTATTCAGGTTACACATTCTTTGACTTTTTGATTAATTGTAGTAGCAATTAACAGGCTATTATTCCCAGGTTTGAAATGAATGATCCGGATAGACTTTTATAATAATCGCCTTTGTTTAGTCTGTACATCACATGACATGATATGACATGACAAAAAAGAGAGAAAGAAAGAAACTCCACTAGCGATTATTACTGTTATAATAATCGCCATAGTTTAATCCATACTAGTCATGACAAGAGCCAGAAACTCCGCTAGCATTGAGCTGGAACAGCTAGCAATATCACATCATTTGCAACGAATGACGATGGTTTGTCATGCAAACATCTTACTTTCTAACATTGTGTTTCACCACCAGTTACTGGGAGAGCTCATCTGACTATGCTGGCGTCCTCTGGTTACACAGAGTACCACATTTTATCGTTTTTTTAAAATATAGTGAAAGAAATAAGAAAAAAAATTACCTCCGTTTGCTGGTCCGCCATGACTCCCTCAGCAATTGACAGGATCTGGCAACGCTGATGCTCTGACTGTCAAGGTTTGTCGGGCGGACACAAATGCAGACAGGGATCGGAAATGCAAAAATCTCGTATTTATTGCAAACAAGAAACTCTCAATAAACACGAGAAGCAACAAAACGATCCGACAACTAGTGCGGGGGAGACGAAGACTTATAACAAGGAGGAAGGGATGAGGTAAGTGGAAACAGGTGTGACTATCAAGAGGGAAAACACACACACTGGGGAGAGAACACAGGAAGTACGACCCATAACAAAATAAAACCGGAAGTGGAGACCAAAACACAACTCAAACTAAAGCGGGGTAAAAACCCCACAGTACTCCCCCCTCAAGGTGCGCCGCCTGGCGCAGAGGGAAGCCCCCCCCGGTGCCGGCGATTGAAGTCCCGGATAAGCTCAGGGTCCAGAATCCGTGATGCAGGCTCCCAGGACCTCTCCTCAGGCCCGTACCCCTGCCAGTCCACCAGATACTGGAGGCCACGTCCCCGCCGTCGAACGTCCAGCAGGCGACGGACAGTGTAGGCCGGTTGGCCATCAATGATGCGGGGAGGGGGTGGCGGAGAGGAAGACCGCTGCAGGGGACTGGTAACATGCGGCTTCAGCTGAGAGACATGGAAGACCGGATGGATGCGCAAGGACCTGGGTAAGCGCAGCCTGACCGCCACAGGGTTGATGACCTTCAGGATTTCGAACGGACCGATGTACTTGGGGGACAGCTTCTTGGATTCCGTCCGAAGCTTGATGTGTGAAGTGGACAGCATGACGTACTGGCCTGGTAGGTAGGCAGGTGCTGGAGTGCGTCGACGATCTGCCAGCCTCTTGTTGGTAGCCCCTGAACGCAACAGGGCCGCCCAAGCCTCCCGCCAGACACGCCGACAGCGACGATACAGGTGCTGAACCGACGGAACGGCCACCTCCGTCTCCTGCTCGGGAAACAGGGGGGGCTGGTACCCCAGAGAGCACTCAAACGGGGACATACCAGAGGCAGATGTGGTGAGGGAGTTGTGCGCATACTCCACCCATGGCAACAAGGAACTCCAGGAGGTCTGGCTCCGTGAACAGACGCACCGTAGAGCGGCCTCCAAGTCCTGGTTAGTCCGCTCTGCCTGGCCGTTGGTCTGTGGATGGAAACCAGAAGACAGGCTGGCAGTAGTCCCGAAAGCACCACAGAACGCCTTCCAGACCTGTGAGATGAATTGTGGGCCACGATCCGACACCATGTCTGTGGGAATTCCATGCAGCCTGAAGACATGTTTTATGACCAGTCTTGCAGTCTCTGCAGCAGAGGGGAGTTTGGTCAGAGCCACAAAATGAGCGGCCTTAGAAAACCGGTCCATAATAGTCAGAATCACGGTCCTCCCGGCAGAAGGAGGCAGGCCAGTCACAAAGTCCAGGGCAATGTGTGACCAAGGCCGACCCGGGATGGACAGGGGGTGCAATAGTCCAGCAGGCGGTTGTGTACTGGCCTTATTCTGAGCACAAACCAGACAACCTGAAACATAGTCCCGGACGTCCTTGGTCATACTAGGCCACCAGAAGCGGCGACGCAGGAAGGAGTCAGTCCTGCGGATTCCTGGGTGGCAGGTGAGTCGCGTGGCATGAGCCCACTGGAGGACCTGGGACCTGAGAGAGTCTGGCACGAACAGTTTGTTAGCAGGACCTCCACCCGGGTCGGGCTCCTGAACCTGGGCCGCCCTAATGTCTCTCTCCAGCTGCCAGGAGAGGGCGCCCAGCACACGGGGGGGAGGAAGAACTGTGGCTGGTTGACAGTCATGGACAGCCGAGTCCTGTTGTCGGGAGAGGGCATCCGGCTTAACATTCTTGGATCCCGGTCGATAGGAGACCACAAAATCAAAACGGTTAAAGAATAGAGACCACCGTGCCTGCCTGGAGTTCAACCGTTTGGCAGTTCGTAGATAGGACAGATTCTTGTGATCTGTCCAAACCAAGAACGGCATAGCTGACCCCTCCAACCAGTGTCTCCACTCTTCAAGGGCTAGCTTGATCGCTAGCAATTCTTTATCACCCACATCGTAATTGTGCTCCGCCGGGGAAAGCCGGCGGGAGAAAAAAGCGCAAGGGCGCAATCTACTGTCCGATTCCCCCCGCTGAGACAATACTGCACCCACCCCGGTATCTGAGGCGTCCACCTCGACAATAAATTGTCTGGAAGGGTCAGGTTGTGCCAGAACAGGCGCAGAAGTAAACAGAAGCTTTAATCGGCTAAAGGCGGCCTCCGCCGCCTCCGTCCAGGCGAACGGAGCGGAGGTAGAGGTGAGAGCCGTGAGAGGCGCAGCCACCGAGCTGTAGCCACGGATGAAACGGCGGAGGAAGTTGGCAAACCCCAGAAACCATTGTAATTGTTTCCTGTTGGTAGGGGTAGGCCACTCCACCACCGCTCTCACCTTAGCGGGATCGGGTCTCACCTCACCCTCTGCTACAACAAAACCCAAAAACGAAACAGACGGAGAGTGGAACTCACACTTCTCCGCCTTTACAAACAGTTTGTTCTCCAGTAGCCGCTGGAGCACCAGACGAACATGCCGCCGATGTTCACTGGCGTCCCTGGAAAAAACCAAAATGTCATCTAAATAAACAAAAACAAAACGATGAAGGAAGTCCCGTAACACATCATTTATCATAGCCTGGAACACAGCAGGGGCATTACAGAGACCAAAAGGCATCACCAGATACTCAAAATGTCCCAGGGGAGTGGTGAAGGCGGTCTTCCATTCATCACCGGCTCTGATGCGCACGAGGTGGTAAGCGTTGCGAAGGTCCAGTTTGGTGTAGATCCTGGCCTCCTGCAACGCTTCAAAAGCTGAGTTCATCAAAGGCAGGGGGTAACTGTTCTTAACAGTGATTTCATTCAGGCCCCGATAATCAATACATGGTCGGAGAGACCCGTCCTTCTTACCGACGAAAAAGAAACCTGACCCCACTGGTGATGATGACGGCCTGATGATACCAGAATTCAGAGACTCAGCAATATATCGCTCCATTACCTCCCTCTCGGGTTTAGACAGGCCATATAACCTGCTCTTGGGCAAGGTAGCGCCAGGTTGGAGATCGATAGCGCAGTCATATGGTCTGTGAGGAGGTAAGGAGAGGGCTCGTGATTTTGAGAATACCTCAGCAAGGTCGTGGTACTCCGGCGGTACCCCGGATAGGTCAGGTGAGGGCGGCCGCCCTACCGGGACAGCGGGGTCTTCCCCAGGAGGCCGAGCTGAGCGTAAACAAGTGGTGTGACATTTATCACTCCAGCCAGAAACCCGACTGGAGGGCCAGTCGATGACTGGGTTATGAGCCATAAGCCAGGGAAACCCCAGGACCAGTGGGTTCTGGGCGGAGGAAAAAACGAAAAAACGGGTCTCCTCATGGTGATTGCCAGAAATAATAAGGTGAATGGGTTCGGTTATGTAAGAAATGGTAGCCACCTCTTGGCCATTTAGGGAGACCACTTGTAACGGACGGGGCAGTAGTTCACATTTGAGACCGACCTGTCTCGCTAGCTCGGCATCCATAAGGTTCTGCTCTGCTCCAGAGTCTACTAAAGCCTTAACCGGAAAACCCTTCCCATGAAACATGACCCAAACTTGAAATAGGCAGGCAGCAGGTTTAGCATTAGTGAGCGTCTTATCACCGCTCGTAAGCGCGCCCACTCTTACTGACGAGCAGAGAAGTTTTGGGCACTCCTTGCAGAAATGACCCCGCCTACCACCGTAAAGGCACTCACCTGCCGCCATCCGTCGCCGTCTCTCGGAAGCAGACAGTTTGCCCCGACCGAGCTGCATGGGTTCATCTTGAGCTAACAACGGGGATTCTGCGGGAGAAACAACACGAACAGGTGAATTTGTGGACCGACGATGAGGGCGGGGTACTACCCTGCCATGCTCCCCCTTAAGGTCCTGCAACCGGTTATCAACACGGATAACCAGAGCGATGAGGGGGTCCAAAGTTAATGGTAGTTCGAGTGCGATCAGTCTGTCCTTTAATTCCTCGGACAGCCCCTCCACGAAAGCGTCCATGAGCGCAGTAGTGTCCCAACCACTAGTGGAGGCCAAAGTCCGGAACTCTATGGCGTAGTCGGCTGCCCGTCGGTCGCGCTGCCTCAACTTCAAAAGCGCACGAGCTGCCTCCCGGCCTGGCTTGGTGTGATGGAATATCTGCTGGAAAGCCTCCAAGAAGGCCGAGAGGGATGTGCAGGTTGAGGCTCCACGCTGCCACTCGGCGGTAGCCCAGTGGCGGTGGATGTTGGACCCGCTCTGCCAGTTGCTCAAAACGCTGTCCCAACGCGGCAAGTTGTCGCTCGTGACGGCTGGACATCTCCAGTAACCCTTGGCGAAGACAAGACGTCAGCTTCTCCCGCTGACGGAGTAGTGCCCGTAACGTCTCCGTGTCTGCTGTGTCCATGTTAAAGGTCGGATCGTAATGTCAAGGTTTGTCGGGCGGACACAAATGCAGTCAGGGATCGGAAATGCAAAAATCTCGTATTTATTGCAAACAAGAAACTCTCAATAAACACGAGAAGCAACAAAACGATCCGACAACTAGTGCAGGGGAGACGAAGACTTATAACAAGGAGGAAGGGATGAGGTAAGTGGAAACAGGTGTGACTATCAAGTGGGAAAACACACACACTGGGGAGAGAACACAGGAAGTACGACCCATAACAAAATAAAACCGGAAGTGGAGACCAAAACACAACTCAAACTAAAGCGGGGTAAAAACCCCACACTGACGTGACGTCAGACTTGTAGTCATTCGGTAGCCAATGAGCTGCTGGATTGGCATGTCGCTCATTTGACAGATTTGCAGGTTTGTGAGTCGCAACCGCAAAAAACTAAAGCGCATGTCAAAATGACAGTTTCAAACGCAAAAAAAAAAAGTGCAACTCAAAAAGAGGATTTCAGAATGACGAGAGAAGAAATCTGCAAAAATGATGGGTTTTAGTTCTCATTTTCAGCATTTTGATTTGCGGATCAGTGGTTTTGACGAGCAAAACTTTAGGCGCCATTTTGACACCATACATGTCCTTCTCTTTGTAGGCTGAAGCATTGACCACACATAGTCCCTTCAGTTTTGTGGCTGAAGTTCTTAGCCTGACCCAAGCTCTGATTAGCTGCAGCCGGGGGTGACCTTCCCCTTATATGCTGCAGCTTTAGCCACAAATACTCCCTTCATTTTTTGGTTTAATGCAAGGGCTTGACCATTGCTTTGATTGGCTGCCATCTGGGGGAGTCCTTTCCTTTTACAGGCTAAACAATATTTTCCAATTTTTCTTTGACTCTACTTAGCTAAACTTGAAGGTGTTTTTATAGGCAGCAGATTCAGGCACAAACATTCCCTTTACCTGTTTGGATGAAGGCCAAAGCTTGACCCCAGCTGTGATAGGCTGCAGCTGGGGTCATGTCCCTTGCTTTATAGGCACAAGTCTTAGTCACATATCCTTTACCTCTTTGGCTGAAGTGAGTGCAGGCAGGTTGGAATGGGTGGAGAAAAGTGCCAGGTGTGATAGAAGAGTTTCAGTTCAACTAAAAGGAAAAGTGAACAAAAATGTGGTGGGAGCAGCCATGTTGTTCAGCCTACAGACAGTGAGGAAAAGACAGGAAGCAGAACTGGAAGATGCTGAGGTTCTCTCTGGGAGTGACCAGGATGGAGAGGATCAGGAATGAATCCATCAGAGGGACAGCACACGTTAGAGGGTTTGGAGAGTAAGTCAGAGGTCAGACTGAGATGGTTGGGTCAAGTCCAGAGGAGAGACAGTGAATATATTGGCAGAAGGATGCTGAGTCTAGAACTGTTTCTTCCAAAGAACCTCATTCAGCCTTCTGTGTGAAGACCATCCCACCAGTAACAGGAGCCTCCATCCATTCTGAATGGGTCAAAGCAGACCAGCTGTCTTCAGACTGCGCCGTGAGGAAGTCAGTCTTCTGCTTAGTGGTCAGAGTAAAACGGAACTCTGCCCTCACAGACATCAAGTCTCAACATCTGAGATTCTTCAAATGCACATTATCATTATCTCATCACGTAATGTCCCACTCCAATCATATTTAGATTTAACGTGTTCCCAGTGGTGTTTTATTTAAGATCATGCCATCTTTAGGCCAAATCCAAGAACCTGTGAGGTTTTTTTGGACAAAATTTGTGCAGCTCGGCAAGAGTTCATTAGATATTCACCTCAGAGTTGTGGGCAAGACTATTGGCACAGAAGTAAGCTTCCGCTGATATCCCATAATCCCTTTGTTTGCACTCTCTTTCGCTAGCTTTCAGTCCCTCACTGCCCTAATCTAATATTACTGGTGCGAGTATTATTGGTGTTATCTAGCTGTACAGCTTTGAGCCAAATGATGGCTCAGCCAAAATGTTAATGTATCCATTTGTCTGCAAATGGATGCATCAGAGTGGAACAGAGCAGGGAGACTCTGGCCCGCCTCTTTTGCTTGCTGTGTCACAAAAGAGAGCTTTTTCAAACGCAGATTCATCTGCATTTTAAAGAAATGCAGTTTTCATTGAAACTCTGTTATGCATGTCCACTATCATGAGAAAATGCTACAAGAACATGTTAAAAACAAAATTTTCATTGGACATCAAATCATTATTTTACTAAAACATTGAAATAATTTATTTTTGCTGGACATGTGTCTCCAAGTTTGTAGAAAAAATGTTATCACACTGAAAAAAATGTGAAGCAGCAAAACATTATATAAAAAATAAATTTTTATGACAATGCTGTCCAAAAAAGACATTCTTTTCTGGTTTAATAATTTATCTGTAGAAAGAGTCTGATGACAGAATAAATAGGATTTAAGACTTGTTTGCGTCTGAAACTCTGCATGTCTGTCTGTCTGCAGAGCTCTGAGCTTCTGAAAGAAGCTAAGAAGACTTCTACCCCGAAATCAAGAGACACAACAGAGGCTGCAGCCATTCACTGGATTCAGGGCAGATGCAGCCTCAGCTGCGTCCCTGCATCCGATTGGCTGCAGCCTCAGCTGCGTCCCTGCCTCCGATTGGCTGCAGCCTCAGCTGCGTCCCTGCCTCCGATTGGCTGCAGCCTCAGCTGCGTCCCTGCCTCTGATTGGCTGCAGCTTTCAGGCGAACGTTGATCCCGTTGGGGTGGTCCGGAGGTAACGGAACGTCTGCTGGGTCCATAATAGTCAGATCGTTCTGTTGTGACCAAGGAGGGGGGTGGAACCCAAGAGCAGACGTGTCTTAAAGGATGAGAAGGTGTGTTTATTGAATAGGTGAATAGTGGAGCAGGATGACAGGGCGGGCAGGAAAGCTTAGCTGTCGGAGCGGAGCTGACAGGCTGGCAGGCTGAGCTGACAGAGCGGGGCTGGCTGGTTGGCAGGCTGGCTGGCAGGCTGGCTGGCAGGCTGGCTGGCAGGCTGAGCTGGCAGGCTGAGCTGACAGAGCGGGGCTGGCTGGTTGGCAGGCTGGCTGGCAGGCTCGTTGGCAGGCGACATGACGCAGTGGAAGGCAGACTGACACACAAGCGGTATAACGATCTGACAGTGGCTGAAGGTTTGACGCTGCTTAAAAAACCATGGTGATGATGAACAGGTGGTGATGATCAGGAACAGGTGAGGTGCTTGACGAGGGAGAAGGAACGCCTCCAGGGCACAACAGTGCCGACTCTATCTCTCGTGGAACTGGAGTTTCACTCTTTCCACCCCAAAGGGATCGCCGTCCCTTTTACCCCAACCATCTGTTTTTGGGGGACCCAAACTCCCCAAGGTATATAGAAACCTCACAGTGTTTCACCGCGTCCGGCTAAACGTCAGTCTACGACGGGTCACTACGGTGAGACCGCATCCCCCGTTTTACCTTTACCTTTACTTTTTCTTTACTTTTACTTTTCCTTAAAACACAAAATCTCCTTAAATACTAAAGAGTCACATCTTCTGCATCCAAAACAGGTTTCTGCTTACCTTTCAGGTGAGACGCCTCAGAGTAAACCTTCAAACAGAGAGACGGACAAGCCAAAGCAGCGCCTTTCCCCAGAACTCCGTTCCCTCAATCACGTTGGGGTCACCAAAACTGCAGGTTATAATTCGCCGATCATGCCTAAGTGCGTGTTCAAAAATTGAGGTCTGGAACGATTTTGAGGTTTTCCACCAAAAGATTTATTCCTAACACCAAAATATCTAATACATGTGTTTCGGGTCTCCAGCTGTCCCTAGGAAAGCATCTAACGGATGCTCTTCTCCGTGCACGAAGAATAGAGACACCCTTTGTCCCTTTGACCCAGAGTTTTATACACAAAATGAAACTAGAAGGTTGGATCAAAATAAGAGGTTGGATCTTCTCCCTGGAGATGCATTTTCCCACCGTCGGCCTTTTCCGTTTCGCTGGTGCCTCTGCCTATATCTAGATAGATGACAGGGTATTTCTAGACTCACCGCTGTGACTGCTGGGATATGCAGCAGCGTTGAATTACAGGGTCCATTCTAATTCAGTTTGAATTGAAAAGAAAACATCAAATATCCATGTCCCATGCTGAGATTTAATTAAGGTAATGAAGTCTAAATCCTTCAGAAACAGATGAAGCATGATAGTCAATTTGATATGAAACTGTCAGTTTGAAGTTTAACATGTAGCCATCGAATTGATGTCAAATGAATGTCAACTAAATTACCCAGAATTCTTCATTTTGTTTTTCAGGTCAGATTGAATATCTACTGTTCGTGTATTTCCCACTCAAAAACAATGAAATGAAAACGAAAGGATCAAACCAACATGGCCCTAATTTGATTGAATGTTGTGCCACATCACAAACAGAAGTAAACAAACAGAGAAAGAGAGGTCGCGGCGCGGGATTTGTCAAGATACTTTTTAATCTTTGGATTTTGGGGAAAATGGCAAGTCTTTGAGTCAGAGTGCTAGGTCAAGTCATGAGTCAGGGCTATGAAAGTCCAAGTCAAGTCTAAAGTTATCACATTCTTGACTCGAGTCTGACTTGAGTCCAAGTCATGTGACTCGAGTCCACACCTCTACCAAAAACCCGCAGCACCTATACGGGATTCTACGGGTGAATAACGGACAGTGTTTCGTTTGCTGCACTGCTTTCTCCAGTACCCACAGCTGCTATAGTAATAAAAAACAGGATTTTTTTCTCTACATTATGTTAAGTTCCTTAAAATGAAATTAGCTTTTTCTTTCAAATAGACTAAAGACTAAAGTGAGTAAATGATATTTTGGAACTTTATGCCATAAACACTCAAAATACATACCTAAAAATGTCAAATCAAAATAGATGGACTCTTGCTGATGTTTCACTCGAAAATGATGCAAAAGTGAGTCAGTAGTGGACTGCGCGCACGCATGTGTCCACATCCTTGTAAACAAAGAATCCTTTTAATTTGAATTCATGGATTATAGGAATGTTTCTTCAGCCTCAACAGATACATAAACAAATCTCATAGTTCTGATGGCATTCTTGGGCAGGGAAAGACGCATGTTAAGACGTGCTGAAGAACTTTTGTGTCCGAATACATGTCTGTTGAACCAAAGAACAGTTTGTGGCTTTCATGGAGCTCGAGAGGAGTAACAGACATAGGGACGGACCAGCTCCATCCCTCTGTCTAAATGGGCACAGTGACCACACCCACATAGACACAGATACATGCTGGCGCACACATAGATATATACTATCACAGTCAATGGGCGCACATCTATGTTTTTTATGGTGTGTTGTACTCTTCTGACCCCACTAAATGGTTGTATACGTGTCCACACATGTGTCATTCTGGCCCCAGTTTAGTAGAATTAACTGCTGTGGTAATTTAGCACAAACTGTGTGATCCACGTGTGCGTACACCAAGTCTTAAGAGATTTTAGTATTTTGATGTCTGCTTCTGAGACTGCCGTTTCTAATTTCAATGGGTTGCTTTTGTGTGTCATTTTGTCCTCATGCTTTATTTTTTGTTTGCCCCAAAGACTCTATTCAAAGAAAAAAACAAATGAAATCTCACCTGGCTTACCTACAGGTTGTTGATGCTTCTCCTGGACTTCCTAAAAGAACCCGCGACAGACACCACCCTCTCATCCACCATGAATCGGAGGGACCAGCTAGCCATGCAAAGTCTAACAGTCTGTAATGTAGTAAAGTGTAAAGCCTGCAAAAAAAGAAAAGAAAAAGTTGATCTAGAAGTAACATTTTTCATACTGACTTTCTGAACCGCTCTTAGTCCGGCTTGTGACCTAGGAGCTGTTTGCAATGGGAGACCCTAACAAGAGGGTTACCCTCCTAATGCAGCACAGCTTCTAGGATCACTCAAGCCCTCAAACCCCTCCACCACGGTAAGGTGGCGGTTCACGGAGGGGATTTTTTTTTTTTTTTTTTTTTTTTTTTTTTTCGTTTTTATGGGCATTTCTCACACACATCCTCACATATGCACACTTAGGGACACTTTGCAGTAACCAATTCATTTAATTTTCCTACTGACGTTACACAAAGTGCTTAACATAAAATCATTTTCAAATTGTGATAAAACATAAACAGGATAAAAAATTACAAAAAACACTTATAAACCAAAATAAGTATAAACGCTATTTTATTGTTTTTTTTAGCTAAAAGAACCTACAAAACTCTTAACTCCTAACTCTAACACTAAATAATTAAAATAAATAGAAAAATAGATAAAAACAGCAATAAATACATGTATTTTTTTAATTGTTTTTTTTTTTTTTTTTTTTTTTTTTTTTACATTTTATTTTTATATTTTTATTGTTGTCTCAGAGCGTGTAAATCGCAGCATTGCAGTGAAACAAGGGCCGTGTTTCTTTTTTATGCTGGTGGTGTTTCTCCATTTTTCTAACGTCTGTGGCGCGGTCTGAAGAAGTTTTTTAATCCGCTTCCACAGTGATCGTTTCTTTGGCTTAGTCTGTTCAGACGGCAACGCTTCTGGTTCTTCGCTGTCCTGAAGTCCTGACTCAGTCGCTGGTGCAGGCTCCGGTGGTGAGTTGACTGCTGGCTCCTCATTTTCTGCCTGAGGGGTATGATGGAGTCAGTTTTCTCAGCCTCTGGTTGTTTGAAGACCACTTCTGGTTCTAAAAGATCCTTTTGTGGCCCTACATTCAAATCCAGAGGTGCTGAGATCAAGACGGGTTCCTCAGTCTCCACCTGCTCACTCTCTACTTCTGGAACGGACATGTTGATTTGTGGATCTACTGTAAAAGCAAAGGTAAAAGGATCCTTCACCTGAGACATATTTCCCAAAACCATCCCATTGTTGGTTGAAGTTTCCTTTAATTCCTTGCTTTTTTCCAAACTAAAGTCCAGAGTTTGTGTTGCAACTGTCTCTTTTTCAACACTCACTTGAACTTCGCTTGCTGAGATTACTGAGATTTTGATCTCTTCCATCTTCTGTTTAATCTCTTTTTCTGCTTCCTCTTCAATTTTTAATGTCTTTGTCAGTTCCAGATTGTGAAGAGTTTTTTCCTGCAGCTCTTTCTTCAGCATTGCCAGTTTGTGCAATGCCGTCTTGTGAGCCTCTTTTGGTCTCTGCTCACATTCTGCCTGCTTTGCTTGAGCTGCTTGAGTCAGTTCGTCCAGTTTTGCTCTCAGAGTGACAATCTCATGTTCACACTTGACCCTGAAGTTGTGCTCTCTATCTAGAACTGCATGTTTTCCAGAGAGCTGTCTCTGTTTTATCTCGCAAATCTTCATGGCTTGACGTTTTTTCCCTTCCAGTTCAGAAATATATGTGTCTTTTTCCTGAAGGGTCTTTTTCAAGTCGTCTACCTCTTTTTTTACATCTTCCACCTTTTCAGTTGATGTCTTGTCCTCACTGGAAGCCAAATCTGCTTGATTCATGTTGTTTTCATGATCTTGTTCTTCCAACTGAGGACTTTGACTGGCTGACTCAGGATCAGTGCTATTCAAACAAGTACGCTGTCTGGCTATCGCCCTTAGTTGATGTATCTTGGGCATGGAGTGGAATGCAGGACCGAAGATTTTAGTGTAGTCCTTCTTTTCCACAGGATCTTGTGTCTCCTTTTCTGGGAGGGGGGCATGGAAGTACCTGAATGTCACTTTGGGCTTCCTGTCAGGAGTGGGAGCTGGTGGGCATGGGGGGTTGCTGCTTTGGGGTGGGGGAACAGGGTTGATGGGGACATGAGGATTTTGGTGTCCCGGACTGGGGTTCCTGACAGGAGCGGGAGCTGGTGGGCATGGGGGGTTGCTGCTTTGGGGTGGGGGAACAGGGTTGATGGGGACATGAGGATTTTGGTGTCCCAGACTGGGGTTCCTGACAGGAGCGGGAGCTGGTGGGCATGGGGGGTTGCTCCTTTGGGGTGGGGGAACAGGGTTGAAGGGGACATGGAAATTTTGGTGTCCCCAATTTGCGTTCCTGTGGTGGGGGGGAGGTGGAGGGTATGGGAGGTTCATCATTTGGGGTGGGGGAACAGGATTAAAGGGGACATGGAAATGTTGGTGTCCCCAAATTGGGTTCCTGTGGTGGATGGGAGGTGGTGGATATGGGAGGTTCATCCTTTGGGGTGGGGGAACAGGACTGAAGGGGACATGGCGATCATGGTGTCCCCAATTTGGGTTTCTGTTGTGGGGGTGGAATGGTGGATGTGGGGGGATCATTCCAGGAGGTGGATAGGCAGGGTTGAACGGAACATGGTTTGCTTGTCTCAGATTGGGAGTTCCATGGGGCCAGGGGAATCCCTGGTTTGGGTGGGCCGCGTGGTATCCGTTATTTCCGATCATTTTCTTGCTGAAAAGTCTTTCGGTGCTTGATAAAGCTGTGGTCTTTGAATTTCAAAGTTGAATCTGGAAGGCAAACTAACCTCTATTTATTAACTTTTGACAATGATGTCAATTGACACGTTCATTTAACACGTTTTTATCTCAAATCTCATGACATCATATCTGATGCAAAACGATGCCTTCATGCTAAAATGGCAGTGCATGATGTAAGATTTATGATGTAAGCATTGTGATCTAAGATGATGTAAGCATGTATTTATATATATCTATATATCCATATATAGATATCTAGATAGATAGATTTGTTTATCCTTATAGTTATAGATATAGATAGCACACCGGCTAAGGCTAAGTGCGGTTTGCTGTTGTTTACATGGTTGGGATGTAAAGTTATCGAGTAATTGAGTGAACAATGGTGCTGTCTATAATGAGAAAAGTGGAAAACTGTCTTCTGAGAACAACAGGAATAATCTGAGCTGCTTTCTGGACTTGTGGAGTCCCCGCTCGACACCACCATTCCAAGTGCCCTCTGCGTCTCTTTAGCTACTGATGAATCAACTGACGTGAGGGACAATGCACAGCTTGTGGTATGTGCCAGATTCTATCATGAAGAGAGTCAAACATTTTTGGAAGACGTTTTAGGCATCACAGCTTTGAAAACACTAACAAGAGGAGAGGACATACAGTGGGTACGGAAGGTATTCAGACCGCCTTAAGTTTTTCACTCTTTGTTATATTGAAGCCATTTGCTAAAATCATTTCAGTTCATTTTTTCCCTCATTTTACAAAAGAGGCCACACATTGGTACATATGAGCAAGTCCACAGTCACTCCAAATGGGGCTTTTCGATTTGCAGGCTGATGTAGGTAAAGAGAGCAATATGAATCCTCTGATCCTGACAGGTTTTGGCGTCAGACTGTGCCACAGGAGAAGCTTCCTTCTCTCATCAAAGTGTCATTGTACACATTAACAATGTTTGCTTCCACCTACAGTTGTGAATCAGCCTTCTCAACCTAACATCATTAAGAACAAGTACTGCTCTCAGCTTATCAATGAGTACATGCACATGCCTCAGAATAACTTTGACTCTTTTTCCTTCCCAGATTTCAGAGGTTAGCTGCAGTGCTCGTGCACATTTCTCACACGGAGACAAGTCTATTTTGCAGTTTACCTTTGTGTTCATAAAGTTTTTTGCAAAGTTATTACTTGAATGTTTGATAAATATTCTTATTTGCAACCTACTGTTAAGGGATGCAATACAGAAAGTTAACATTTGCACAAGACAAGGGCTTGACTATGAATGCTTTTTGTCACCTGATGCACTTTAACTGAAATAAAGAAGAATGTTTGTAAGTTTATGAAAGAGCACACATATTGCATTACAAGGAAGCAAGTGTATGTGCAATCTTTGTTTACACTTGAGTGTAGTTCAGTACATTGAAGTATTTTTGTACAAAAATAAATGAGAGAAATACTTGTTGAGACACTAAGCTAGACGGACTGATTAAAAATCAGAATATATTTTAATGGAGTGGATATAAGGCATGGCGGATAAATACAAGAAAATACATTGATAGAATAAATACATCAATAAAATTCATAAAAACTGTATTTTAGAAATATACTAAGATGCACAAATCCACTCTGTATAGACCTTTATTTGTAATCTTTAAAATTACAGAGCTGAAGGTGTGGAGCTGAAAAAGCCCCCACCTTCACTCACCCCCCTCGTGAGATCGCTTCATCTTGACAAGAATCATTATATTATTTTAGGATGTTGCTGTAATGACTTCATATAAAAATGAATCACCTGGAAGCAGAATTAGAGAATAATGTCCATTTTCTGTCGGTCTGCTCCCCCTTAGTAAATCTGTCCTTGTTTTCTCAGAATGTTTGATTTTGAGTTTACAGTTGGCTGACTCTAAACACGTCTTCATACTATTTATGAATGACGTTGATGCAAAAATTCATATATTTCATATTTGATCAATGGTGTTATACATACTTGTGAGAACAAAAAGAAGAGGAACAGCAAAAAAGAAACTAACTCCAATCCCTTGCTTTACAGGCTGTAGGAAAGGAGAATAAAGGTGGACATCTATCTTCCACATAAGACAGTGAGTGTCTGAGTCCGTTTGTTTTGCTGCTGTAGAACCAAAGACTACAACGGGTTTGACCACGAGGACGACCTCGCCCGAGGAGCTGAAGCGACTCCCCTGTCCGCCCCGACCACGGTCAGGACGAGAAGAACAGCAAAGGTTAACATGTGATTTGCTGCAGCAGGGAGTGTGTCTCTACTCTCTAGCTCTAGCGGCTTTGGTTTGGGCTCTAAAACTTCTTCTGATTGGTTGCAGCTGAGGCATGTCTATGGTGTCAAAATGGCGCCTAAAGTTTTGCTCGTCAAAACCACTGATCCGCGAATCAAAATGCTGAAATTGAGAACTAAAACCCATCTTTTTGCAGATTTCTTCTCTCGTCATTCTGAAATCCTCTTTTTGAGTTGCATTTTTATTTTTTTGCGTTTGAAACTGTCATTTTGACATGCGCTTTTTGCATGACAAACCATCGTCATTCGTTGCAAATGATGTGACTGTTTCTTTCTTTCATGCGTGCATGAATGAATATTTGCAAATTCTAAATGTACTTTGTTTGCAATCGCTAGACTGGATATTCTGAGCTACTGTCAGCTGTGCAGACCCTGGTGTCTGCACTGCAGAAAAATCTTCAGCAGAGCCAACCAGCTGACAGAGAGGACCGGGGACCTGGTCAAGTAGTACAGACGGCTTCTGTGCAGCATAGCTCGGTCCCTGACTCTGGGACCCTGACCCAGGGTCATAGTCATAGTCAGTTAGTGCAGCAACGGACCCCATCTGTACAGCAGGAAATGAGCAGGTTCTATTATAACTGAAAGTTTTCTGTCCTAAGTGTTTTAGTGTGTTTCAAGTTAGAGTCCCAAAATGAAGAACGTGTAGTTACGTTCACAATGACTTAAAATGTTCACATATTAAAAACAGAAATATAATTATGAAATCTTCATTAATATGTGGTATCTTCTCTCTCAGGTCTTTTCCAGCTCTTTTCCAGAGGCAACGCCTGACTGGGAAAAGGCGTGTCGGAAAAGCTTCAAAAAGGACCAAGCTGATGAAAGACTTGTTTTGCAACGTCTGCCTGCTCAACTCCAATTTTGATCATACCCCCTCTCCTTCTGAGGAAGTACAACTTTTTCAGGCTGGATTGGGGAAAAGGACCATAAATATTTTGGAGAACATGAATCATTCTGAGGTACGTTTATGTAACAGCCATATAACAACTCACATTTCAGTGGCAAATAGTAACATATACTACTAGCTATGATTGTTGCGTTTGTTATTAGGCTTTTGCATAAAATCTTTGAATTTGCGATGAAAATAGTGCTGAAGTGTTTCCATTGAACTTGTTCAAATAAGTTTATCTTGTCCTGTCAAACTTCTTGAAAAAGAAACAACTTCAATATAATATCCCATCCCCCGTGACCACAGTAAGGGATTAAGCGGGTCAGAAAATGGATGGATGGATACTTTAAACTTTAAAGATGGGCAAAAATATCTCTGTTCTTTGACAAATGACTGATTGCCACTGCTGCTTTTGATAAATTAATCCCTGGATGAAAACAGTGGAGGATCATTTAAATGATTACTATTCAGAGATAAAGCTCTTGTGTAATGCAGTAGTAATATGTTGTGTAGTAGCACGGCTACATAATATAAATGGGGCCAAAAACAACTTGAAACTGTATTTTGATGACTCGCTATGTCACAGCCAATTTTTCGCACAGAAATGGAAATTCTCAAAAAGCATTTCCATTACACTGCATTTTGTTGCTGCTCATAGGTTTGTAGTCAAGTTGTCTTCACTGAGTGCTAATTATGGGGTAATGAAACTGTCATAAAGAAAAGTATTCATAACAAAAAAATTGTTTTCATAAAGAAAAAGTTCTATTCATAAATACAACGTTGTGCACACATTTATATTTTGTGCAGAAAAAATATGAATACAACCTTAGGTTTTACGTTTCACATGTCTGTTTTGAATACGATTTGTCATTGTTTTGAAAACGATTTTTCTTTGTCTTGAATATGAATTTCGTCAGGGGGTCACAGGCATAAACATCAAGTCCCATTGATTCTTCCAACTGTGCATTCGTGATCAAGTATTTTTTATTAAAATAAAATGAAATTGAACTTTTAGGAATTTTTTTGATACCATAATGAGAAAATTATCTTGATAGCCATAGAATAGAAAAGTAGATAAAAATAGAAGAAAAAAAACAGCGATCTCCAGCTGCATTTCATTGTTTTCAGGCTACAACAGGCGATTGTTTGAACAATGCAGCAGAGGGTCATTTTAGAACCAGAAGTGGTAAACAGCCTAGAAAGACGTTGCAGACGTATGATTCCACATATTCAGTGTAAAATAAAAACATGTCTGCTGAAATTAGTTGATAATCAGAGGATAAAGAAACCAAAACGGCTAAGCTAATTTGGAGCAAAAGTATGCTAACGGCCAGCCGACTGTTGCGGCCGTAAAAACAAACAAAAAAAGAAAAGTCAAAAAGTCAGTAGGATCATTCTCTTATTTACATCTCTTTTTTTGCCACCACGTCCGGGTCTGTTTTATTGTTTTTACACTCCACTGATGTCGCCTGGCAAAAAATTTTAAAAAGCGGCAGGACTTGGCTGTTTATATCTTTTTTTCCAGCATAGCGACGGTAACAAGATCATTTTCCTGCTAGGGGATAAATAACATTCTAAACTGTTTAATTCTATCAGCTCATGCAGTTGAATTGATGCTCCGGGACTCAATGTTTATGCCTGTGACCCCGTGACATATTTTTAACAGTGATTTAACAGGAGAAATTCATATTCAAGACAAGCAAGAGTCGTATTGAAAACAAACACAAATCGTATTCAATACAGACATGAAACGTAAAACTAAATGTTTTATTCATATTTTTCCTGCAAAGTTGTGCGCGACTTCTTCTTTATGAATATGTTTCTTTTTGACAGTTTCCTTACCACAAAGGTAATCCCTTTTAAGTAGCAGGTTCTTGTGTTTTTGCTCAGTCCATCAAATTACTAAATAATTGGATAGTGGGAAAAGTTGAGATGGAAAAAATTATTATTACTATTATTAATAAATTGAAGTTTTTTCAGTTGCTGTTTCCATTACAGAATTTATTTTTCAATATTTGGTTTTGTATAAATATGGGTGTTGGAAGTGCACGTTGGGTTATTAAACATCAATAAAAACCTTTTATGCTTTGCTTGTTTGTGCCAGCTGCAAAACGTGTTTCATGCAGCGTTTCCTAAGCTGGAGGCATCAACAGGAGGATGGCTGCTTTATAAATCATCAGGTTGTGTGTTTTTGTGCTAAGCAAAATATTTTATAGTAACACATTCATTGCTTGATACTTTTATTTGACATTCTAAAGTTAGATATCAGACACCCCTAAAACTTTAACTTTGTTCACCAGTCACCCTCTTTAACAAAGGTGCTCTTAAATTATCGGGGTAAAGTTGCTTCTTTGTTGTCTGAATTTTTAAAGCAATCCTTTATGTACTGTAACATAATTTGTCCTAACCTATATAGGAAAATGCAATTCTCTCAGAATCCTAATGTGTCAATGTTCACATTTTAGGTGGCAATGGAAAAAGAACCAAATAGCGATGGATATACAGGGGCACAAATTAAGATGGTCTCCGCCAGTGGCAAAGTATTGTTGTATATAGTTCCTCTACAAGACGAACTCAGCATTACTCCTTTACCCCCAAAAGGGCAAAAAAATTCGAGAGCATGCCTAAAGCAGCTTGCAAAAACTGCCACAAGAGCTTTCCACTTCAAGTGTTGGCTCTCCATGTGCGCTCATGCACAATAATGTTAAGTTCATCTGACCAGGAAGAGGTAACAGATATTTATCAGGAATTGTGTACATGACATATCCTAAAGGTCATGTGCTTGTCATCAATACAACTTATTTTGTATACTACTTTCAGCTTGGTGATGCCAAATGCCCCATATGCAATCAAAAGTTCCCCTTTATGGACTTAAGCACGCATGTCAGTTCCTGTGGAGAAATGTGAGCTCTTTTGCATAACTTTGACATTGTTCATGCAACATTTATTAAATAGCTGTTGGGTGTTACCTCAAATGCACTGTTTTTTCACTATTTCCACAGGTCTGACAGCATTGAAAGTAGTACTGCATCCAGTACAGTTTCTGTCAAGATTTCTTGGTATGTAAATATATGCTGTCACATTGTATATAATATTTGAATTTCTGTCTTCAAGTCATGTAATTTTGTGAATAGTGAAGAAGATGTTTTACGTTGGCTTGCTGCCCAAATTGATCACACAAAAGAGTTCAACCTTTGTGTGGCACGAGAACAGTTGGTGGAACGGGGTATGATGCTCTGGAAAAGACAAAAGAGAAGTTCCCCTATCAATCCTCTTAAAGTCACCTTTCTTGGAGAGTCTGGAATTGACACTGGGGCGCTGCGTGTGGAGTTCCTGACAGGTACTTATCCTTGAGTAACAAGGCTTCATTGTATTGTTAGTAATAATTATTATGCATTTCTACAAATTTCTGTATAATCTTCTTGAATGTCTTTTTACTTGTGTTTCAGAGTTGATTTCTGGGATAGCTGACAGTCCTGTAATGGACTGGCAACCTATTCAGGGCAGGGGTGGCCAAACCTGGTCCTTAAGAGCTGCAATAAAGCATGTTTTATATGTTTTCCTGCTTCAGCACACCTGTCCTACAAATGACTGTGCCAGTCACAGACCTGCACTTACCTTTATTAGATGTTGACTATGGCCATGTCTTGGAATGAGGTGTCTGGAAGCAAGGAAACAGAAAACACGCTGTATTGCGGCTCCTGAGGACCAGGTTTGGTCACCCTTAGATTCAGGTTGTACTCCTGCCTTTTACAGTGCTATTTTTTTTCAGAGTTGCAGGGGAAGTCTTTGCTGTGAGTCTTGCCCAGGGTGGTCCAGCTCCATGTTTCCTGCAAGAATGGTGCTACCAGTTCTTGGCAACTGGTGAGCTGATGCTCATAACTAAAGGTGACATCTTTGACTTGGAGTTGTCACCACTGATTGAAAATGTAAGCTCCATTTCTTTTGTTTACTTAATACTTAATTTAGAGTTTCAAACATGTTTGTTACTAACATCTTTTTTAACAGCTTGAGGAGGTGGAAAATATTACCGGCTTCGCGGAACAAATTGTCAATTGTGGCTACACTGGTCCAATAAAGGAGGAGTGTAAAGCTAGCATCATCAGGTTTGTGTCTGTCCAAAAAAAACGTTTTGTAGTCTTGTTTTTTTTTGTTTGTCATGGCAGTCAATGAAAAATGTAGATGCCACATTTTTTGGACATGTTCTTTGTTGATGGGCGTGTCTCACCTGAGTGCATGAGCATATTGGGAAAATATGTGTGTGGACTATGTGGATTGGCAGAATGCTGGTATGACTTACACAGAGCAGAGAAAATGAACACAAAAAACATGCTGTGTATGATTTTATTCCCCTTAAAATTATTTTATAAACATCCATAGGAATATTAGTTTTTTGTAAATTAGGTGGTTGTTTTAAAATTGCACTAATACTGCACTACTTTTTTTCTATAAGGGCCATTGTTTTGCACGCCACAACAAAACGGACACCAATGCTGAATCAGCTTAGATGTCTACAACTTCTTGAAGGTCTTAGAAGCAAATCCGGAACACTGCCGTAGCCTGTTTGTTGCAGGCAATGTTGAGAAAGTAAGTTTGACCATTTAATTTACCTAAATGCTGTGTGTCCTAATATTCAAGTGCTACACAACCTGTTCATCCTTACAGGTGGATTCGCACTACATTGTTTCTAGACTCGCGCCAGAGTTTAGTAGTTCCACTGGTAAGCAACTAACTGAAAAAAAAATCTTGAACTACTTTCAAGATTTTCTGCTTGAACTTGAGGGTAAGTTAGATATTATTTTTTCTCTTCCTGTTTTTTTTTGGTTTATCATTGACTTCGCTGTTTTTTGTTTGTTTTTCAAGGTGCAGACCCCGAAGACAGCGAAGGGCCTTCTGTTCCTGGTGTGATGCAATGGCTTTCTGGGCAGGCTCACAGACATCTCCTGTTATCGGAAAGAGAAGCTTTCAAAATAGTGGTCCGTTTTGACCATGATAGCATTGAGAACATGCCTGGGCACACTATCTGCTTCCCAATTGTCAGTGCCTGCACAAAAACAGTGACTTTTCCAACAGCTCACCTCAACTCTTTTGAGGAGTTCAAGGACACTATGTTACTGTCTCTACAGTGTGGTTCAGGATTTCACAAAATCTAATGCACTTGATTCAGTGTTTCAAAGATCTTTTCAAAACTCTCAACTAGCCTTTTGGACAAACACATTTAATGGGTCAAAAGTGAAATGTAACAAAATTCCAATTGTTTGCTTGATGAGGGGACAGTACTTTGTAAGCTTGAATAGTTCTGTTAGTTTTTATGTTACATTCTGCTGTGGTTAAAGACATAGTTCAGTACAGAAATGTAAGTGTCTTGGCCGTGGTTTTCTGATGTCCCACAAGGGTTGAACAGTTGGGACAGTTGTCACAGGTCTGAGTCACTGAGAAGACAAGCCACAGAGGGAACAACAACTCCAGCAGTTTCCTGCTCTGCCTGGTTGCAGTTAGACTGTTGTCCAATGTTCACAGCGCCCTGCAGACAAAGAAAACTTGATTTAAAAAAGTTCAAATGGGAATATACCTTAGATGGTACTTAGTAGCTGAATACTTACTGTGAACCTGTAATATTTAGAAGTAAAAGAAAAAAAAATTGTTTTGTTATACAATTCTGGCACCTCAAATTAAAAATGGAAGTGGGTGCATCCCCTTTCTAAAACACAAAGAACTGTACTTGTATTTTTTCTTCCTTTTTGAGAAACGGGGATGAAGTGTGATCACTTTCCTTGCTCTCAGAACATAACAACCAAAAAATGAGAATTAGCAGGAACATGCATTTCATCGATATGACTATTACTATTTTTACTGTGTATATTTAAGGGCACTGGCTGTTAATTTATGAAGTGAAATGTTTTTGGCATAGCAATATAAAAAGAAACAGCATGATTGTAATGAAACCTTTCTTAATACAGTGTTTGTTTTTTGTATACCTGTGCATACAGAGGACAATTGATGGGACTTTTGAGTTCGGCCCATCGGCCACAGTTGATTGGGAGTAAAGTTTTGTTCACTGCGAAGGGAATGGTTGTCCCACGTGGAAGTAAAACTTTCCAAGTCAGCTTGGAGTCGTGGCAGAAACACATAATGGGCAGCAAAGAGATGACGACTGTCAGATGGGTCCAGCAGTCCATCTTCTTCCGAACAGTGAAACAAGTTGTAGTAGATGCTGGTGACAGACATCCATACATCCCTCTACAGACGTTCAATTCTGTAAAAATTAACCCAATTTTGAAATTACAGCTTGAAAAAAAATGTCAATTTCAATGTTTTATGAAGTATTTCACAAAACATACAGACAAAAATATTACCTAGTGACGTGAACTCTTCTTGTGCAGCATTGTGTTTTTAATATTGTACACAGTACAATATTAAATCTCAATTTATTTGGATTTTATTCAAAACATGACTGATCGGAAATTTTAAAAAATGGCTGTAGCTCACATTTGTTTAAACTACTAAGGGTCAAAATATTCTCAGTTAAAATGCAGTTGGTACATTCTTCACAAAGCTGTGCCTGGAATATGGGAGCAAAGACTTACCTTTGATTATGAACACTTTTGCCAGCCATGAAACTGCCTCTGCCACACCCACGGACTGTAAACATCCATCTTGCTATGTCCACATTTTCACATCCTTGGTCTGCTCTAACCCTTTAGATGCAAAAAAATATATTAACTATAGTTAAGTTTCAAGTTAAACAGTGATAATGGTGCTCCACTGATCCCTGCTCTAAACTAAAATCATATGACCCCTGCTCTCAAGCATTTAGGGTAAAATGTTAGGTAGAAAAGGTCCCATGACTGGAAGTTTCAAGGTTCGGGTCTAAATACAGTTTTGTGGCCCTGTGCTCATTACGAGTCAGCAAGAGAGAGGTAAGGTAGCCACTGACGGTCACAAACCTGCTAGGAACACCGTGGTCCTCAACTGAGCGCAGAAAAAAAGCCAATGCTGTTGAAGCTTTGTTGTTTGTTGCTGCTCCCAGATACATTATCTGTGGGGTGAGATAAAAGGAAAAACACTGGAAAATATAGATATATGCCAGTTAAGTAGTATTCTAAACACAATTAGTTAAATACTAGTGTGAAAGACAAAACAAACCCTTACCTTTCGTGAGAAGCCATCTATGGCTCCAAAGATAACAAAACCATGCCTGCAATACAAATTCAAATGGACTCAAAGCCTTTTTGATAGTACAAATTCCACCAGTCTGGATGCATATTATATATATATATATATATTTTTTTTTATATATATATATATATACACACACACACACACACACTTGCCTTATCAGCTTATGGTTTGTATCTAGGTGAACTAAAGATAGCGGAGCAGTTACACTGTACACCCGCCTCTTCACACATCCAAACGCAGATCTTGCCAGTCTGCTTGAGACACCTGTTCCGTCTATACGTCTCATTGATTTCCATATTCTGGTCCATGTAATGCGATGTCCAAGAGCCCGAAGTTTGCCTTTCATAATTCGACAACCAATAGTGGGGTTGCTTCTCTTGATGCTGAGAACAAGCTGGTCAAGTTGGTCATCAGATATATCACTATATGTGCTCTTTACTGATAATCCATGCCTTTTCAAGGCCCTATTGACTGTTCTCTTAGATACACCCATAACGTTTGAAATGGATGGGATCGACAAGTCAGTTTCAAGCCATTCTCTTAACTTCTCTTCATTCATTATGATTTCTGGACGTCCCAGACTGTTGTTCAAAAACTCAACTTCCACAACTGGGCTACGGTGTTGCTCATGTTGTGTCAGAAGTGCATGCAGATTTATTAGAGCATTAAAAACATCTTCAGATATGCTGACTTGGTTTGAAACAGAACAAATGAATGCCAATTCATGGTTACATGTGAAAAGTAGATGACCCACATCTAGTGGGTTTGAAACTGCTCTCTCTATGTTGTTCAAGAGTCGTTCCAGTACTTCCCTCTGTAATCCCTAAAGAAAATATAGAGGAACATTATTCAGGTTACACATTCTTTGACTTTTTGATTAATTGTAGTAGCAATTAACAGGCTATTATTCCCAGGTTTGAAATGAATGATCCGGATAGACTTTTATAATAATCGCCTTGTTTAGTCTGTACATCACATGACATGATATGACATGACAAAAAAGAGAGAAAGAAAGAAACTCCACTAGCGATTATTACTGTTATAATAATCGCCTTAGTTTAATCCGTACTAGTCATGACAAGAGCCAGAAACTCCGCTAGCATTGAGCTGGCACAGCTAGCAATATCACATCATTTGCAACGAATGACGATGGTTTGTCATGCAAACATCTTACTTTCTAACATTGTGTTTCACCACCAGTTACTGGGAGAGCTCATCTGACTATGCTGGCGTCCTCTGGTTACACAGAGTACCACATTTTATCGTTTTTTTTTAAATATAGTGAAAGAAATAAGAAAAAAAATTACCTCCGTTTGCTGGTCCGCCATGACTCCCTCAGCAATTGACAGGATCTGGCAACGCTGATGCTCTGACGTGACGTCAGACTTGTAGTCATTCGGTAGCCAATGAGCTGCTGGATTGGCATGTCGCTCATTTGACAGATTTGCAGGTTTGTGAGTCGCAACCGCAAAAAATTAAAGCGCATGTCAAAATGACAGTTTCAAACGCAAAAAAATAAAAGTGCAACTCAAAAAGAGGATTTCAGAATGACGAGAGAAGAAATCTGCAAAAAGATGGGTTTTAGTTCTCGTTTTCAGCATTTTGATTCGCGGATCAGTGGTTTTGACGAGCAAAACTTTAGGCGCCATTTTGACACCATACATGTCCTTCTCTTTGTAGGCTGAAGCATTGACCACACATAGTCCCTTCAGTTTTGTGGCTGAAGTTCTTAGCCTGACCCAAGCTCTGATTAGCTGCAGCCGGGGGTGACCTTCCCCTTATATGCTGCAGCTTTTGCCACAAATACTCCCTTCATTTTTTGGTTTCATGCAAGGGCTTGACCATTGCTTTGATTGGCTGCCATCTGGGGGAGTCCTTTCCTTTTACAGGCTAAACAATATTTTCCAATTTTTCTTTGACTCTACTTAGCTAAACTTGAAGGTGTTTTTATAGGCAGCAGATTCAGGCACAAACATTCCCTTTACCTGTTTGGATGAAGGCCAAAGCTTGACCCCAGCTGTGATAAGCTGCAGCTGGGGTCATGTCCCTTGCTTTATAGGCACAAGTCTTAGTCACATATCCTTTACCTCTTTGGCTGAAGTGAGTGCAGGCAGGTTGGAATGGGTGGAGAAAAGTGCCAGGTGTGATAGAAGAGTTTCAGTTCAACTAAAAGGAAAAGTGAACAAAAATGTGGTGGGAGCAGCCATGTTGTTCAGCCTACAGACAGTGAGGAAAAGACAGGAAGCAGAACTGGAAGATGCTGAGGTTCTCTCTGGGAGTGACCAGGATGGAGAGGATCAGGAATGAATCCATCAGAGGGACAGCACACGTTAGAGGGTTTGGAGAGTAAGTCAGAGGTCAGACTGAGATGGTTGGGTCAAGTCCAGAGGAGAGACAGTGAATATATTGGTAGAAGGATGCTGAGTCTAGAACTGTTTCTTCCAAAGAACCTCATTCAGCCTTCTGTGTGAAGACCATCCCACCAGTAACAGGAGCCTCCATCCATTCTGAATGGGTCAAAGCAGACCAGCTGTCTTCAGACTGCGCCGTGAGGAAGTCAGTCTTCTGCTTAGTGGTCAGAGTAAAACGGAACTCTGCCCTCACAGACATCAAGTCTCAACATCTGAGATTCTTCAAATGCACATTATCATTATCTCATCACGTAATGTCCCACTCCAATCATATTTAGATTTAACGTGTTCCCAGTGGTGTTTTATTTAAGATCATGCCATCTTTAGGCCAAATCCAAGAACCTGTGAGGTTTTTTTGGACAAAATTTGTGCAGCTCGGCAAGAGTTCATTAGATATTCACCCCAGAGTTGTGGGCAAGACTATTGGCACAGAAGTAAGCCTCCGCTGATATCCCATAATCCCTTTGTTTGCACTCTCTCTCGCTAGCTTTCAGTCCCTCACTGCCCTAATCTAATATTACTGGTGCGAGTATTATTGGTGTTATCTAGCTGTACAGCTTTGAGCCAAATGATGGCTCAGCCAAAATGTTAATGTATCCATTTGTCTGCAAGTGGATGCATCAGAGTGGAACAGAGCAGGGAGACTCTGGCCCGCCTCTTTCGCTTGCTGCGTCACAAAAGAGAGCTTTTTCAAACGCAGATTCATCTGCATTTTAAAGAAATGCAGTTTTCATTGAAACTCTGTTATGCATGTCCACTATCATGAGAAAATGCTACAAGAACATGTTAACAACACAATTTTCATTGGACATCAAATCATTATTTTACTAAAACATTGAAATAATTTATTTTTGCTGGACATGTGTCTCCAAGTTTGTAGAAAAAATGTTATCACACTGAAAAAAATGTGAAGCAGCAAAACATTATATAAAAAATAAATTTTTATTACAATGCTGTCCAAAAAAGACATTCTTTTCTGGTTTAATAATTTATCTGTAGAAAGAGTCTGATGACAGAATAAATAGGATTTAAGACTTGTTTGCGTCTGAAACTCTGCATGTCTGTCTGTCTGCAGAGCTCTGAGCTTCTGAAAGAAGCTAAGAAGACTTCTACCCCGAAATCAAGAGACACAACAGAGGCTGCAGCCATTCACTGGATTCAGGGCAGATGCAGCCTCAGCTGCGTCCCTGCCTCCGATTGGCTGCAGCCTCTGCTGCGTCCCTCCCTCCGATTGGCTGCAGCCTCAGCTGCGTCCCTGCCTCCGATTGGCTGCAGCCTCAGCTGCGTCCCTGCCTCCGATTGGCTGCAGCCTCAGCTGCGTCCCTGCCTCCGATTGGCTGCAGCCTCAGCTGCATCCCTGCCTCTGATTGGCTGCAGCTTTCAGTCGAACGTTGATCCCGTCGGGGTGGTCCGGAGGCAACGGAACGTCTGCTGGGTCCATAATGGTCAGATCGTTCTGTTGTGACCAAGGAGGGGGGTGGAACCCAAGAGCAGACGTGTCTTAAAGGATGAGAAGGTGTGTTTATTGAATAGGTGAATAGTGGAGCAGGATGACAGGGCGGGCAGGAAAGCTTAGCTGTCGGAGTGGAGCTGACAGGCTGGCAGGCTGAGCTGACAGAGCGGGGCTGGCTGGTTGGCAGGCTGGCTGGCAGGCTCGTTGGCAGGCGACATGACGTAGTGGCAGGCAGACTGACACACAAGCGGTATAACGATCTGACAGTGGCTGAAGGTTTGACGCTGCTTAAAAAACCATGGTGATGATGAACAGGTGGTGATGATCAGGACTAGGTGAGGTGCTTGACGAGGGAGAAGGAACGCCTCCAGGGCACAACAGTGCCGACTCTATCTCTCGTGGGACTTGAGTTTCACTCTTTCCACCCCAAAGGGATCGCCGTCCCTTTTACCCCAACCATCTGTTTTTGGGGGACCCAAACTCCCCAAGGTATATAGAAACCTCACAGTGTTTCACCGCGTCCGGCTAAACGTCAGTCTACGACGGGTCACTACGGTGAGACCGCATCCCCCGTTTTACCTTTACCTTTACTTTTTCTTTACTTTTACTTTTCCTTAAAACACAAAATCTCCTTAAATACTAAAGAGTCACATCTTCTGCATCCAAAACAGGTTTCTGCTTACCTTTCAGGTGAGACGCCTCAGAGTAAACCTTCAAACAGAGAGACGGACAAGCCAAAGCAGCGCCCTTCCCCAGAACTCCGTTCCCTCAATCACGTCGGGGTCACCAAAACTGTAGGCTTTAATCCGCCGATCATGCCTAAGTGCGTGTTCAAAACTCGAGGTCTGGAACGATTTTGAGGTTTTCCACCAAAAGATTTATTCCTAACACCAAAATATCTAATACATGTGTTTCGGGTCTCCAGCTGTCCCTAGGAAAGCATCTAACGGATGCTCTTCTCCGTGCACGAAGAATAGAGACACCCTTTGTCCCTTTGACTCAGAGTTTTATACACAATATGCAAAAAGAAGGTTGGATCAAAATAAGAGGTTGGATCTTCTCCCTGGAGATGCATTTTCCCACCGTCGGCCTTTTCCGTTTCGCTGGTGCCTCTGCCTATATCTAGATAGATGACAGGGTATTTCTAGACTCACCGCTGTGACTGCTGGCATATGCAGCAGCGTTGAATTACAGGGTCCATTCTAATTCAGTTTGAATTGAAAAGAAAACATCAAATATCCATGTCCCATGCTGAGATTTAATTAAGGTAATGAAGTCTAAATCCTTCAGAAACAGATGAAGCATGATAGTCAATTTGATATGAAACTGTCAGTTTGAGGTTTAACATGTAGCCATCGAATTGATGTCAAATGAATGTCAACTAAATTACCCAGAATTCTTCATTTTGTTTTTCATGTCAGATTGAATATCTACTGTTCGTGTATTTCCCACTCAAAAACAATGAAATGAAAACGAAAGGATCAAACCAACATGGCCCTAATTTGATTGAATATTGTGCCACATCACAAACAGAAGTAAACAAACAGAGAAAGAGAGGTCGCGGCGCAGGATTTGTCAACATACTTTTTAATCTTTGGATTTTGGGGAAAATGGCAAGTCTTTGAGTCAGAGTGCTAGGTCAAGTCATGAGTCAGGGCTATGAAAGTCCAAGTCAAGTCTAAAGTTATCACATTCTTGACTCGAGTCTGACTCGAGTCCAAGTCATGTGACTCGAGTCCACACCTCTACCAAAAACCCGCAGCACCTATACGGGATTCTACGGGTGAATAACGGACAGTGTTTCGTTTGCTGCACTGCTTTCTCCAGTACCCACAGCTGCTTTAGTAATAAAAAACAGGATTTTTTTCTCTACATTATGTTAAGTTCCTTAAAATGAAATTAGCTTTTTCTTTCAAATAGACTAAAGACTAAAGTGAGTAAATGATATTTTGGAACTTTATGCCATAAACACTCAAAATACATACCTAAAAATGTCAAATCAAAATAGATGGACTCTTGCTGATGTTTCACTCGAAAATGATGCGAAAGTGAGTCAGTAGTGGACTGCGCGCACGCATGTGTCCACATCCTTGTAAACAAAGAATCCTTTTAATTTGAATTCATGGATTATAGGAATGTTTCTTCAGCCTCAACAGATACATAAACAAATCTCATAGTTCTGATGGCATTCTTGGGGCAGGGAAAGACGCATGTTAAGACGTGCTGAAGAACTTTTGTGTCCGAATACATGTCTGTTGAACCAAAGAACAGTTTGTGGCTTTCATGGAGCTCGAGAGGAGTAACAGACATAGGGACGGACCAGCTCCATCCCTCTGTCTAAATGGGCACAGTGACCACACCCACATAGACACAGATACATGCTGGCGCACACATAGATATATACTATCACAGTCAATGGGCGCACATCTATGTTTTTTATGGTGTGTTGTACTCTTCTGACCCCACTAAATGGTTGTATAAGTGTCCACACATGTGTCATTCTGGCCCCAGTTTAGTAGAATTAACTGCTGTGGTAATTTAGCACAAACTGTGTGATCCACGTGTGCGTACACCAAGTCTTAAGAGATTTTAGTATTTTGATGTCTGCTTCTGAGACTGCCGTTTCTAATTTCAATGGGTTGCTTTTGTGTGTCATTTTGTCCTCATGCTTTATTTTTTGTTTGCCCCAAAGACTCTATTCAAAGAAAAAAACAAATGAAATCTCACCTGGCTTACCTACAGGTTGTTGATGCTTCTCCTGGACTTCCTAAAAGAACCCGCGACAGACACCACCCTCTCATCCACCATGAATCGGAGGGACCAGCTAGCCATGCAAAGTCTAACAGTCTGTAATGTAGTAAAGTGTAAAGCCTGCAAAAAAAGAAAAGAAAAAGTTGATCTAGAAGTAAAATTTTTCATACTGACTTTCTGAACCGCTCTTAGTCCGGCTTGTGACCTAGGAGCTGTTTGCAATGGGAGACCCTAACAAGAGGGTTACCCTCCTAATGCAGCACAGCTTCTAGGATCACTCAAGCCCTCAAACCCCTCCACCACGGTAAGGTGGCGGTTCACGGAGGGGATTTTTTTTTTTTTTTTTTTTTTTTTTTTTTTTTTTTTTTTTTCGTTTTTATGGGCATTTCTCCCACACATCCTCACATATGCACACTTAGGGACACTTTGCAGTAACCAATTCATTTAATTTTCCTACTGACGTTACACAAAGTGCTTAACATAAAATCATTTTCAAATTGTGATAAAACATAAACAGGATAAAAAATTACAAAAAACCCTTATAAACCAAAATAAGTATAAACGCTATTTTATCGTTTTTTTTTAGCTAAAAGAACCTACAAAACTCTTAACTCCTAACTCTAACACTAAATAATTAAAATAAATATAAAAATAGATAAAAACAGCAATAAATACATGTATTTTTTTAATTTTTTTTTTTTTTTTTTTTTTTTTTTTTTTACATTTTATTTTTATTTTTTTATTGTTGTCTCAGAGCGTGTAAATCGCAGCATTGCAGTGAAACAAGGGCCGTGTTTCTTTTTTATGCTGGTGGTGTTTCTCCATTTTTCTAACGTCTGTGGCGCGGTCTGAAGAAGTTTTTAATCCGCTTCCACAGTG
Source organism: Oryzias celebensis (assembly GCA_014656515.1). Taxonomy (NCBI): domain Eukaryota; kingdom Metazoa; phylum Chordata; class Actinopteri; order Beloniformes; family Adrianichthyidae; genus Oryzias; species Oryzias celebensis. The sequence goes on along the minus strand of BNCR01000009.1, from coordinate 3,412,397 downwards.
ATCGTTTCTTTGGCTTAGTCTGTTCAGACGGCAACGCTTCTGGTTCTTCGCTGTCCTGAAGTCCTGACTCAGTCGCTGGTGCAGGGTCCGGTGGTGAGTTGACTGCTGGCTCCTCATTTTCTGCCTGAGGGGGTATGATGGAGTCAGTTTTCTCAGCCTCTGGTTGTTTGAAGACCACTTCTGGTTCTAAAAGATCCTTTTGTGGCCCTACATTCAAATCCAGAGGTGCTGAGATCAAGACGGGTTCCTCAGTCTCCACCTGCTCACTCTCTACTTCTGGAACGGACATGTTGATTTGTGGATCTACTGTAAAAGCAAAGGTAAAAGGATCCTTCACCTGAGACATATTTCCCAAAACCATCCCATTGTTGGTTGAAGTTTCCTTTAATTCCTTGCTTTTTTCCAAACTAAAGTCCAGAGTTTGTGTTGCAACTGTCTCTTTTTCAACACTCACTTGAACTTCGCTTGCTGAGATTACTGAGATTTTGATCTCTTCCATCTTCTGTTTAATCTCTTTTTCTGCTTCCTCTTCAATTTTTAATGTCTTTGTCAGTTCCAGATTGTGAAGAGTTTTTTCCTGCAGCTCTTTCTTCAGCATTGCCAGTTTGTGCAATGCCGTCTTGTGAGCCTCTTTTGGTCTGTGCTCACATTCTGCCTGCTTTGCTTGAGCTGCTTGAGTCAGTTCGTCCAGTTTTGCTCTCAGAGTGACAATCTCATGTTCACACTTGACCCTGAAGTTGTGCTCTCTATCTAGGACTGCATGTTTTCCAGAGAGCTGTCTCTGTTTTATCTCGCAAATCTTCATGGCTTGACGTTTTTTCCCTTCCAGTTCAGAAATATATGTGTCTTTTTCCTGAAGGGTCTTTTTCAAGTCGTCTACCTCTTTTTTTACATCTTCCACCTTTTCAGTTGATGTCTTGTCCTCACTGGAAGCCAAATCTGCTTGATTCATGTTGTTTTCATGATCTTGTTCTTCCAACTGAGGACTTTGACTGGCTGACTCAGGATCAGTGCTATCCAAACAAGTACGCTGTCTGGCTATCGCCCTTAGTTGATGTATCTTGGGCATGGAGTGGAATGCAGGACCGAAGATTTTAGTGTAGTCCTTCTTTTCCACAGGATCTTGTGTCTCCTTTTCTGGGAGGGGGGCATGGAAGTACCTGAATGTCACTTTGGGCTTCCTGTCAGGAGTGGGAGCTGGTGGGCATGGGGGGTTGCTGGTTTGGGGTGGGGGAACAGGGTTGATGGGGACATGAGGATTTTGGTGTCCCGGACTGGGGTTCCTGACAGGAGCGGGAGCTGGTGGGCATGGGGGGTTGCTGCTTTGGGGTGGGGGAACAGGGTTGATGGGGACATGAGGATTTTGGTGTCCCGGACTGGGGTTCCTGACAGGAGCGGGAGCTGGTGGGCATGGGGGGTTGCTGCTTTGGGGTGGGGGAACAGGGTTGAAGGGGACATGGAAATTTTGGTGTCCCCAATTTGCGTTCCTGTGGTGGGGGGGAGGTGGAGGGTATGGGAGGTTCATCATTTGGGGTGGGGGAACAGGATTAAAGGGGACATGGAAATGTTGGTGTCCCCAAATTGGGTTCCTGTGGTGGATGGGAGGTGGTGGATATGGGAGGTTCATCCTTTGGGGTGGGGGAACAGGACTGAAGGGGACATGGCGATCATGGTGTCCCCAATTTGGGTTTCTGTTGTGGGGGTGGAATGGTGGATGTGGGGGGATCATTCCAGGAGGTGGATAGGCAGGGTTGAACGGAACATGGTTTGCTTGTCTCAGATTGGGAGTTCCATGGGGCCAGGGGAATCCCTGGTTTGGGTGGGCCGCGTGGTATCCGTTATTTCCGATCATTTTCTTGCTGAATAGTCTTTCGGTGCTTGATAAAGCTGTGGTCTTTGAATTTCAAAGTTGAATCTGGAAGGCAAACGAACCTCTATTTATTAACTTTTGACAATGATGTCAATTGACACGTTCATTTAACACGTTTTTATCTCAAATCTCATGACATCATATCTGATGCAAAACGATGCCTTCATGCTAAAATGGCAGTGCATGATGTAAGATTTATGATGTAAGCATTGTGATCTAAGATGATGTAAGCATGTATTTATATATATCTATATATCCATATATAGATATCTAGATAGATAGATTTGTTTATCCTTATAGTTATAGATATAGATAGCACACCGGCTAAGGCTAAGTGCGGTTTGCTGTTGTTTACATGGTTGGGATGTTAAATTATCGAGTAATTGAGTGAACAATGGTGCTGTCTATAATGAGAAAAGTGGAAAACTGTCTTCTGAGAACAACAGGAATAATCTGAGCTGCTTTCTGGACTTGTGGAGTCCCCGCTCGACACCACCATTCCAAGTGCCCTCTGCGTCTCTTTAGCTACTGATGAATCAACTGACGTGAGGGACAATGCACAGCTTGTGGTATGTGCCAGATTCTATCATCAAGAGAGTCAAACATTTTTGGAAGACGTTTTAGGCATCACAGCTTTGAAAACACTAACAAGAGGAGATGACATACAGTGGGTACGGAAGGTATTCAGACCGCCTTAAGTTTTTCACTCTTTGTTATATTGAAGCCATTTGCTAAAATCATTTCAGTTCATTTTTTCCCTCATTTTACAAAAGAGGCCACACATTGGTACATATGAGCAAGTCCACAGTCACTCCAAATGGGGCTTTTCGATTTGCAGGCTGATGTAGGTAAAGAGAGCAATATGAATCCTCTGATCCTGACAGGTTTTGGCGTCAGACTGTGCCACAGGAGAAGCTTCCTTCTCTCATCAAAGTGTCATGGTACACATTAACAATGTTTGCTTCCACCTACAGTTGTGAATCAGCCTTCTCAACCTAACATCGTTAAGAACAAGTACTGCTCTCAGCTTATCAATGAGTACATGCACATGCCTCAGAATAACTTTGACTCCTTTTCCTTCCCAGATTTCAGAGGTTAGCTGCAGTGCTCGTGCACATTTCTCACACGGAGACAAGTCTATTTTGCAGTTTACCTTTGTGTTCATAAAGTTTTTTGTAAAGTTATTACTTGAATGTTTGATAAATATTCTTACTTGCAACCTACTGTTAAGGGATGCAATACAGAAAGTTAACATTTGCACAAGACAAGGGCTTGACTATGAATGCTTTTTGTCACCTGATGCACTTTAACTGAAATAAAGAAGAATGTTTGTAAGTTTATGAAAGAGCACACATATTGCATTACAAGGAAGCAAGTGTATGTGCAATCTTTGTTTACACTTGAGTGTAGTTCAGTACATTGAAGTATTTTTTGTACAAAAATAAATGAGAGAAATACTTGTTGAGACACTAAGCTAGACGGACTGATTAAAAATCAGAATATATTTTCATGGGGCGGATATAAGGCATGGCGGATAAATACAAGAAAATACATTGATAGAATAAATACATCAATAAAATTCATAAAAACTGTATTTTAGAAATATACTAAGATTCACAAATCCACTCTGTATAGAACTTTATTTGTAATCTTTAACATTAGAGAGCTGAAGGTGTGGAGCTGAAAAAGCCCCCCACCTTCACTCACCCCCCTCGTGAGATCGCTGCATCTTGACAAGAATCATTATATTATTTTAGGATGTTGCTGTAATGACTTCATATAAAAATGAATCACCTGGAAGCAGAATTAGAGAATAATGTCCATTTTCTGTCGGTCTGCTCCCCTTTAGTAGATCTGTCCTTGTTTCTCAGAATGTTTGATTTTGAGTTTACAGTTAGATGACTCTAAACACGTCTTCGTACTATTTATGAATGACGTTGATGCAAAAATTCATATATTTCATATTTGATCAATGGTGTTATACATACTTGTGAGAACAAAAAGAAGAGGAACAGCAAAAAAGAAACTAACTCCAATCCCTTGCTTTACAGGCTGCAGGAAAGGAGAATAAAGGTGGACATCTACCTTCCACATAAGACAGTGAGTGTCTGAGTCCATTTGTTTTGCTGCTGTAGAACCAAAGATTACAACGGGTTTGACCACGAGGACGACCTCGCCCGAGGAGCTGAAGCGACTCCCCTGTCCGCCCCGACCACGGTCAGGACGAGAAGAACAGCAAAGGTTAACATGTGATTTGCTGCAGCAGGGAGTGTGTCTCTACTCTCTAGCTCTAGCGGCTTTGGTTTGGGCTCTAAAACTTCTTCTGATTGGTTGCAGCTGAGGCATGTCCTTCTCTTTGTAGGCTGAAGCATTGACCACACATAGTCCCTTCAGTTTTGTGGCTGAAGTTCTTAGCCTGACCCAAGCTCTGATTAGCTGCAGCCGGGGGTGACCTTCCCCTTATATGCTGCAGCTTTTGCCACAAATACTCCCTTCATTTTTTGGTTTAATGCAAGGGCTTGACCATTGCTTTGATTGGCTGCCATCTGGGGGAGTCCTTTCCTTTTACAGGCTAAACAATATTTTCCAATTTTTCTTTGACTCTACTTAGCTAAACTTGAAGGTGTTTTTATAGGCAGCAGATTCAGGCACAAACATTCCCTTTACCTGTTTGGATGAAGGCCAAAGCTTGACCCCAGCTGTGATAAGCTGCAGCTGGGGTCATGTCCCTTGCTTTATAGGCACAAGTCTTAGTCACATATCCTTTACCTCTTTGGCTGAAGTGAGTGCAGGCAGGTTGGAATGGGTGGAGAAAAGTGCCAGGTGTGATAGAAGAGTTTCAGTTCAACTAAAAGGAAAAGTGAACAAACATGTGGTGGGAGCAGCCATGTTGTTCAGCCTACAGACAGTGAGGAAAAGACAGGAAGCAGAACTGGAAGATGCTGAGGTTCTCTCTGGGAGTGACCAGGATGGAGAGGATCAGGAATGAACCCATCAGAGGGACAGCACACGTTAGAGGGTTTGGAGAGTAAGTCAGAGGTCAGACTGAGATGGTTGGGTCAAGTCCAGAGGAGAGACAGTGAATATATTGGTAGAAGGATGCTGAGTCTAGAACTGTTTCTTCCAAAGAACCTCATTCAGCCTTCTGTGTGAAGACCATCCCACCAGTAACAGGAGCCTCCATCCATTCTGAATGGGTCAAAGCAGACCAGCTGTCTTCAGACTGCGCCGTGAGGAAGTCAGTCTTCTGCTTAGTGGTCAGAGTAAAACGGAACTCTGCCCTCACAGACATCAAGTCTCAACATCTGAGATTCTTCAAATGCACATTATCATTATCTCATCACGTAATGTCCCACTCCAATCATATTTAGATTTAACGTGTTCCCAGTGGTGTTTTATTTAAGATCATGCCATCTTTAGGCCAAATCCAAGAACCTGTGAGGTTTTTTTGGACAAAATTTGTGCAGCTCGGCAAGAGTTCATTAGATATTCACCTCAGAGTTGTGGGCAAGACTATTGGCACAGAAGTAAGCTTCCGCTGATATCCCATAATCCCTTTGTTTGCACTCTCTTTCGCTAGCTTTCAGTCCCTCACTGCCCTAATCTAATATTACTGGTGCGAGTATTATTGGTGTTATCTAGCTGTACAGCTTTGAGCCAAATGATGGCTCAGCCAAAATGTTAATGTATCCATTTGTCTGCAAATGGATGCATCAGAGTGGAACAGAGCAGGGAGACTCTGGCCCGCCTCTTTTGCTTGCTGTGTCACAAAAGAGAGCTTTTTCAAACGCAGATTCATCTGCATTTTAAAGAAATCCAGTTTTCATTGAAACTCTGTTATGCATGTCCACTATCATGAGAAAATGCTACAAGAACATGTTAACAACACAATTTTCATTGGACATCAAATCATTATTTTACTAAAACATTGAAATAATTTATTTTTTGCTGGACATGTGTCTCCAAGTTTGTAGAAAAAATGTTATCACACTGAAAAAAATGTGAAGCAGCAAAACATTATATAAAAAATAAATTTTTATTACAATGCTGTCCAAAAAAGACATTCTTTTCTGGTTTAATAATTTATCTGTAGAAAGAGTCTGATGACAGAATAAATAGGATTTAAGACTTGTTTGCGTCTGAAACTCTGCATGTCTGTCTGTCTGCAGAGCTCTGAGCTTCTGAAAGAAGCTAAGAAGACTTCTACCCCGAAATCAAGAGACACAACAGAGGCTGCAGCCATTCACTGGATTCAGGGCAGATGCAGCCTCAGCTGCGTCCCTGCCTCTGATTGGCTGCAGCCTCAGCTGCGTCCCTGCCTGTGATTGGCTGCAGCCTCAGCTGCGTCCCTGCCTCTGATTGGCTGCAGCCTCAGCTGCGTCCCTGCCTCTGATTGGCTGCAGCCTCAGCTGCGTCCCTGCCTCCGATTGGATGCAGCCTCAGCTGCGTCCCTGCCTCCGATTGGATGCAGCCTCAGCTGCGTCCCTGCCTCTGATTGGCTGCAGCCTCAGCTGCGTCCCTGCCTGTGATTGGCTGCAGCCTCAGCTGCGTCCCTGCCTGTGATTGGCTGCAGCCTCAGCTGCGTTCCTGCCTCTGATTGGATGCAGCCTCAGCTGCGTCCCTGCCTCTGATTGGATGCAGCCTCAGCTGCGTCCCTGCCTCTGATTGGATGCAGCCTCAGCTGCGTCCCTGCCTCTGATTGGATGCAGCCTCAGGTGCGTCCCTGCCTGTGATTGGCTGCATTCTCAGCTGCGTGTCCCTCATGGCCTCCTGGATCTGTCTGTTGAGCTCGGCGATGATCCGGTCTTCATGTGTGTAAACTCCTGTCCTCAGCAGTGTGTCTCTCTCCTCCAGGAGGCGGCTTAAGTGCTCCTCTGCACTTTCATTTAGGCTGTGGGAGGGGTCAGGCTCTGAAGAGGCGGGGCCAAACTTTTCCTCCTGCTTTTTCAATCTGTATAGAAATATTCAAATCATATTTTCCGGATTCTCTAATCTGACATGCGGGTAAAGTCCATGGTTGATCTTACAGTGGTTCTGGATCTCCAGGTCTTTTGTCCTCACCTGTTGAGCTCATTCCGGATGTTCTCCAGCTCCTGTCTGTCCTGTTGGACCGCATCCTTCTCCTCCGTTGCTAGGTAGCGCAGCCTCAGGGCTTCCAGCTCTGCCTGCTGCTTCTTCAGACGGGTCATGGCATTTTCTTGTTCCCGCTGCGCACAAACATAGAAGTCAGTGAGTAGAACCAGGTTCTGCAGGATCTAAACTCCTGACCTCTATCAAGCTTCCATGATGGAGCTGTGACTCACAGAGCCACAGCAACACTGTGAGAATAGAACCCCTCACAAATGTCTGAGCCATAATTCTCTCACCAACAGAGCTGGCCCAGGCCACAGCTCCCACTTCACGCTCATGAATTAGTGGGCCGCACTAAGGGGCGGGAGGGACCCCCAATCATGTGTTTGCATTTCTCTACTTCTAAGTGATCGATCAAAGCTTTTTTTAGGACCATGAAGTCCAGCAGAAGACAGACAGTTCTGCAGCAGCTGAGATAAGAGCTTTCTGGAGTTCTGACCGTATCTGGTGATGCTCAGCAGAACCACGGCGACCCAATCTGGATGGGAAAACCAACATTTTCTCTTTGCAAAGTCAAAAAGCTGCTTTTCACACTGCAGCGTGTTGACACAGGCCGGCTCTCTGCGGGCCGCTCACTGACCCCCTTACAGACCGCTTCAAGGCTAATTACAAGAAAAACAAACGGGGGAGTGGGGTCTTTCCAAACGCAAGTCCTGAAACACTTAAGGGACAGACTGATGCAAACACAGCGGTTTGTCCAGTGAACGTTGGAGAGTCGGAAGCAGAGGGAGTTTGGTGGAAAACTACTGCCTGGTGGTTCTTGTGTCGACGTTTTCTGATCATGTTTTCATGTCAGAAATGTTGCTGACCCCCAGTTCTGCGCTATTACTTAGCACTGGGCGACAGTGAATTTTCTATATCACAATATTATTCATTTCATATCATGCGATAACGATATATATCAGGATATAAACCAAATCACTACATCTGTCAAATGTGAACGCTGTGTGTCTCCTCAGAGAAATGTCTAATCATCAGCTGGTTGTTTAGACTGAAATCTTTATTTCCCATCATACTTTAAACATAACAGATGCACTGAAGGACCAGGATGCAACAGTTTTATCCCAAGAAAACTAAAAAAAGGCATAAATGTTACAAACCAAACTGAAAATTAAAGCTTTCAAGTTTCAAAAGAGGACATGAAAAAAACAACATTAAACTGTTGATCAGTTCCATTTAAAAACAAAACATTCATTCTACAAATAAATTGTAATATTTTCAAGTTTTCCAGAACAAACATTAAATTAACAAACATTTATATCAACATCCTGTGAATAATCTAGGAACTAAAAGCAAATTCTCTGAATTTTCAGTGCATCTCTAGTGTTGATCCAGAAGTTCATGAGCAGATCCCTTCATGACTGATCTGCTGATGTTACTGAAGGTGCAATGAAATACAAAGGTCTGTGAATGTGAAGGGTTCTGCTGGGTCTGAATCCAGAACCGTACCTGTTTGATGCGAGCCAACTCCTTTAATGCGCGCCCCCACTGCTGCTTGTAGTGAAGCTTGGACTTGGTGGTGGACTCGAGCTTTCTCTCCAGCTCCACCTAAAAGTAAGAGACAAACGTTCAGTTCAGAACTCAGACTGATCCAAAAAAAAGCTCTGATGAGAACGGGGCTCCACATTAGAATTTGGATTAAAAGCTGTTTTTCTTTCTTTCTTTTTTTTTTTTTTAACTCAAACAACAGTTGTGCTAGACAAAAGTGTTTTAAGATAAAGAAGTGTAAAGAAAACATTTAAACATCAGAAAACTATATCCAACACATTTTTGGTGAGTTTTAGTTCTCATCCTGTTTCACCTCTGCAGAGTTCTGCTCCACGATCAGTTCAGTTTAGGTTCTAAATCTTCTATTCCTGTTTAGTCCTGTATTGCAGTGTTTCCCAACCACCGGGCCGCGGAGCGGTACCTGTTCATGGATCAATTGTCACCAGGCCGCGGAAGAAATAATACATTATTTTGTTTTGAATCCCTCAAATTTTGTATTTTGAAAAATCGTTTGGTTTTGAAAATCAACCGGATGCTCTTGATTACATTTCAGTCACTTGATCGCTAAAAGCAGTCCGGGGGCGTGCAACACAGTTGCAGTTGTAAGAAGTTGTATGTGGAACCTTTCATTGGAAATGGGATCAGTGCAGGAAGAGACAGAAGAACAGGATACAACTTCAAGACATAAGATTTTATGTTCAAGACATAAAAGCTCAAACAAGCTCATCCGTTCAGATGCACGTTTCACATAAGTTGTGAAAGAGAGATCAAATCAGAAAAGGAGAGAAAAGGGGAGCTGAGCGCCGCGTGCAGTCGACTATGCCGCCTGCGGGCGACTCTGCCGCCTGCGGGCGACTCTGCCGCGTGCGGGCGACTCTGCCGCCTGCGGGCGAATGCCGCCTGCGGGCGACTCTGCCGCGTGCGGGCGACTCTGCCGCGTGCGGGCGACTCTGCCGCGTGCGGGCGACTCTGCCGCCTGCGGGCGAATGCCGCCTGCGGGCGACTCTGCCGCGTGCGGGCGACTCTGCCGCGTGCGGGCGACTCTGCCGCGTGCGGGCGACTCTGCCGCGTGCGGGCGACTCTGCCGCGTGCGGGCGACTCTGCCGCGTGCGGGCGACTGCCGCCTGCGGGCGACTCTGCCGCGTGCGGGCGACTGCCGCCTGCGGGCGACTCTGCCGCGTGCGGGCGAATGCCGCCTGCCGGCGACTATGCCGACTGCGGGCGACTCTGCCGCGTGCGGGCGAATGCCGCCTGCGGGCGACTGCCGCGTGCGGGCGACTGCCGCGTGCGGGCGACTCTGCCGCGTGCGGGCGACTGCCGCCTGCGGGCGACTCTGCCGCGTGCGGGCGAATGCCGCCTGCGGGCGACTCTGCCGCGTGCGGCGACTGCCGCGTGCGGGGGGTGTGGGGGCGTGGGGGGAGGAAGATGAATCCTAAACAGCAGAGAGGCTGCAGAAAGAAAGGACAGGAGCAAGCCTGGTTTCCTGGTGAGCAGAGAAAGCAGCAACACAGTATTAGTATTTAATTAGTATTTGTTGCGTTTTTAGAATAATTTTAGGCTTTTAATTTTGCTAAATACTTTGGCATTTTATTCCTTTTTTTAATTCATAGGTCTCTTTATCGTTTTAAGAATCAGCCACAATCATCTTTATTTACCGGCACCATAACAAACTGACAGAACATGTTCTGTATTTGCAGGAGTAGCCCAACAGATGCAGTTTTAGAGGTTCTGAAGCAGCTGGCTTTAGGAGGAACTCACCTTCTCCAGGGTGAGCAGGTTGATCTCTGACTGCAGCCTAAACTCAGGCCTGACGTTCTGCTGCTCTCTGAACAGCTGAAACTCTTTCTCCAGCTGTTTGAATCGAGACTCTCCATCTGCAATCTGACAAAGATCACAGAATTCTCATCATGATGAACCTGCTCAGAAGCCCAGACCGATAAATGGATCAGAACCTGCTGCAGCAGCCGGACTCGCTCCTCCTCCATTAGTTGGACCTTCTCCTTCTCCAGCGCCACCCGATGGTCACACTCGCGCTGCAGCCTCCTGCTGCTCTCCTGCAGCTCCCTCTGGGTCAGCTCGTGCTCAGCCCGCAGCTCCCTCTGCAGACGCTGAGTCTGCAAAAAGAACTTCATGATCTCAGCCAAAAACTATTTAATAATCTCTTAAAGAAAGTTGAAAATCGAGAAAAATGAATTCTATGCCAATGTTGTCACATTAATAATTGACGGTAAAAGGAGAAAAATGATGATGGTGCAGCAAAGTCAATGAAAATGCCATGTTTGACTTCAAGTAAATCTGCTGCAGCAGAAGGAGGGTGTATTTTATTTTGAAAGGAACATATATGTGCGGCTTTCATAAGTAAAAGAAGTAAAAATCATGTGAAGAAAAATTTAACATCGTTATATTTTAATGATTGACTGCTTTATGGCCGCAAAAACAAAGCTCATTTTTGTAAACAGAGGTGGGACTTTGTGGCACTCGCTGGGTTTAGTTCTGTAAGAAAATGGAGCAAAAAGGCTCTTTCATGATTGAAGGTTGCAGACCCCTGATCTAAACAAACGTGGCTGCTCTCACCACAGTCTCCTACACCTTTCCTTTCATTCTTGATGACCTCCCCCTGACCGTTCCGACCTCCTCGAACACGCCTCTTCACTTCATTCCCACATGGGAAATGCTGAACTCTGTCACTGCAGACTCAGTGAACAGAAGTAACTGAAGACAGATGCTTCAGTGATAGTGCAGGAACCATGGATGGTCAGTCTCCTAATAGCTGCCGAGTAATGTTTGAAGCATTTGGACAAATCTTTTCTCAACATGAACAACATTGATAGTAAATACAAGAAAAAGCAGCCTCACTGATGAACACAAACATTCAGTGGATACAAACACAAACTCTTTTTATGTAAATCAAATTCCTCTCAAATGAGAAGTAACTTATTTGCTAAAAAAAACCTCAAACAAATGTTGTTTAACCATCAGGTGGAGCTGCATCACAACTGCAGGCAGCTGTGATGAGCATGAGCCTTCGTCCTATCGCGTGTGAGACAGACAGAGATGTCAGCAGGAGGCTCTGACCTGCAGCTCAGCCTCAGCCAGCTCCTTCTCCCTCCTCTCCAGGTCCGACAGAGTCTTGTGGAGCCGCTCCTCCAAACGGTTGTACTCTGTCTCCTGTAAACAGACAGAGCTTCATTCAGCTGCGGACGTGAACAGGTTCTGCTCATGGAGCTTTCAGGGGTTAGCCGGACTGAAGCTTCTATAAAACTACAATAAGCCTTACAGAAAATCCCGCTTTAGCCACATTTCTGCACGTCTGTAAACATGTTTAATCTTGTCAGTACGTGGTAATTGTTTATATGGTTTCATAAATCTCAACTTTTCAGTCACAAATTTTCAGTAGTGGGAAAACACTTGGATAGCTTGTATAAATGTTCTATTGCTGCTGCTAAATGGTCTTAATAATTACCTCTAATGAACGTTTACTTCATTGGAATGAACAAATGTGTTGATAAACGTAGAAAAACAAACAAACCTTCTTTCAGAAAACAACAACAGAGACTTTCATTTTGTGAGATTTCCCAGCAGACTGAACTACCAGGTAGCAAACCAAATCAAGCTTTTGACCTGCAGATGGAATATGTCTAAAAATGGAACCAGGTCAGTGCATCAAGAAACCATTGGGTGTGTCGGGTTTTTCGGGCCCGTGTGGCGGTCCTGGGGGCCCTGGTCTTGGTGCTTGGCCGGACTGCCAGGCGGGCAGATCTTCTCCATTGGCCCCCACAGTATGGGTGTGGTGGGGTCCCTGGTCGCCACTGCTGCCCCGCTGGGGTTTTGGTGAGGGGATGGCCGGGAGCTGACCCTCCTTATCTGTTTTTTTAATTTACATTCCATCCTCCACCTCATCTTAACAGAGGCATTCTGCTGAGCACAGGTGTCGGCTCACCTTTGCACAGTGCGTTAGCGTGATGGAATGAGGTGCTTTACATGTGTTGGTTTGTATGCATAAGGCTGTGTGTGAACTGTATGTTGACAACTTTGTGGAGACTCTTGAGCCAGCAGGTATGTTTGTAACAACTGAGTGTGTGAATGGGCCCCGCCCATTCTAGACTAACATTCACACTTGACTGTAATGATTATAAATCTCCAGCATCTTGTTGCCTGTTTTTTTAGGATTCTACACCCCCACCACCCCCACCCACCCCCGTAATCCTCCTCTAACGTCTATAACCGATCCTCTTCCCCTGTCTTTTGTGCCCCCCAATATCCCTCTCTCTTCTTCCCCCTTGTTCTTTTCCATCCGGTGCAACAACAACAAAAAATGATACAAACATAATTAATATAAATAAAGTTTAGTTTAAATTACAAAAAAATGGTTTATATGAATATACACCTTGTGTGTCCGATGATCTAGAACCCCGATTGTAACAGTAAAATCTGACTAACACAAGAGGATCTCAGCTCTTGCTCAGCTGTTGGACAGGATAAGTAAAAAGAAACAACATTAGGTGGCTTGTTAGTCTAATTTAATCCCTTGACACCTAAATCAATAGGCTGAGATTAAAATGCTCTTAATCCAAGTGAAACAAACATGTTTACAGTCAGATTTCTAACCTTTTCTGATCTCTGTGGTTAAAATTAAGATGATTGAGAGTTTGATTTTTGATGATAGTAAGCTCAAACAGTGGTATCTATTGTTTTTGAGTGACATCACATCTGATCAGGATGGACAGAATTACAAAGCTGATGTGCTGCATTTAGCTTTAAACAGGAACCAGACAAACACAAAACACATTTTCTTGTTTCCTGCCTGTTACAGCAACAAATAATCTATTCAATGATTATAGCAAAGCATAACAGTGAATGTCAAACTACATTTTTTTTTCAAAGAGCTCATAGTTTGTTGACACCAAATACAGATTTTTGATTTTACTCTTTTTTATTTGTTGAACATCTAACCTCAAGTTAAAAACTCAAAACTTTCCTTTAAGATTTATTCAAAATAAACCCTGAAAAAACCAGAAGGACATTTAGTATTATTTAAGTCAAAGCTCAAATGAGAAAAACCTAAACCAGCTTCCTGTCTGTGAGTGAGGAACGCCTTCATGATGATCAGCAACGCTTCAAAGCATTTGGTTTTACCTTAGTCATCAAGTTACTGACGTCTGTGAAACATATTAAACAAAGCAATGGATTCCAGAAAGAGATACAGCGGGTTAAGAAAATGAATGGAAGTTCATATGGTTCCACCATATTAAATGATTTCTCCTCGCTGTCACTGAAACCTCACGTGCCCAAAGTTGAGTCCCTGATTGGTTGAGGAGACGCAGCCACCTCCCCAGAGTTCAGATGTTTTTAAAAACTCAGCAGTGTGAGTGCACTGCTGTCATCCTCTCGCCATCACTGATCATTGTGAGTGTGATGTGTGTGTTTGCAGATACTCCACCTTCTTCTTAACCAGGGCCTCCCTTTCTGTGTCCCTCCTCCTCCACTCCTCTGCCAGCGCCTGCATGTGCCGAAGCTCCTTCATCCGCAGCTAAAACACAGACATCCTCATCATCACTGCTTCCACCCGGCAAACTGAACGAGGTGTTGGAGTCTCTACCTGATCATCAAACAGATCCTCCTGCTCCTCCTTCCACAGCTCCAGCTCCAGAGCTGTGCGGTACTCCAGGGTGTCTCTGGGGGCTGCGGGCCCCTGTGATGGGCTAGGCGCTGGAGGTCTAAGCGCTGGTGGAAGAGGAGGAGGAGCTGTTTGCACTGGAACTTCATTCTAGAAAAATACAGAATAACAAACATTTATTTAAACCTGAAGTTGTTAGAAAATGGACAAACGTGAAATAAATTGTATTAGAGGCTTGATTAGATCTTTGCCTTTCAGCTCCTTCCTTTAGGGGACGCCACAGTCAACCAGTCCCCTCAATCACACCATTCACTTTCATCTCCCCCCTCTCTACTAGGCCTGAGCGATTAAATCCATATTATCGATTGATTCAAATGTGTTTTTTTTTTCTATTTTTGGGAAAATAAAGATTTATTATCTCAGCTTTGTTCTGTTGTTCTTCCGTCGTTCGGAGTAAAGCCAGCCTGTTCGTCTCTCGCAAAGCGCGGACATGTAAGCTGCAGCAGGCAGGAGAGCTTCTGTCTCGCTTCTTCCGTGAGACAGAGGCTGCGTTTACATGTGCAAAATGTATTTTGATTGGATCAAAGATTAGATTAGAATGGAACTGTGTACATATGCCCTGAAAAACTTTACCCAATTATAACGAACGTTTACACGCGCCACACATTGGATCGGAATAAATCAATTTGACAAGCACAGAACTTTGTAAAATACCGGAAACAACCATAGAAGGAGAAATAGCAAGTTCCATTGTAAACAGTCAAAGCTAAGGCATAGAGCGAGATGATCTTCTAAGCATGCTTTTATTATTATTGTTTTTATTAAGTGACTGTTCGCACATAATTTTCTAAATGTACGCGGCCAGTGCTTTTCTTGGCTGCACAGACCCAGAAGAAGGGTTAGGGTTTGGTTACTCTGTACTAGCGACAACATTTAGCCTTGAATGTACTGAAAATCCACGCGTACAATGCAGCAAAATACATCTTGGCTAAATGTGAATACATGGGAATAACATCAGCCACAAATTCACTTGATGATCAAAGATGTTATTTGTGTTTTGTTTTTATAAATAAGTCTCAATGAGCACATTTTTGATGTTCCATATATGTGTGTTTGTGTTTTGAGGAACTTTATAAATGTTTTATTAAATTCATATGTTGTAAAACGATTCAAAAAATAAATGTTTAACTTTAATCTAGTTAGTTTTCCTTTTTTTCCTCTTTTTACTGATCTGAAAAATGATCCAAACCGTGACTCAAACCTTTACACGATCAGAACCGTGAGTTTTGTGATCTGCTACACCACTAATGTCTGTTATCTGAAGACACTTTGATTTCAGGACAGGCGATGTTCTCCAAACACAGGTACTATGTAAAACATCCCAAAAACCATAAAGTATTTAAATAAACTGTCACAGTGAAAGGAAAGTGTATTATTATTTTTGTTTGCTACTAGTCCATTAATCACAAGTCATACCGTCATGGCAGTTTCAAACACATTTATCACAGACTTTTCAATGTATGTCCTCCATCATCAGAAAAATGCCACAAAGAAAGAAAACACACCAAAAAAACCAAAGTGACTCTTCATAGAGTTAACTAGTTTGTCCATTGATTAACTGCTACTGAAAAGTCCCTGTTTACTAATGTTAACCAGCGCTGGATGAAATTTTGTTGACAAAAAACCAGTACCAGTACAACTTCACAAACCCAGATGAAGATGTTTGTTTCTAAGAAGGTGATAAACACCTGTAGCTCTAACCTGTGAGGAGTCCGACACCTCTACTTGCTTGGCTTTGATGAAGCCCAGGTCCTCCAGCGTTGCCACGAAGCTCAGCTCTGCGACCTTCTCTGTGGGCCTGATGATGGAGGCGCAGCCATCAGCATGCCGCAGGAAAACCACCAGGTTCCATTAGCAGGTCATGGGGGTTTTCTTACCGCTGCACGTGGACCACGGCGATCCGGTCCTGGTAGATCTGCCTCCAGCTTGGCTCTCCAGCTGGGCCTGTGAACCTTGTCTTCTCTGTGCTCAGCAGGTGGGATAGCTGGATGGAGGCTCGTCCAAACAACTCGTCACTGCTGGTTGTGCCCTTGTGCCAGAGCTCCACCACCAGAGGAACTCTACAATGCAGAGAGAAACTGTAAAGACCCACCAAGCTTAAAATCTCTTCCTGACCGCCTCTGGTGAAGCGTCTGGACAAGTCTTGTTTCGGTTTCTGTCTCCTTGAGAGCTGCAGAAACTCAGGAGAAGGAGCTCAGATGTTTCAGTCTGGGGCCAGCCTGTGTTAACCTACGGAGGCATTATTGTTTTGCAGGAGGGATTTTACCTGAGGAATGTGTTCTGCATCTGCTGAGCCAGAGCAGCAAAGTTGAAGGCGCAGTAAGACTGTGGCAGAGCCACCTCCATGTTCTTCTGCAACTCCACAGGAGGGTTTGTCATGATGGGAGCAGCGCTGCCAAAGAACTGGTACGAATACCTGAAACACAGCAAGCGCACAACAATCAAACGCCAGTCAAACAACCAACAACCACACCAATTAAATGACATCACACACCAATCAAACAATCATCAAACTAAACACTTAGAGCTCTTGGGGTTGTTGCTGTTTGCTTCTCGAACAGTTTACAAGCAGTCAATCAATCTTTTACCTGTATCCATGGCTCATCATTTAGACTCCTTCATTACACCTAACTGTACATCACATCCAAGGTCAACCTTGCTCTTTCCCTCCCCCTGCATATCCACATGTTAGATGGGAGGAGCTAATAGTTGAACATGGAGAGCTGGATATGGTGGAGTGAGGCCCTGGTCTGATCTTCAGACTGATCAGAATGATCCATCCTTGAAGCTGGGGGCATGTCCCTCTGCTTGACTTTGGTATTGAGATTAATCTCAAGCTTCAATGTTCTGTCCACATTAAAATGCAAACTTCCAGTTTTTAACCTGCTTCAAACTTCTGTCAAGACTTCAACTCTAAGTCTGATCGAACAACAAAGATGCAAAGAGTTTTCTGCTGTAAGAACTGGACCCTCA
Source organism: Oryzias celebensis (assembly GCA_014656515.1). Taxonomy (NCBI): domain Eukaryota; kingdom Metazoa; phylum Chordata; class Actinopteri; order Beloniformes; family Adrianichthyidae; genus Oryzias; species Oryzias celebensis. The sequence continues at coordinate 3,395,259 of BNCR01000009.1, read as the reverse complement.
AGTCAAAGCAGCAATGAAGTAAATAAATCTTCCAAAAGAACAAGTGAATTATTAATTTCATCTTTTCATTTCATCTGTTTTATCTTAGGGAAGGATTGTGAGGCAAATCTCTATGTCCTTTTTATTTTTTTGACATTGTCATTTTTATCTGATTAGTCGTGTATAAACACATTTAAGTTGGTTCATTTTTAACTAGGGGGAAAAAGTAAAAAGCATGTTTGTACAAAACCTTTGGATTGAAGACTGAACAACTCCTGGGCCCACGTTTGAAAGCTGTGAAGACATAAGAACCGGACCAGGACGTGTCCACAGAATCGAATGTTTCTCCTCATGTAGGGCTGGGCAACATATCAATATGACTGTTTTGTTTTAGACGATTTATTCTTGGGGAAAAAAAAATCGAGATTTTATTTTCCAAGCTCTCTGCTTTCTTGGGCGTCTGTTCTTCAGAGTAAAGGCAGCCTGTCTGTCTCTTGCAATGGACAGGCATGAAAACAGCAGCAAGCAAAGAGGAGCTTCCTCTGAGACTGAGCAAATAAAAAACTTGTTGAGCAATATTTACAAGCGCACGCGACAGTTGAAGTAAAGTTTAGGTGTTTTAATTTGAGTTTACAGTTAGATGACATTAAAGATGTGTTGAAGGGTCTAGACCAGGGGTCGGGAACCTTTTTTATCAAAAGAGCCACTTTGCCCCCCCACCCCAACCCTACCCCGAGCCGCAAAAAATTACAGAGTTTATAAACTTCTAAAAGTTTTAATCTTTATTTAAATTTTAACAGTTGGAATCACTGAATACAATACAATATAATGTGTTTAATAGTAGTAACCCATGCGTTCTCCCGTCCTCTTCGGGTTTGTTGGCAGCCAGCCAGTGATCAATGGACGTACCTTAAAATACACAAAAAAGTATAGTAGAGTATTTTTTTTTTGGAAAAAAAAAAGCTTATTAAATTAAGTTGTTCTTACGTGTTTAGTGGGATTTCTGTCTGCATTTCCCTGCAGATCTTCCCTATGTCGGCCCTGTAAGATGTGACTTTCATCTTCATGCAGGACTGTAGAGTCTCGCTGGTGAAGCGGGAGCGGAATTTGGACTTTATAATGTTCATGCTTGAGAAAACCTGCTCGCATAAGTAAGTTGAGCCAAAGATGGACAGGACTCCAAATGCACACCTTTTCATGTTGATATAGGTGTCAGGAATGGCATTCCATGTTGCAAAAATAAGTTTGTCGGGTTGGTGTAGTTTTTCCATATCATTCCATTTGTGCTCTTTAGCGAGAGTAGCCCTCTGACGGGCGACTTCTTCCAAGATCCGCAGACAGGGATTTGAACTTGTTAACCCACAAAACTTTATCCGCAATATCGGCTAGTTTAATTTCTAGATCAGGCCTACTTACTCCTGTGAATGCGGATGTGTTCAGCAGGGATGGGTCGCTGTTCAGCGGTGCGACAGGGAAAGAGAGAGTCTGTTTCTCCTTTCTGAACTCACTGAATCTTTCTCCAAATGCAGCTTGCATTGCAGTAATGGCACGGTGGAAATAATCACAATTTATGTGATTGTTTGCTTCTTTGAACTCTCTTAGGGAGGGGAAGTGAGAGAGCGTGCCATTTTGTACATCTCTGGCGAACACCGTCATCTTGCGCTCAAATGCCAAAATCTCCTCCAGCATGTGCAGTGCCGTGCTTCCCTTTCCTTGGAGATTTTTATTCAGCATGTTCAAGTAACTTGTCATGTCCACCATGAAGTAAAACTTTTCCAGCCAAGATGGGTCTTCCAGTTCGGGATAGCCGAGGCCTTTACTTCCCAAGAAGGTTTTTACGTGCTCCAGACAGGCAGCGAAGCGTTTCAGCACCTCCCCCCTGGACAGCCACCGGACTCTGTTGTGCAGCAGGAGATCTGAATACGTGTTTTCGACTTCTTCTAACAACGAACAAAACTGTCGGTGGCTTAACCCATTCGCAATTATTTTGTTCACTATCTTGATAACAATGTTCATTACTTCCACACATTCAGGGGGAAATGTTTGTGCGCAAAGTGCTTCTTGGTGGATAATGCAGTGAAACGTCATCAGATCTCGGCCCAGTGACTTTTGAAGTAAGTTTACAAAGCCCTTGTGTGCTCCTCTCATACTTGGCGCCCCGTCAGTAGATACCGACACTAAGTCAGTGGTGTTTATCCCTTTATCTTTTAGACAACTCACAACAGCATCACAAATGTCCTGCCCCCGAGTTTGGCCCTTAAGCGGTATGAGTTCAATCAGTTCTTCCTGCGGCCCATCAGCATTTGCGTAGCTGCATAACAGAGCTATCTGCTCAACGTCGTTTACATCACTTGACTCATCACAGGCAATTGAAAATGCTTGAGCTGAATTAATGTCATCAATTTGCTCACTACTGATATTTGCTGCCATTTTAATGGTCCTGTCCTTAACGATCTTTGCAGATCTTTTTGTTTTTACAATCGGAGAATAGATGCTCTGATATTTGAATAAACGTTTCTTTTATGTATTCTCCGTCTGTGAACGGCTTACCCCTCTTTACGATCTCATGAGCTGCCAAAAAACTAGCAGCTGTAGTTGACTGTGGAGATCTGATCCTTTTTTTGAAAGATATTTTTTTTTCTCTTCAGCTTGTCGTTGCAATTCCGAAATTGCTCTCTGGCGCTCATCTTCGTTTGGGTATTTTTCAGCAAATGCTAAATGCTTGCTTTGAAAATGTCTTTCAGCGTTACTTTTTTTGTTGTTTGATAGTTTCTCGCTACATATCAAGCACACAGGTAAGCCAGCGTCATTGGCGGTGAATGCAAAAGCAGATGTCCGCGCTGCATTAAACTCTCTATTTTCTTCCGTCACTCTTTTTTTTTGGGCTCTTTTCATGCTTACAATGGTAGGGGTTCCCGCCGTGGTCCCGCCAGCAAGTGAAGGCGACGGCTGCTGACGTTGATGTGACATATATTTTAAGTGACAAATTATAAATAAATAAATAAACTTTATTTAGATGGTATCAACTAAAACCCGAGGGGAATTGAACAACAAAATGAACACATAATGACGATAATAAAAGAAAAAAAAAACATTCCACGTTTTTTTTTGTCACAGCCATCAGGAGCAACTACAAGGAGGCTGAAGAGCCGCATGCGGCTCCAGAGCCGCATGTTGCTGACCCGTGGTCTAGACCATGAACCCCAAAGCGGTATTTTGATCCATTTACACATTTCTGAGTAATTCTCCAAAAACTACCACTTTTAGCCGCAGCCCCTCCCATACCCACATAAACGAGCAGGTCCTCACCATGTGACGTAGACCAATGAGAACCAATGAGAACACTCTCTACCAGGAGGAGGTCTGCGCTGCAAGCTCTGCCCCCAGACTAACACACACCGGCTTTCCCCGCTCTGTAGTCGGCCCACTGCGTTGAACGTGTGCGAGTGTGTATGTGTGTTTGTTTTATGTATGTTGTGTTTGTGTGTTTATTTTCATCTGTACAGACTGTTTAGATACAAAAATATGATCGCATTTGTCAATCGCTGATTTTATTGTGAAAATCTGGTTATAATTTGAAAACTGACCGGATTTCCTCGTGTGTCTTGGCGTAACTTCCAGCCAGTATCGCCGCAGCTCTCTCACAGCTCGCAGAAAAAATAGACCAGACAGCGAAACGTTCCGCTGCACGGCGTGAGCCGGCGCAGAGGTTCGCGGCGTTTCCAAGTCTGAAGTGAACTACACCATAGGTTAACAGGGCCGACGAAAGGAAGCACACTCTGTTCTAAACCCAGTTTTAAATTCATTTCTTCATATTTGCTGGTCAGATTTAAAAAAGGCAGATGCCAATACACATCAAATTTCCAAATATCAGTGCCGATAATCAGGAACAGGCCCCTCCCTCAAGTACGAGAAGTGTTTCTCTGTATGAGATGCTTAAGCTAGCTGTAGCTCAGCAAACATCTGCTTTATTGATCTACTAACATGCTTACAGCTTGGATTTAGTTGAACTTTGTGTTGGAGCAGATTTCCAAAGCAGATGTTAAAATAAAATAGTTTTTGTTGAAAATTATCTGTCATTTGCATTTTTTTAAAGTAAAAGCAGGAAGAAAAATAAAATCGATTAAAAGCGTAAATCGAATTTTGTGTGAAAAAAATCTGAGATTTTTTGGCCATTTCGCCCAACTCTATTCTCACCTGAGAATTGCTGAGATGGAATGAGGCAGACTGAGCTTCCCCAGACTGCGAAGGTCCAGAGAGAAGCAAAAGTGATGAGCGGAGGCGGGAATGGACACTTTGGGAGCAGACACGCTGACAGATGAGGCTCCGCCCTCTGCTGCAGCTGCAGGTGGAGCCTTAGGTGCAGCAGCTTCAGCATGCGCAGCTGGACCTGAACAGGAATATCCATGTAACTGCAAAACCCTTATTTTGAAACACTTATGTGAAGTCAAGCTTCTGAACCTCACCTGCTGCTCCATCCTGCTCCCTGAGGAGCTCCTCCAGCAGACTCTCTGCTTCACTCTCTGTATGAGACGACAGTGGAGGAGGAGGAGGAGGAGGAGGAGAGTGGTCAGGAGGTTTTTGAACTGAGGAGGAGCTCTGATGTCTGCGCTCAGCTGGAGGAGAAGGAGGCTTTGTTGCAGACTAAGGAAAAGACAGGAAACAAGAGACACAACCAAGTCAACCTCCATCCAATCCCATGTGAAAAACTGATCGGAACCAAAAGAAGGACCAATCCAGCCCACTTCAGAGGGATTTTCCTCTCCATGATGGGAATAAATGTCAAAGATAAAAGTGCAGATATATTTTTATGAACTGAAACATTTTAGTTTGGGCCAACCAAAGCAGCCTTTTAAAGCTTTTGGGTTTAAATTTATAACAATTAAACAAACTGCAAACATTAACTCAATAAGCATAAGAGTTAACTGACCGTTTTATATCAAACAAACTGTTCTGAGAGAAAACCCATATCTGAACATGTAAAATAAAATAAGCTTTTTCAAGCAATTTTCTAAATATTCACCTATTTGTGGATGAAATAAACAATTTTTCTAACTAGAAAAGTGAAAAAAACAATTTCATTAATTAATTCAATTAACAATAAAGTAAAAAAATAAAAAAAAAAAAAAAAAGGGGGGGGGGGGGTCCCTGTTGATCAGGTTAGTATCATTTCTGGGAGGTACCTGCACGGGAAGTTCCTCCCTCCTCAAAGTAACAGCCACTCCGACAGTGGGACGCAGGTCACTGGGCAGTGCAGGCAGCTTTGTGCGTTTTGGCGGCCGCAGTACAAACACGCCCTCCACCGTTGCCGCAGATTTCTCCAGGTCAACAGAAAGTGTTGCCAAAGCTGAGAGAGACACATCTGTGCAGCCCAGGGAGTGATTACCGCAGCACAGGTGAACCTAGGGGGCAAAGGCAGTTCAGTCCCACATCCAGAAGCTGAAGCAGGTCAGCCTGAGCTCTGACTCGCCTGTAGGCCAGGCTGCTGGGACAGGAAGGCCTGCAGGATCTGCTTGCTGCTGCGGATGCGCACAGAGGCGCGCTCTGGCTCAAAGTCAGGACTCAGCAGGTGATGGAAAGGCTCGCTGGTGATGTCGTTGCCGAGTAAAGAGTAGTAGAAGAAGAAACCCGAATCTGCCGCCGGCAGCTTCATGGAGCTCGGAACCAACTGCAACAAGAGAAGCTGTAGAGCAAACCAGACTGGAAGTCCTCAAAAATCCTCACTCCAGTTCTGATACCTGCTCCAGTCTGGAGGCGAAGGCCAGGGTGACGGACAGGACGAACATGTCCACGCAGCGATCTGGAGGTCCCACCTGATGATAACCCTGGTCTGAGATCAGCACAGCCTCCAGCTTGTCAGACAGCAGATCAGTCACTGAAGAGGAGCCTGAGAGGAACAACAGCAGAAACATGGGAGACAGTGAGTCCTGAGTTACTCCCAAACTAACTCCAAACCCGACTGTCTGCAGCAAACCAAAACTGCTTAACCAGAACTGGATCCAGAACAGAAACAAGCAACAAAATCCTAATGCGAGTACGACCAGCAGGGCTCAGTGAAGACAAACGTTCAGCCAAATGTCTTTCTGGATGTAGATGAAGGTCAGCGTTCCTGAAGCTGCACTAACGACTCTTCTTGGTTTGATTTTTCTCAAAAAATGCAATCTGAAACTCAACATGTCTAAAACTCTACAGATTAGATTCAAACAGTTTGACAGAAAATACTTGTTCATATTTTTATACCAATCAGGATTTTGAAATAAAGTTGATGAAACATGACTGAAATGATGCAGAATTGAAGTGCCGCTGGGGTTTTTGCTTCATCAAAGGAAACTTAACTTCACTCCAATTCTGAAGCTGCAACTTTACACTGATTGAGTTTTAATTAGAAATCTTTCTTATTATTTGATCTGCGTGTTCCAGATTTATCTTCCTTTCTCGGATGAGTGCTGTTGCACAGTACGCCAAACACCAAAGAGCCTTTAGGATTTCTTTTTCTACATCACTGAAACATCTAACTGTCTTGGCTTCTAAACTCCTTGCTTTCCAGTGACTTGTAGCAGAAATGTCATCATCCTTTTTTTTCCTCTGCTCTAGATTTGAACTCATCTTTCCAGTTTTCCTTCAATCTTCCTGCTTCTTTTCCAGTCACAATAACCAGGGAAATGACAGCTCATGATCATATATGGTAATGGAACGATGCATATTTTATGTGAAGGTAAAGACTGTTTTTCGTGCATCCAGAATAAAATGTGATGCTTTTTAATGCTGTTTCAGTGCAGAAATCTGTCAATTACGTTTAGTCGTTCTTCATGTAACGTTCTGCATCAACCCAGTTAAATTGATGTCAGAATTTTTCAAATTCACAGTCAGGTGATGATGGACCAACCAAATTCTGGAGAAACAGCTGACCTTGTCGGGGCGGGGCCTTCTTGGCCTTAAATCTGTCAGGGGAGTGTTGGGGGGCCTTGGAATCGCTCTCAAGCATCAGGCTGAGGAGGAGGGCCGGCCTCTGTTTGGTGTATTTGCTGCTCAGCAGCGGGTACCAGCGCGGCTCCTGACAGACAGCAGACCGTCATTAACTTTACATTGACCACATGACCACAGCAGGGGGAAGTACTCAACCACTCACCTGCTTGGCTTCTTGGGCGGAGCGCAAGTCCAGGATGACGTAACCCACATTCTCCCTCTTCTTACTGGTGGGGTCGAGAGTGAAACACTGGAGCTTGATGGGAGTCCTCTGCAGCCTGATGAAACCGAGTTACTCAGAGGTGGCAAAGTTATCAGAAGAATAATCTAAACCTTCCAACCTGAGAGTTGGAGGAAAAGACCCCAGCTCTCAGGCGCAGCAAACCATCTCGGTGAAAATGACACACACACACACCCCCCCCCCCCCCCCCCCCCCCCACCTACATAAAAAGTCCCGGCAAATAGACGGAGCCTTTAGTGCCACGTTTGTGCCGTTGGAATGACCGTTTGTGCTGTTACGGTGTGAGAGTCTGCTAAAAGAGTACACACGGAATGTATACTATTGTTCTTAAATAAATTGTCCACATTTGTAATTCATCATGTTTTAGTTGTAGTTTGACTATAACATTTGTGTCATATGGTTTTTTAAATGCAAACTCTTTAGGGTTTGTTGTTTAAAGCTTTCTTGCTCCTTTTTTTCTTTACAGTTCCAAACTTTTGTGATCGAGTTTGTGAGATTTACCGCTCCATCTAAAAACAGAAGAAAAGTGCATCTTGTTATTTGAGTATTTATTTACATTTTATCTTGTACCCCCATTTAAAATACACAAATGTAAATTTTGGACAAGGTAAGTGAAATACTGTATGCTTAAAGTACTGTCGTTTTAGGTGAAACACTGAGTTAACACGTGCTAACTGACCCAATGTCAGTGATCTTGTGGAGGGTCCATGTGATAGTGTGGTTGCATCTTGAAGTTTGAACACTTAAGTAAATGACTCCCTTAAGTGGACTTTGGTTTAGTGTTCAATGTGGCTATGTCAAATATCCAGTCAAAGTTATGTTAAAGTCCCATTAGTTGTCAAGCACCTCAGTGTGTGAACTTTGTTCTCAGCATTTGAGCCCTCCCCTGGGGGAGTGGCGAGTTTAGCTCTCAACTGAATCTGGGAACCATTTGGTGGTTTAACCCCCCCAATCCAACCCCTACATGCTCAAGCGGGGAGGCATTGGGTCCCATTTTTAGTCTTTGGCATGACTCAGGCAAGGATTTCAACCAACAACCTTCCAGTTTCAGGGCAGACACTCTACCATGAGGTCACTGAGTTGGTTTTAATTATCTGTATGTCATTTATTTGCATAAGGTCATTTATTTTAAATCAAACATGTCTTTTCACTTTTGTTTTTCAGACTCATTTTGTTTCCTCTCAGAAGTGACGTCATTTTTCTCTCAATCAATTAACTACATTAATTGCGTTCTGACCTCATGGGTCGTTTGTTGTGGAATGTTCAATTTTCTACCAGGAAGTGGCGACCCATCCCCAATATGAATAAAGCATTGTCAAAATAATACTTCAAAACAAAAATTAATCTGTAAGAATAAACAACGCTAATAATACTGAATAAATCTAATTTGATCAAACTTCACGTAGCGAAATTTGCTCAGTAAACAATGTATGATGTCAGTTTTCATGCAGAAAGAAAAAGATTTACCTTGTTTTTCCTTCCCCAAATTATACAAAGCCTATGAAATACTAAACACAGAAGTGTATAAGAAGTAGACGTTTAAATGTCAGTGTTCTGTTAAAGTGTGGAACGCTGTATCTGGTGAAAGCCTTGGCCACATAACTTTAATAATATCTCAGCAGCTGTAGTAGCACAAACGATCATTTCAATTTCACAAACCAGCACAATTGTAGCACTATTTGACGGGACTTAACGTAGGTGAGGGATCCGCTTTTCCAAGATCTGCAAACCTGTGCTGGTGCAGCGTCCGGCGGTCCAGCTCCCAGGCCAGCTCGGTGTGGAACTGCGGCTGTTCGCGGTGCTCCACTGGGTCCGTGGACAGCTGCTCCCCATCAAAGCTGGCATGCACCTCCAAAGTGAGGCGGGGACTCTTTGGAAAATGACGACCTACAAAAGCACGAGGGTGAGGTTTCATTGACAAATCCTGGAATCCACTCTGTTTAGATTTACAAGCTCAAAGTTAGCTTCAGTAATAGTGAGTTTTATTTAAATTTTGATTGAAAATGTTTTAATAATTTAGGACATAACTGGTCAAACTAATCAAAGGTGAAAGTAAACTTTCTTTGAAACTGTTTTCTGCTTTAAAAAAAAAAAAAAAAGAAAGAAACTGTCATCTATTCCTTGAACCGAGAGCTGCAGGAGCAGACGGTTTACCTAAACAGCATCATGAGAGAACACATTTAAGAAAACAGGGATGTATACAGCTGCAGCGGGCAGACATGTTACCGATAGGAAAACACACAAGATTCACGCTCATTTCCACACATTCTCACAAAACCTGAGTTCAAACGTATTTCCCATCATGAAAGCACCACCACCATGCATAAGAATAAAGTGTGGTTAAAAACTTGACATTAGCGTCTGTTTGAGGCCAACCTCATTTCAATAAAAACAAAAGCGGCATCTTGCACCAACAAAGCAACAGCTCAGTTTTGTTTTAACTGTAGTGAGCTGATCAAAGAATCATTGTTCTGTCACATGTATAAGGTTACAACAAAATGCTTTTGTGTCAAGTTAGATGATGAAAATGAAGAGAACCAGCATCTGAGCACCTTAACAAAAAGTAAATATACATCACCTGACAACAGCACACACTGTTGTGGTTTCATTGTTTGGGCAAAGCTGGTCAATAATCCAAATCTTTAAAATCTGCTTCTTTGTGACACTAATCTAAACAGAACATGGTGATACATTTCTTGAAGAACGGGTCAGAATACATATCAATCCTCTTCCTAAATCTGTACCCCCATTAGTTTTCCTGCTAAGCAAATGGATCCACAGAGAACTGAAGTCATTCCTGGTGCACAGTTCCACCTGGAGCAGCAGGGGAATTTTACACGAGACAACAACTATGTCTTTAATCCGGTCCTCCCTCACACTGGTGGTCAAACTGAAGGACATGACCATGACTGGCCTCCAACTCCCACTCTGCAGGTGGATCAACAGCTTCCCGTCAGAGGTTGGTCCTCTAGCTCTTCAGCCTCATTACTGGTTCCCCACAGGATTTAGTGTTGAGACCCCTTCTGATCACTTTATTCAAGACTGTAACCTCCACACACCACCACAATTCTGGTGACGTCTGCAGACTTAACAAGTTGGAACAACTGTGCTGTACAGTAGAGCAGTGGTTAGCGCTCTTACCTCACAGCAAGAAGGTTCCCAGTTCAAGTCCCGGGGGGGGGGATTTGAAACAGTGTCACCAATGGGGGACCCTTCTGTGTGGAGTTTGCATGCGTGGGTTTTCTCTGAGGACTCCGGCTTCCTTCCACTGTCCAGAACCATGCTTCATAGGTTAATTGGTGACTCTAGATTGTCCCTAGGTGTGGATGTGAGTGTGATCCTTGCGACAAACTGGCGACCTGTCCAGGGGTGTCCCCTGCCTTTTCCCATGAGTGGCCGGGTTAGGCTCCTGTATCCTCCTTACTGGGGATACTGAGAAAATGACAAACATTTTCCAGAAACTGCTGGTGATGCTCCAGAGTGAGCATCCTAACATACTGCCTGGGCCTGGTTCAGCAGCAGCCCAGAGAAAGTTACTCCAGACAGTTATGGACTCTTCAGCTGTCCCCTACACACACAAGCGGAGTGAAAAAAGGACCTCACATCATCAAAGACATAACCCACCGAGGAAAGACTCAATCTGACCTGCTGCCACCAGGAGACAGCTGAGACAGGGCCATCAGACAAAAAAAAACATCCTCTCTTCAACTTCAACTTTTTCACTGATGGCATCAAGTTAGTGTCCAAAATTTGGTGGAATCCATTCTTCTTCTACTGGTGAAATGTTTGCTGTGCTGCTGGATGCAATACAAGCCCAAAGCATGATTGATCCACCCCCATGCTTCACAGTTGGACAGAGGTTCTTTTCATGAAACTCTGGACTCGTTCTTCTCCAAACATACTTTTGCTCATTGCAGTCAAAAAGTTCCATCTAAACCGGGTCGGTCCACAGAACTTGTTTCCAAAATGCATCAGGCTTGTTTCTATGTTCATTTGTGAACTTTAAAGGTTGAATTCTGTGGTGAGGACGTAGAAGAGGTTTTCTTCTGATGACTCTTCCATGAAGACCAAGTATCTGTTGACAGTAGAACAGTGCAGCACAACTCCAGAGTCTGCAGGTCTTTCTGGAGGGATGCTGCAGTCAAACGTGGGTTTGGATTTGCTTTTCTCACAATCCTGAGAGCTGCTCTGTCTGAGATGTTTCTTGCTCTTCCAGATCTTTCTTTAACTTCCACTGTTCCTGTTGTTTCTTAATGACATTCTGAACAGAGGATATTTTCATCTGAAAAGGCTTTGTCTTCTTCTAGCTTCTCCTGCTTTGTGAGCATCAACTATTTTCAGTTTCATTGTTCTGAACAACTGCTGGAAGAACCCATGATGCTGATTGTTGGGGGAGGTCAGATGATCAGATTATTTACAGTCTTTGGGATTTAAATCAACTGGTCTCTGCAAACCATGATTGTGAACAATCCATGACACCGTCAGGTCTCAGCTTTTCCAAATGGGAGGTCCATACTATAAATTCTACAGGGTGTCCAAACATTTGCATACGCCATTATTTTCTTTTCTCTTGTTTTGAAAGGGTAAATGATCCTGAATGAAGCCTAATCTTTTGACATATTAAAAGAATGTCTTATCTGTAAACTGATGCCTTCAGGGGATTTTTCAATCTTTCTTTGGGTTCTTTATGCACAACAATAGAACATTTTACCTGGGGCGCCCACATTTTTGATCCCCACTGTTTCTACTCTAACCACTCTAGAATGCCATTGTTTGCATGATTTATGACAATACATAAATATCTATTCATATCCTAAATTTAGAATCTATGTGTGTGTTTGTTGTGTTTAACTAACGGGGATTTAAAATGGACAAAGTAAAACTTTGAAGCTCTGGTGTCCCTGACACATCAATATTACGAGTAGTGGGTGTGCACAGATACACGTCTCAAATCCTTTAAAATCTATGCTCTTTTTTATTATGCAAAGGGTCAAAAAGAAGTCCTGGTAATGTTATTAAACGTGATAATACTGCTATATTTTAATATACACTGATACGCGGCAGAGTACGTCTTTATATTTCATTTAGTTGTTGCAGTAATCTGGTTTTCCAGAATTCCCTCGTTTGTTTGTTTTGATGTTTTTCACCGACCTGGCAACAACTTTAAATGTTTCAGGTCGAACCAATGAGCGTCCCGAGTCCGGAAAACGGCTTACCTTCCAGGATGGACACAACAATAAGAAGTTGGTCTGTCTTCGCGGCCATGTCAACATCTGCGTGGCTTTGAGGGGGAAGCTTTGGTCGAACCGAGGAATTCCGTCTACAGCCCGCCGTTACACTCGCAATGGTCTTCCAGGAGACGAAGAGGACCGGCGGGATTTAGTTAAGACCGAAGCGGAGGATAAACCGCCGTTAGGACGTCAGGCAGCCGCTCTGTTGTCAAGCTTTGGCGCCACCCATTTCATTTCAAAACCAAAGTGACCTGAAACTCAGTTATCGCCGCCTGCTGGTTGGAGGTGGAACTGCAATGTAAATCAAACTGGGTTCGTCAAACCTGATTCTATTTAAGGTAAAATAATAAAAACAATAAAGATACTTCTCATGAAACTAAAACAAACAAGACTGTTGGACTTTTAAATGACTACATGAAACTAATAAACTTTAGCAACAAAAGTTAAGCCTGATGAGAAGCTCTGAGGAAGATGATCTGCATCTGCTTGATCACGAGGAAGCATCAGTAAGATGAGTCAAACGTTTCATTTTTCTAATCACTCCAACGCCTACATTGATCGATGCTGAGATTCAAAGCAGAAAAGCCGGATCACAATATTGAATTATTGAACAGAAAACTTTTTTTCTCCAAACACACCTCTACATTCTTCACATAAAGTTTAATGGGAACATCAAACTAGTATAGACAACAATGTGCAAAATACACATAAGATAGCTGAAAAATGTCAGCAACCGAACAAAACTACTGACGCAATTGGAGAAAGAACCTTACAGAAAGAAAGAGATTATTTGAAGAAAACATAATTCCTCTATTATGAATTCATTAATATTTTCTTATTTTACCTCTAAAATGAATAGATATTTAGGACATTTAAAAGGGGAATGTCAAAAAATATGTATTTTTATGTTTTTGATCACACACAATTGTTTAAATTGATGTAAATGCAATTTAAAAAATGTCATTACATTGTTTCCTGTTGGGACAAAACAAAAAAAAAAAAACATGAAATGAGAAAACTTTGCCTTAGAGTAGCACTGAGCCCAAAAAAGACGTTTTTCATACACAAATGTCACCACAAACTGTTCAAAGACAACGTGTCAACACAAGGGGAAAAAAAGTTTATTATACATTTCAAAAACGTAAATTCAAAAATTTACATAAGATTCAATTCAAGAAGTTTATTGTCATATGCACGGCAATGCTGAGTAATGAAACTCTTACTTGCAACTTCCCATAGATAACTTCAAAAAATATAGAAATAACAGAGATGAAAAGAAAAAAATGTCAGAAGCTGTACATTAAGGACAGTACAGTATACGCAGAGTATATGGCCTACTGGTGTGGAAAAATGAAGAACAGATGTACACTGAGCTGTTGTGCAAATATGCACATTTCACTGTGACTACAAAGAAAGTTGTTAAGGGGTTCCTTCAATGGTTCATAACTGATCGCCTGTGGATAGAAACTCTTTTTCCATCTAGATCAGGAGTCTGCAAGCTTCAACACTTAAAAAGCCATTTGGGTCGAACAACAACCCAATAAGAACAAAAAAAAGTTGTATTTCCCTCCAGAAAAACAAGACACTACTTTGTATTTATGTTAGTGTGACTATTATGATCAATATAAATGAATGTTTAAGTATAACATTAACATAAAAAGAAAAAGGGCTTTTTTCAAAATAGGAAACAGTGTGACAACACATGGTATCACTTTGACAGGGGTTCACATGACTTCCTTTCAAAGTAAGACACCCTGTGTCAAACAGGATCATCTCAATGTATGAGCAGGAAGTATAACGTCAGCTTTCCTACTAACTACTTTAATTACTTTAGAGTGACTTTTAAAATAAATGAAGATTTTTTTTCTTCATCTGGAGAGCCACAGAGGAGGGTGTGTAGATGTTCTTGCTTTCACACTCCTGAAGTGTCTGCAGGACTGTGAACAGGGTTTGCTGTTGGGCGGTACAGTCCCAGATGATTCTGTGTGCCTTCTTCGTGACCCTGTGAGGGTCTGGTACTGGTGGAAGGGCTGCTCCACATATAAGCTGGGCTCTTTTGATGATCTGTAGGACAGCCTTCCTGTCCTGGAGGGTGCAGTTCTTGTACCAGGCAGTGATGGAGTTTGACAGGATGCTCTCCACCGTGCATGTGCAGAAGTTGCTGAGGAATCTGGAGGGTAGTCCAAATTTCCTCAGCTTCCCGAGGAAGAAGAGCCTTCTTTATGACCAGCTGAGTGTCCAGATGAGATTTTCACTGATGTCAGTGCAGAGCAGACTGAGGGTTTTTCCCTCTTCTCTCCTAACAGGTGCCGTTAGTGTAAAGTGGAGTGTGTTGGTCTCTCCTCATCCTTGGGTCAATAGTCATCTCCTTTGTAACTAAACAACAACTAAAGATGTTGAGGTCAACTTGAGCACTAAAGGAAGGGACAGATTTAGGCAGAACCGGATCTAAGACCAACAGCTAAGTGAGAAGTGAATGAAGACAGAGAAGAATCAAGGAGCTGCAGTCCAGACCTCAGTCTCCCTCAGATGCTGAAATGCTCTCAGACGGAGTAAACCTTCAGAAGAAGCTTGGATTCAGGAGTGTTTCTGAACATGGATAATCATAATCTGACATGAAAAATTCTTCTTTGTTTTGATCATTGAAGATAGAAAATAATTCACACTGAAACAAATATATATAAAGATCCTTTAATCATGATTGCCAAACATATGAATTAAGGCATATACAGTATAAAAAGCAACAGCAGGTTTGTTTGTTTTTTGTTATTTACTGATGGATAAACCCAACATACCGAGCAGCCTTCAGACAACACTGTCCCAGAACAGTGAAGAGCTTTTTTGTAAACAGAGCTTTAGCACTCTTTTCAAGTAAGAGAATGACCACTGTAACTATGCAGATGAGGTTCTGTGGAGGAGACGCAGAGCCGCTGATGAAACCAGGTCAGGCTGTTCTCATGCAGGCTTGAGGTGACATTTGAGGTGACCTGGCTCAGGTTTTCATATTCACTCCAGTTTCTGTTCATTTTAGAGTGCTGGGTGTCCAATCGACATCATGTCGGAAACTGGATAATCTGTGTTGATTGAAGCAGGTCCACACAGTCTATTGACATCTAAGAACTAGTCAGCTCTGAGTTACTGTCTGTAGGTCATCCTCAACATTTACGCCTCTTCCTTAATCTCTGAAACTGTGTTTTTTCCCCCTCTGTCTCTCATAGTGCCAGACCACCTGAAGTTGAATGAAAATGTATAAAAGGCTTTAGGGCGACTTTCTGCAATCAAACAGGTTCTTAATCCAAATCTTCTGGGGATGAACCAAGTAAAATTTGAATTCATCAGAAATGATGAGGTGGGATGAAACATCCTTTGCTCAGTTGCAGTGACTCGAGTAACTTTTAGTGAAAATATCACTCCTCAGAACACTTCTGACTGCATCATCTTTAAATAAAAACAGTTTGTACTACTTGTACTACATTAGAGTGTAGTGAGCTTATCTTGTGATTTATCTTATCATTCTTTGCACCCATTGCACCGGGCATATTACTAATTGTGCAATGCTTATTGTTGCTAGAAACGCAGGAAAACAAAGTTTTGCTTTACGGTTCATTTAAACTTAGATTTCAATATTTGGAATCTGATGGGGAATTTTAGTTATTTTTCTGCATGATTCAACAAGTTGAATAGAATCAAACTTTTAGCACTTTTTATCCCTTCACCAGTTACTTTTACTCCTCAGTATTTGTTTTAGATTACTTGTTTTTGCTTCTAGTTAAAACTACCTAAACATTAATAAGAAGTAAGAAGCTGCATAAATGGGAAAAATCATTTTTGCTGAAAAACATCAGAGTTTTTCTTGTTGATTATTGCAGCCTGAGTCATTGAGGTCAGTTGGCTGGCAGAGGTCACCTCAGAGGTCAAACCTGATGCTGAGTCCCTCTGGGGCTCTGCACTGAGCTAGTTAATTTGAAGAAACTTGGGAGGGAGGAGGGGGCGGCACAGAGGACTCTAGGGGTCCAGTCAAACCAGCATCTATGGAGCATCTATGAGAGGTCTGGTCAGGCTTTATATCCTTCATTTCCTCAGCCTGTGATTGGAAAAACATCCTCAGAAATCTCACATAAACGTTGGTCTACATGGGATTTGAAAAGCACGCAACATGACAACAAAACAGTTTTTTTTCATATCAAACAACTGCCAAACAAGCAGTTATTGCCTGACCAACAAAAACTCCTGTTACCTGCTGCTGTGGAAGCCTCTGTGCGGCCCTCTGCTTCCCTGCATGGCTGATGGAGATCAATGTTATGTACAATAAAGCATATCAGTGCTCTGCTATTAATCTGTACAGAATATTTACACCCCTGGAACCCTGGGTGGCGCTGTCAATGTGAAGGTTTACTCTCACATAAAGACGATACAATCAACATGGTTACACTCAAGTACAGGTTAGTAATACAAATGTAGCTTCAGCACTATGGAAGGACCACTGCAGCAAAGAGAACAAGAGGGATAATTATATACTTTTGAGCTTTCTAATCCGATTTTGTTCAAACGAGTTAAAAAACGATCCACACTTTTGAGACAGTGTAAGTCACCATCAGTACATTCAGTCATCTCACCGTTATAATACAGTTCATTGTAAATGTGCGTTTATAAAGCTGCACACGGCAGGTGCAGTCAGGCTGATAGCACAGCGCTCCACTGCGTTGATTCGGACACATCGGATTTTTACGAAAACTGCAGACAGAGTTCCTCCTCCAGGAGGGTCCAGGTTCTGACCTCTGCTTCCCCGCCGCCTGCTCCACTCATGTGAGGTGTGTTCAAAAACTGGTGGCTGTTTTCAGCAAGAAATGGAAGTGTTTACTTTTTGTTGTCTGCCTGTCTGTGAGGAAAAGTATTTCAACACCAAGGAGTCGATGTCTGATGGATCTGCGGCTCCTTGTGTTAGCCGTGGTCACATGGCCCTACTTCTTCACTTCACTGTCTGCAGAGAGAAAGCAAAGGGGTTCTTTCAGATATGACTGTGCTAAGCAATTATTCCAGAATATGTGGAAGCAAAATGTCAAGATTCGCTTCTACAGAACCTGATTTGGTGTGGTTTTATGAGAATGTAAGAACTAGGGATGTCACAATTCTTGGTGTAAAAGCAACTGTAAATGTGAATTGTTGCATCCAGTGCTTTAAATGGACAACAAGAAGTGGCGGTTCTCTCTTTCATGGAAGTCAAATCCTAAAATGTAGAGAATCTTGAATGTAAAATTTGATCAATAAACAAAACTCCTTTTTTCTATTCATCATAATATGTAATAAGAAAGAGGGAGCTCAGGTCAAGTCTATCAATAAATGTGGTCATACATCGACTGTGTACATAAAATTATTTTAAACGGGTTTACAATTACAACATTGATTTGACTTTGATTTAATAATAAGAAACTGGAAACAACAACAGTGTAACAAAAAAAGTCAAATGTTCGTGAAGTGATGCTGTAAATAAATAAAAAGTACTGATCAAAAGACTGTCAAGAGAATGGTAAAATATACAAAATAAATAATATAACTTAAAAACAGTCTACTTTCACTTTGTATCAGTTATTGAAACATACAAAGAAAATTCGAGACAAATTCTGAGTGAATGTGTTCTGTCCTGTAAAAGATTCGCGATGTATGAATGAAAAATGAACCAGAGCATGCCAAATAAATCAATAAATAAACAGCAAATACAATAACAAACATTGTTCTTAGTCGTTCTCTTTAGAAACGGTTCCAGCAGATCTTAGGTTCCACTTTTCTTACACTTGGGGTTTCACAAGTGAACTTCTAAAGGCAGCAATAAACACAAAACCACAGATGATTTGTGATTCCTGTACTTTTGAGTTCCTTTTGTTCCATAAATGCAAATGTCTGTGATGTTTAGCATTAAAATCTAAATGATTATCAGTAGAATCATTAAAATAACAAAATGTTTCCAGTAAAATCATTTCTAATGATAAAGAAATGTGAGTGATGCTGATTTCAATGAACAAAACCATGTATATAAATACAAATCAGTGATTCACTGTTTGCAGAAAGAGTTACAAAATCCACAGATGTCCTTCATTGAGCTCCAGCCGTTTCTGATCAGCATCACTTCAAAATACAAGAACTGTCAGGAGGCTGTTTCCCACAATGCATTGTTTTGTAGTCATCCAGCTGTGTTGCCTAAGTGGGCGCCTTGCACCCCCCCTTTTCTCATGATATCTTTTATGATGATTGACATGTGATGTTGGAGCACAAAACTAACTAGTAAACATCACACACGCGCTGCGTCCGCCTGGCTCCCCTCAAACACACCTAATGTATCGTAGCGATGGTCACAGAAAAACCGGCCCTGATGTCAGATCTGACAGGGCAAGGAATTGTGGGATACCATTCATTCTGTTTGTCTGGGGTTTAAATGTGTGTTTTTGTCTTTGTTTTTTGACGTCTGTTTGGCCCTTAGATATTTTATCTTATGTTTATTTCTGTCTGCACCATGAATGACAGGGAGGAAGAGGAGAATGACCCCCTGGTGTTGAAAGACACAGTGTTTAAAAGTGTACAGCTCGTATGCACAGGAGCTTATTGTTATGGTGAGACATATCAATGGTTGACGCCTTTTCTGTAAGCTAGTGGGTGTAAGTCTACTGTTACACTCTGGATAGAGATGGGATTTATGGCTCTTATCAGGGATCCAAATCTTTTGGATCAGATCATTTCAAAGCTCCATAGACTTTTGGCTCTTTTGGCTCTTTTTGTATTTATTCACGTTTAAAAAGCCATCCTGGAGATTATTCATTTTATCCTTGAAATAATCACAGTGAGGATTGATGGACTGAGATCTGGATCAGAATCATTCAAATTCAGATTTCCCACCAATACCTGAGTTTGAATGGTTTTTGCTTTTCATCATTGTTAGTCACTTGTTAGAAATATAGAAATTATTTTTCTGATGTTTTTTTGTTATTATTTTGTAACAAAAAAAACAAATCTGTGACCCAAAAATCGAGCTTCATTGACATTGCCCTCAGCAACACGTGTTCAAGCAGCCACTTCTAATAAAAAGTCTATGTATGTGCGATTCCGGCTTCACGTTCATGTGTCGCTGCATGACTTTTACAAGTGTTTTCTGGCTTTACAGACAAAACTCTCAGCCAATGAAAGCCAATATAAGTTGAACCAGGTCCAGCTTTGACCAATCAGGGACTCAGATTTGGTAGTGACGTATGGATGGTGTCCCTTTAATTCACAGCAGTGCCAACTGTTTGAAAATTGATCATGAAGGAGAAATTAATAATAATTAATTTCATTAATTCAATAGTTAAATAATGAAATAATTCATCAATAATAATAATAATAATAAATTAATGTGGTTCATTCCTGGCCAGAGTTCTACAACACCAAGTCTTCCATATATCAGAATAGAGCTGTGAAAGAAGTAGCCTGGAGCAAGATTTGCATGGCTTGCATCACACCAAGCCTCTTCAAACTGTAGGTAATGGACATGCGCTGGTAAACAGAAGAAAAAGAAGAAGCCCTGGTGCTTGTTCAGTGTGAACACCCTGGGCTACATACACATTCGAGAACCTGCATCACATGCCCAGTGTCTCTGTAGCTTCGGTGTGTCTAAAGCATCCATTTCATGTTTGTTGTTTTGGTTGCTGGTTGTTGGTTGGTCAACGTAATAAAAGTTGCATATAAATGAACTGGATGACAGGTTGCTGCTTGTACATTAATGAGGTAATGATTTTACAGCTCTCACAGCAGCCCTTTCATTAGTGATGTTGAAGGCGCAGTCTGAGCCATTACTCGAGTTAATTTCCTTTGTTTGACACTTCGATCCACAGAAACGTGAAGTGTTCGCACTCTGAAGGGCCTGATAGTTCGCTCTGCATTATTTCACATGTTTAAACTAAGCTGTGATATAGGATGTGAGTGTTTAAAAACCTTGCAGAGCTACTGATGATCATCTGTGGGACGGTTTGAGCTGCAGTTACTCTCAGTAAAATATAAAAAAGCCGCTTTTCCCAGGAGTCCCAACAGGTTTGACTCAGCTGACGGCTTTCAGCAGACAGTTTTTCATCTCAGCTTTTATTACATGAAAGAATTTTTGTGTTAATTTTTTCTGTGAAATGCAGAAGTGCAAACAGCAGGGGACAAAGAGTGTGAAATGAGCAAAAACGCATATGCAGGTCCGGTAAACTTTTTGAATCAGGCCCGTTTGAACACTGGTGGAAACAACAACCAACAGCAAAGATTCTTGTTTTCCTTCATTCATGTTAAAGTAAAACTGGGAATGTTAAAAACGTTTGTTTTCAAACAAAAATGTTTTCATCTGTTTTTAACATAGTATAACCTAAGTTCAGGAAAGAATGTCTTTTGAGGATTTTAATTGTAATTCTTATCATAATTACCTAATTCTAGATAACAGTAGGAAAATATCATAGCTGAATATAAGAAGGTAGAAATGAAGGAGGGTTTCTAAAATCCTATTTGTGTGTCAATGCTGCTGACAGAACACAGGCAGAGGAGAAAAAAAGTCAAATTTGGAAAATATGAAACAGCATAGGAGATGAATGCTGATTCTCTAAATGCTAGATATTGTCTATCAGTCTTTCTATCTGCTCTGGAGGATGATAGCAGTTCCCACTTCAAAGGCAGTGCAGAACCAAGTCTTAAACCCTGATGTTAGATTATTTTCTATTTCAAAATACAGAGACGAGCTGCTGACTTGAAACCAGACGCATACCTGCAGTGTTTCAGACGCACCTGTGGAGGAGTGTCCTGATACCTGCTGACCCGAGACCAGCGGCTTGGAGCTCAGACCTTAAAGACAGAAAAGACATAAAAATTATCTGAGGAAAAGACACTCCTGCATAACCCCATCCACAAAGAAAGTTGGACCTAAAACAAATAAACTCCTTTTTATTTAGTGAAATGAATTAAATAAAAAAGCTATTTCCACCCCAATGTAAGCTTAAGAGCTGAACTGTGACATAAAGCTCTCCAAAAACCCATTAGCTGCTTTCTGCAGGTGCTGCTGTTAGCTGTAAGGACAGAGCAGCACCTGTATTCTGACTAATTTCAGTAACTTGTGACAATTTTATGGTCAAACAATCAACAGACTGTAGTTTTGGGTTCAAATCTTTTTACACTATCCTTTTAATAAACTGCAAAAACACGATGGATTGCATTTTTATGCTACAGATACACCAGGCATGTGAACGTGCATGTGAATGCATGTAAGAGGCGCTAAATGCAGGTTCTTGAATGTGAGTATAGCCTGTGATGTTCACACTGTACAAACAGAAAGGGGATTCTTCTTCTTTTTCTACTGTTTCCTAGTGCATGTCTACCACCCAAAATGCATGTTTTGATGCGTTTACACAGACTTTATTTTTTAAGTAGCCCGTTGAACGTGCCTTGTCAAGGGCAGTGTGAACGCAGCATGACACTGCTGGATTATTCCTTATGGTTTTGATTTGAATAAACTGTTTCTTCTACTCCTCTGACTCTGCTCTGGGATCCGCTTTCGTACGCTGACAGAATCTCTCCTTCCCCTCCACCGCACATCCTACCTGTGGAACATACCCACTAACATTAAACATCATGCCTTCTATTTCTATCTTCAGACTCATCACTCTGACACTCGTCACCTTCACAAGACTCCTAACAAACTCCTCCCTCAAGATAACTCCTCCTCCATTTCTCTTCACATCTTTACCATGATAGAATAATTGAACCCTGCTCCTAAGCAGGTATATGATAGAAAGGATTTCACATATTTCACAGATTTCCATCTATCTGTTCGAGATCACCATGTAGTCTCACCAAACAACTTATTAAGCCTAGTTTTGGTGCTTTGGACTGTGCAAGGAAGCCAGAGGGCCCGGGAGAAACCTAAGCATGCAAACGCCACGCAGAAAGGTCTCATTTGGGAACCAGGACCTTCTTGTAGTGAGATGATAGACCACTACACCATGGTGCAACCCTAACATTCTTTTGAAACAATTAAATTACAGTAAAAAAGTGAAAAAAGTCAAGAATTTGGAAACCAAATTTCGACCAGAAGTCAGCATTCAATCAGTGTTCATGTGTTAATCCTGTGTGCGGTTGTATGAATGGAATGCTTTAAGATGTGAACATGTGAAGATACTTTGGTATTTACTGCTGGAATTCAATTGAGGTGATGCCTCACTAGCAACAAATCTCTTTCAACATCAACTATCCTAGCATGAACCCAACTTCAGGTTAGTTTGCGATGGGCTCACAGTCAGAGAACTCGGGTGAGAAGACTTCAGCTCGATGTGTGAGGCAGGTTAGAGGGTCTGTACCTTGGTAGATGTCGTACTGTCCTGACATCAGGTTGTAGCTCAGACCCAGGTGACTGTGGTGGTGCGAGTGGAGATGTCGGCCAAACATCACCCGGTTCCTCTCCTGACCCATCTCTCTCTCTGCTTCAGGGGAACCCCTCTCACCAGGCTGTACACACCCACACACACACACACACACACACACACACACATACACACACACACAAACACAGAACTTTTCACTGTTGTATTTCTGAGGCTGTTGTAAAGCAAAAATACAGGTGAATTCTGCACTACAACTAAAATTACATTTCAAAAACCTGATTTCACTGATGGTGAGAAAAATAAAAATACATTAGTTTTTTTGGTTTCTTCTCATTAAGTGTTTAGAATCTTATGAACATCTCATTTTAAGCTTTCTTTTACAGCCATTTAAATAATTTTATTCCAACTATTCAAGTGTTTTATTTCCATTTTACAGCCTAATGTTTTGCCTGTAGTGGCTTCCAGAGGTTCACCTCCCAAAAATTGTATTTTGAACACAAATAGAACACTTTGGATCCCAACTATCATGGCAATTTCAGAGATCAGAAGCTCTAATCATAAAACAGTTGCTATAATTAATTCAACTTGTTAATTGGTTTCATTTAATAAAATTGAATCAAGTGTAATTTGAAGGATTGCAGCTTTGAATGATGAAAAGTCAAACTGAGACTGATAGTAAAAACAGAAGAATGAAACTGAGTTAATAATAAAAGCAGAAACTGATTGGAGTTTAGATCACAGACTTAACAGACTTGAGATAATTTAACTAAAGAACCAAGACAGGGGCTGGTTCAAAATCCCCAAAATCTGAAGAGCTGTGTCTTCTTTAACGTGTGTCCTGAATATTTTCACATCTCTCTGTACTGGTTTGTGTTGCTGCTTACGTCGGTTGTAGACGCAGCAGCAATCACTCTCACAAGCTCACAATAAGGCTGTGGTGTTTGCCCTCCCTTATGCCCCTCCCTGAGTGTTTTTTCTGTCTGTGGGAGATGTCAGATCTGTCTGATGAAGGAAAACAAACATCAGGGCAGTGATGCTATGGATGTGGCACTTAGGGGAGTGGAACCTCACAGCGGGGCATTTTCCATGATACTGGAGGCTCTGCTGCTGCAGTGGCTCCACAGAGGAGGAGGAAGAGGAAGAATTGCTGATCTGCTTGCTGTTCACCACTGCTCCTTTTGTGGGCGGAGTTAACTCTGACTCCTCCCTGCCTGCTGTCTTACCGTACAGAGGATAGTGGAAACCTGGGGAATATAAAACACAGCCTCAACTTTCCGCAACTTTGTGCACAGCAGCACCCTCTACTGTGGTCATCAGGAAAGAGTTTCATCTACATCAGAGCTGTCAAACTCTGCTGTCCTGCTTCTTTCCAAACATGCCAAACGTCCCAGTTGTGAATCTGAAATCAACAGATCCAGCCAATCAGCAACACATTAAGCAAAACCATTAAACAGGGTGTTAGCTCTGGAGGAACAGAATTTGACACATTTACTTTACACTCTGGAGTTTTTTTACACTCACATTTACCGGTTGCTGTGAATAAAACACAGGCTAAACTTTAACACACATACTACAAATTAAATTACACAAAAAGTTAAAATTACTGTTTAACCTTTTTAGACCTTTAGCTCAAGTGTTGAGATTCTTTCGACAACAGTAACTCATCAACTTCAATTCCAGTGAATTCAGAAGAAGTGTAGACTTGCGCTGATTTTCAACACTGTACAACACTAAAGTGTTTACCCAATCAACGAAGATCAGCAGATTCTGATGAGGAGAAAAGTGGCTTATTGATTTATGATGTGTCAAAAAGTTTGTATTACTTCCTCTGGTGTTAAAGCGTTAATCAAGTTCAAGTTATTGAGTATCAAAATAAAAAGCAGTTTCCTGCTTTAAATGCAGCCCATTATAATGAATTCAAAACCTTTATCAGATTCTTACCTGGGTAACTCTGGATCAGGGTTGGGGAAACCCCCTGGTAGGACGCCCCTCCACTTTCACACATTCCTAGATAGGAAGGGTAGGAGGACTGCTGGTACTGGAGGTAGGGATGCTGAGGAGTCATAAGAGGAGAAACGGCTGTCCTTGCAGTTTGTGACTCCTTGGACGGTTCATCTATTGCTTCCTGACACTGATCTTCAAACTCGTCCAGCCTGTTGATATCCTCCTTATCGATGTTGGGTGGGAAATCATTGCATCCAAGAACTCCAGCTTGTTTTGGGTCTTTGGCCACACCTCGTCTCTCTCCTTTTCCTCCCCCTGGGGTCATCTTGGCCCCGGCAGGCTCCAGGGCAGGTCCCCACTCATTCCCACTGTCTGCCTCACCCTCCTCATCTCCGTGGTGACTCTGTAGCTCTGAGTGTTTGCTGTGAGCGAGGTGGTGAGCCCAGGCAGGGCTGTCTGAGGGCTATATCGATGGGGACAAGAGTTGGTGCAAGTTGCAGTGTTTCCCCTATAACATATTGTTAACAGTGGTGGGTGGACGTCATTTTGGAGTTGGTTCAACTTTGGTCCATGTCTTGGTCTTGCTTAGGGTCAATAGGAAAAACCCTCTCATATCGTCAGGAAATTTTGTTGATTTTGTCTCTTTTTGAGAAAAGAAAGCTAATTTAGGACTTTGTAGTCTACATTTGTTTGGAGTTTTTGCAGGGTAGAGATTTTGTTGCAGCAGTGGCCCACCTCTGCTGAATGACTATAGAGGAAACACTGAGTACTGGGGTGAACAGAGCCTTAGACAGACCTTCTATCACTGGCTCTGGGTGACATGTTGATGAAGGATGACGATGTTTCAACAGCAAATGGCCATTCAGCTGTGAGATGTGAGGCTTCCTTTTCAATGACAACAACCAGGACACGCTTCACATAAGATCAAGTGCAGTGTTTAGAGCAATTTGGAGGAAAACAAAATACTTGCATTCTATTCATACAGCCTTTGTTGACTACCCAGCATGGCTCAAGTTAGATGTTTGGCCGCACTGTGAGGTGGTAGGGGTAAAAATCTGAACAAGCTTTCTGAAGAAGAGACTCATGTCATACCATGTTTAGTTGCTCTACAGTTAAATTGAATAACCCATTTCCTCCATGAATTCTCACTCTAAACGTCAAAAAGTTTGCATTTGATTCTCAGAAAGACTGAAGTACTATGCCAGAGTGGAGCTACGGTACCAAAGAAGCCATGTGGTCTTTGTAGTTAGCACCTATTGGTTTAGATATACACAATGTGTGGTTAATCTCGTTGTGACACTCAACAGCAGTTATTAAAGCACACCAACAACACCATCAGCGGCGGCGGCGGGTTACAAACAGAGGGAGAAACTTACACTGGAAAAGGGAACATTTGAGTCCAGATCTGTTTGACTGTTTGGGTTGAGGAGTGAAGAAGAAGAGGAAGAGGAGGGTGACTTGATGTCATCACAGTCTTTCATTGCGACCTGGTGCTGGTCCACCATGCCGCTGTGCACAGTCTTTATGCCCAGACTGTGCCCCTCTCTCCTCTCTCACTCATCTCCACGTAGGACAGGACAGATTTGGCACAACAGCCTTTAGCACCGTCAGGACCTTTACCTAGCATGGGTCCACTAGAGTGTTTACCATCCTCAGAGTCTCTCATTCCCAGTCCCCTCTGCTTGGCCGTGGATGTTTGGTCACAACATTTGGAGGACATCAACAGTTTCTGGTCCATGTACAGTCCTCTTGAGTACTGTCCATAATACAAAGACTGAGCCAAGGCTGTCTGGGTGTGATTCATGGCCAGCTGGAGCTGAGACTGAGTCAGTCCATCAACTTTCTTAGAATCTGAGAACTCATAGGACATATTTGTGTTGTCCTCCTTTGTCTCTTCTTTTCTGTCTTTCCCTTTGCAGTCATGAGCAGAGTTTTTGTGGAAACTGCTGTTCTGCCTTTCAGGTGGCATGAACCCTTGAAGGTAATAGGGTTCATAGTTGTGGTAAAATTGGGACTGGGGCTCTTTTGCTGGTTGTGGACAGGTTCTGGGAGGGGTTTTACCACAGTTGCCATGGTTACTGTTGGAGCTCACCTCAGAAGAAACAGAGGAACCAGATTTTGATCTAGGCCCATCAGAACGACTTTCGGAGGATCCGCCATCTTCTCCTGCATCCGAGATGTCAGAGTAAGCCGGGCTGTTGTTCTTGCTGCCATTCTCACTTGTCGCTAAGCAACCAGCACTCGCCTCAAGTCGCGATGAACAACCAATGGAGGGACTTGGGGCATTGTCAGTGAAAGTGTAGACTTTGTCAGCCTCAGCACGGATGCTGGCCATCCGGCTTTCCTGGCTCTCTGTAAGTCCATTCATCACATCCTGCTTGCTTAGGTGCTCTTTTAGAAGGCTTCCAGAAATTTCCTTTGCACCAATTTTAGATCCACCATCTTCCATGTGGATTCCAGTACCGTCACCATTAGCTGTCCTGGTTGATACATCTTTGCTATGTTTATCCTTCAGCCGCCTTTTTTCTTTCTTCCTTGTTTCCTTGCTGCAGGTAACCATAGACACTTTAAGGGGGCTTGGCTCCACAACAACACTTAGCTTTGGTTTGATGGGTTTCAGGGTAATGTTTTTATTGGTTAATCCTGCAGCTGCCACAGGAGATGGCTGTTGTTGGCTGACTACATCTGCTGTGCTGGTTGAATATGTTGTATTAGGTATGGCAATTAGTTTTGGAGGTGCAGGGGCTGGGGCGATTGGCCGGTTGGTTCTTGTCTTTGATAACTTCTCTACCTTCCCATTGGCCTTCTTGCTTTTATCGCCTGCACCTCCCTTCTTTTCTATCGGTCCCTCTGCTTCAAGCTTGGGCATTTCCACTGAGGACGTCCTCTCTGGAACCATGCAATTCTCTAAAACCACAGTCATATTGGAGATAATAGGTAGATTGCTCAGGTCATCGATCAGTCCATCTTTGAGCAGTGAGGTTCTTCTGGTTTTGGAGTTAGCTGAGGGACTGTGATCAGTGCTCAGGAGTAGCCTCCTGTTTTTAGGAGGCCCTACTGTGGTCACCTTGTAGAGAGGAGCAGGTTTCTTTGAGGAATTGTTGGCATTCGTGCTGTTGGTTTCTGAGAGGTCATAGGTTATGTTATTGATGGCATCATCACAGTCTGATAGTCGGTCTTCGCTGTCTCCGTCCTTCATGGGGTCTAGCTCAGGCTTTCTCTGCTCCTCAGCTTCCAGGTGTGCATGTGTCTGATGGTAGCGCAGGCCATTAATGTGCTTATAGCGTTTAGTGCAGTTTGGATGTGGACAGTCTATAAGAATTGGTGGTGGGGAAGAAGTACAGCCTTCACCAGGATCCATGAATGAGGGGTCAGATTTGCCTTGTGGCGTAGAAGGAGCACTCCGAGATTTTGTTCGTATCCTCTTTCCGTTCCCATTTTTTACATCATCTGTGGAGACCAAACTCAGGTCTAAGTCAGCTGGCGGTTTGTTCTTTCGCTTCCCAGAGGAGTTGGAGGAGGTGCTATTGCTTGTTTTCACCTCGTCCACAGTGAAAAAAGAAGGAGGAGCTTTGCAATTGTTTATGAGGTTCAGGCTGCCCCTTCTTCCTTTGCTGTGGATAGGTGCACTTGTTCCTGCCACACCGCCCCACGGCTCCGGTGGTGAGAAAATCCTCTGACTTTACCAGCAGATGGCTCAATGAAGGGGTGCTCGGCCATGGCCATCCGCATCCGTTTTCCCCGACCACGCCCACCCGGAAACTCAGGATCACTGCATGGAGATTCACAAAACCTGAGAAGAGAAAAATAGAATAATCAGAGCCAAATGATTAGCTTTAGAGGTTTGTTTTGTCATCGTATTTCAAGTCCATGATGACATTTTTCTATTGTGACTTCACTTTTATTTGAATCAAAACTGAATGACTTGAGCAATTTTTAATAATCTCCACTGTTAAGTGAATTTGCCAGATAGCAAAAAATGCTTTTACTACAAGACCTGCTCAACACAGAACACCACAGTTTAAACAAAATCAGACAAGGTAAAGACAAGACAAAAAGTAACTTTGATCCAGCATTTCTTTTTGTAGATGGCTGAAAACTATTTTTTGAACTTCAATGTTTCATGGTAATTGCCTCATTTAAGAAAATGGGTGAAGTTAATGCTAGAAAGCTTCAATCTGTTTGTACTGAGTTGAACACAGATTTGGAGGAGCGTACCTTAAAATAACAGCTGTGCATTCGGACAAAAAGATACACAACCCATTGGGGTTGTCTTATAGTCTTGTTTGTTCTGCTGTCACTTGGTCAAATATTATTTCCAGTTTTCATCTTTTAACATTGGAAAGCCTGCCTCCCACCCTTAGAAAAAAAATCAAGTTTGTCATATTTCTTTACTTATTTATCAGTTCCTGCCCTTTTAGGCCTCAGTCCCAACTGCCCTTACAGGTGGATTCAGACTGTCAACAAAATGGTGACATGCACAAAATATCAATGTTGTAGACTGTTTGGTGAGCCCGTAGAGCAAAAATGTTTTTTGCTTTTTCCTGCAGGTGTGCTACAGGTTGTGATTGACAGGTTGTGGCAAACACTTAACATGTAAGGGTAAGTAAGGTGAAGTAGGTGAGACACAGGCACTTTGTACAAATATTTCATTTTTCCAACTTCACCAAACACTGCACACTACGCAAGGAGCCCATTAGTGCTGTTCAAGTGACAAGTGCACGCCCCTAACACACCCATTGCACGGTTCATGCGTGCAACCTGACAGATAGAAATGAGGAAATTAGACAATTAGAGTGTATTTTGTGTGGGCAACCTATGGGCACTTACAGCCTCGTTTCTACTGAGCGGTCCGGTCCGGAATGGTAAGGAGTGGGACAGTACAGAAAATACTGGCAAGCATCTCCACTCAGTTAAGCCTTGCTTCCACTTAGCAATTTGTTTTCAAGGCGCACGCGTGGTGTAGACCGCTAGCATGTCATTATGTCACCCATTGCGTCTCGGTTCAGGCTGGTGGTGTAATGGTGTGGGAGATATTTTCTTGGCACACTTTGGGCCCCTTAGTATTGATTGAACATGGTTACAATGCCACAGCCTACCTGAGTACTGTTGCTGACCATGTCCATCCATGACGGGGGGGGGGGCAAACTTTTTGACCTGTGGGTCACAAGGGGGTTCTAAATTTTGACAGAAAGGCCGGATCAGGAACAGATACATGGAGTGATTTGATAATCCACCTCATTAGAGAAAGAAATAACATGGAATGTGGAGGCTTTAATTCTGAAATTTTGATTCAATACATATATTTTTAAACAGAACGTTTTGGAATTTTTATTTCAAAACTGATGCTTTTGTTTTCATTTTAGTACCAATTGCAGAGATGGGTGAATGTCCCTCGGGGAAAAACACAAACTTACAGAAATGCTGCATTCATGTGGTGTTAAAATGATGGGGAAAATGACTGTCTGCTGTGAAAAACACACATGAACATCAGAAATACAACAAATCGCCCAACACCACACGAATGCAAAATAACTTTCTGCACCTAAACAAAGGCCAATTTACTTGTAGTGCACCATCTATGGGAAGATTCCAGAATTGCAGAGAAAATAAAACATTGATGAGTATTATCATCATAATTTATTCCAGTTTGACGGGCCAGAATAAATAGTTAACATAGAAGTAGATTAGCATATAATCCCTACTAATACAATTCAAATATGTAAACAATAAATAGTCGCTACTCTATTTTCATGAGTGTTACTTTGCAAAATTTCTTTTAAAACTTTAAAAAAGTAGTTACTTATAGTTACTAGTTACATTACCCAAAAAGTAATTGAGTTAGTAACTCAGTTACTGTATTTCAGGAATACTTAGTAAATTAACAAAGTAACAATTGGAGTTACTTTGCCAGTTAAAATACGGCAATAAATTTAATGAAACAATTTAATGAAAAGGACACTTCTAGTATTCTTGTTTTAGTTCCACCAATGATGTCATGTTGTTTAGTTACAATAGAGAGAGGGGATCTACTTCTTTTAATAATCCAAATTTTTGTTTAAACAAACAAAATAGTTTCAGTCATAGTAATAGAAGTAATACAATGAAAAAAACTCAAAATACCGGACTGGATTGGACTGTAACGGACCGCTCAGTGAAAACGAGGCTTAATGAGATGGCCAGTGAGTGTACCTATACAGTTAATCAATCCAGAGGATTTCTCCGTGTTTATGTTCTGTGTAAGGTTGGGCTGAAGTGGATAACAATTATTCTAAATGACGATAAATAATGACCCTGCATCAAACATAAAAAGCAGAGATTTTCTCTTGAGGTCGTTGAAAGGTTTTCACCAAGAACAAATGCTCTTTATCTCCCCATCTGAAATCAAATGACCTCACATGAACCACTTCATCCAGATGAGAGAACCAGAGATTTTTTTTAGCTAAAAAATCTGCTCTTGATATGATAAGACTAAAAACCTGAAGACTCCTCAGTTATCTCTTATGCAGACACATTTTGTATTCACCTGTCATGCCTTTCATATAAAGTCCTTTGATGCTGTTCACTGCTGCCTCCCGCATCTTAACTCTGCTTTTTCACGCTCTCATGTTCTGCATATCAAAAAGCGTCTGTGATGAGGAAATTATCCACAGTCCTGCATTAAAAGCTGACCTCCAGCCCTGCGTCGGAGCTGGCCTCTTAATGCATTAATTGCAACTTTATCACAGATCTGCTTGGTGTTCAATAGTCAATGAATAAATTCTGACCTTGGAGAGACTGTTTGGGGTGTTAACCAGATTTTTAATGAACCAGACTGCAGAGCACGTCCAAACCAGGCTGTTTTTCTTCCTTTCTGGAATTTTTAATTGATGCAGTCTCACATTTATAGCAATATTTGGAAATTCTTTGTTTTACTGCAGGGTGAGTGTGACTGAAATCGTACAGATTTAAAATGAAACTTTGTCTTTGACATTTCACATTTTTTTGTTTGATGTCTCTATGCAGAGGCTTTGAGTTTACATTTTTTTTATGTAATATGTCAGTTTTGACTTTTATCCAAATGATAAATATCAGTGGGTTTTGCCTTTTTTTGTTGATTCACATTAAGAAGCTGCAGCTTGCAGACAAAACAGTAAAGACGATGAAAATGAATAAAGTAATTTAGTCCTCACTTTCTGAGATTAAGCTGTAATTGCCATGACAACTATCATTTACAATCGGGAGCAATAATTGAAAGGTTTCAGCGAGGCGCGGAGGGAGCGTCACATTTTCCACTCAGCGATTACAAAAAGCTCTCAGCGTTTGTGGAACAGCTGGGATGCAAAGACAAGTGTTTTTGTGTCAGCTCATCACTAAGCGGCAGAGGACAACCTCTGAGCCAATTTACAGCTTTTTTCATTTTAGGGCTCTAAAGCATGTCAAACAAAAAAGTGCCCTTTGGTAAAAGGCTAAACACAGCTAACAAACTAGGACAAAGCAGAGCAGAATCTTGGACAATAGAATATGCTCTTCTTTGCATCATTATAGTAATTGCTTGGATGGGTAGCAGAAAACGAATGGACAAACCACATGGTTTTGCTCATATTACACAGCTAGAAGTCCTCAAGGCTTTCTTGTTTCTAGTAAATTTTTAATTTATTATTTAAGCAAGCTACCCTGAAGCAGGACGGTCCAATGCCCCTGCTCTTTGTTCTTCTCATTGGTAAAAAAAAGATCTGTATCAGATAATTAGCGAACAATAGGCCAGTTATCACTGATAAACAAGCAGGACACTTGCAGCTGACAATTGGCAAAAGACACTTCTGGTTTGAAGAATGACAATCAGCTGTAAAAAGTCACTGAGATATAACCTGCACGGCATGGTATCATCCAGTGTTCTCAAGCAGGACTTTTATTGTTTAAAAGAATTTGGTTTGAATATGAGTGAACAAAGAATGGAGCAAGGAGGAACTCCAGTGGCTGATCACGGATAACGAGAAAGAAGTAGCTGTAGAGGTGATGCTTCTAATTCTGAAGACCCACTTCGAATGAAAACCGTCTTTTTAACATGTTCTCTTAGCATCTTTCTCATGATGGGGGACTTAAATAAAGAAAATGAAGACAAAAACTGTGTTCCTAAGATTTTTTTTATTCAAATTGTGTTGGATCAGGAGCAGATGAAAATCCACAGTATGAAAAGCTCTCAGTTGTGACACAGTAACTGCTCCACTCCATTCTGATACATCCACCTACAACGACTAGATCCTTGAATAACTTTGTTTCCTAGTCGAAGTTGGCATCTGGCTCAAAACTGTACTACTGGGTACCTCTGATATTGCTTGATGTTTTTATTGCACCGTTAATGTTCAGTTGGGGTTGTGAGGGGCCGTAAGCTAGTGGGTTACTTCCGGGTTAGGGTTACCCGCCCACAACTCAGCGGCGAATAACTAACTCCTAAATAACTCCTGGCGCTCTGAAGAAACAATGTCTTTAAAACACACCAAAGGTTTATGGATTTTGGCTAAAAATAGCATAATCATAACTAAAAGGCCACTGGAAGCACATTTATAATGGATAAAAGTATAGCTAGAGTGGGACTTAAGCCGTGAGACTCCTCAATACTCGGACTGAAGGCCAGTGGTCTCCAACAGAGCGGGTTAATGTCAGACAATATTTTCACATACCGGTCTGTGCGAGGCTGAAGTGGATTTCACTTTTTTTTTTCAGTTTCCCTTAACTTTTGAAGGTGAAGTTTATCTTCGTCCTTTTGTGAAATATCTGCAGCTTCTTTAAAATGTATTTGTTCACTAGATTTCATGCAGGGACCATTAAAGTGCAATATCAAATTTCCCTCAATATGTAACTATTAAAGTGGAGGCTAAAAAATCGGCATTGACTTCCGCCTCATCCAATGAATAGAAAGAGAAAATACAAGGCTTAAAATATACAACTTTAATTAGCAGCATCCTCGTAACATTAGACAGCTGGTTGCTGAATATTCCGCTTTATTATTATGGTGTGTAGGAACAAATGTTGCAATAAATCAATTTTTGGAGTAAAGACTCCTGATTTTTTCTATTAAATATGCCTTTATTTTATTTTGAAATTGAAGGCTCTTGTCAGGGTTCCACCAGCCAGTTCACCAACTCTTTATTGGCATAAAAATGTTACAAAAATGTTGCGTTTTTGTTAACTTAGCTAGCTTGGGGGTTTTAATTTAGGTGTCGGTGCAGTTGCTTTACATGCTCGACTTGACATGTGTCAAGAATGAGGCGACTGTGGTGAAGAGAATCCATTAGTTTTCCAAAATAAAACTTCCTTTGGAATCAGATTATAAATTAAACAAAAAAAAATGTCGTTCCAGTCAGCAGCCCAGAGGTTGGGGAACACTGCTGTAGGCCAATCCTTAGGTGTTTGTGATGTGGCAAGAGAGGAGAAAGGAAAGATACCTTGGAGGAGCCCAGTCATGTTTGGTGCAATCTAACAGAGTTCCCACGTAGGTTCTCTTTCTCCAGGTGACGTTCACCACCAGAACACCTGTTAGACACATGGAACAGGCAGAAGATTCAGTGTTGGTTTGGAAACCATGGATAAAATTAAAAACAGCAACAATTAAAAACTGGAGGGAAATGGAGATGAAAAAGCAAAAACTGAACCAATCGAGTTCAAGCCAAAAGACTAATAACTGGTCACTGAGCAGCTACTCTAAGTAGCTTGGTCCTTAGGAGAGTGGAGCAGGCGTGGCTTGTCACCTCGAACATCACTTTTTATGGTATAATTCTATGAATTTATGAATTATTAAAAATATTTCTTAAAAAGTAACTAAGCCTTGTAAAAATGTAAATAAATGAGTAAAATTCTTAGAAATATTTCCAGCTTAGTTTGTTTGGGAAGAACCCCTGACAGGTTCAGTTCTCCATTTCTGTATATATTACAAGTTGTTATGGAATACAACTTTTATATTGAAGGCCTTCAGCCATTCTGTGTGAACATCTCCCTGGTGTCCTCCAACTGACATTTGAAAACAGCTAACCTCCGTTTTGTGATGTGCTGTCGGTAACGCCCAGTTAATGGAATTCTGGACGCAGAGCAGCTTTCAAATGAGTTGTTACTGCAGCACACGCTCAGAGCTCGGGAGCGGGGCATCACAGAACACTCATGAAAAATAAAAGCTGAGATCCACATGTTGAAGCACCACTGTGCTTAAGTGTGTGTAAGCAGTGTGTAAAGTGTCAACTGTGTAAATAGGAAAAAAAATCTGTTAGATAGGATATTTCCAGAATAAAAATAGTTCATTTTTCCGTTACAATTGGTAAGGTTATCTTTTTTTATTTTCGTAAAATTGAGTTAAACAGGATTTAGTTGCCTGCTTTGGTGATCTGAACCCGTACATCAGAAGTAACTTTATACAGTAGCATTTTGTCTGATGTCACGTGAACAAGGTCAATCAACACTTCTATTTCACATTTTTTACATTATTTACAGCCATCAATTCACACAAAGGTTCAACTCCAAATTTTAATTTGTTGACTTTGTTTAATGATTTTAAGCTTCATCACAGTTGCACACTTGAATCATTCCAGTCCAGTGCTGTAAAGTTGGAGGTCCAGCAAACAAAATTCATCCCAGAAGATTAAAGACCTCTGAGTTTGTGACATTAGGTCTTTGATGTTGTTGGTTTTCTTCTTTTGCTTTTTTCAATTTTATAGCTTCACAGGAAAAAAAACCCTTAAGGGAAGTTTTCATGGAGCAAAACTCAGACAGGTTCCAACAAAGGAGAGAAATGTTTACAAAATCTAGATCCATCCATCCATCCATCCCTCCATCCTTCCCTCCCTCCCTTACATCCTTCCCTCCCTTCATCCTTCCCTCCCTTCATTCTACCCTCCATCCCTTCATCCCTCCCTCCCTCCCTCCCTCCCTCCCTTCATCCTTCCCTCCCTTCATTCTACCCTCCATCCCTTCATCCTTCCCTCCCTTCATCCTACCCTCCATCCTTCCATCCCTCCCTCCCTCACTCCCTCCCTCCCTTCATCCTTCCCTCCCTCCCTCCATCTATCCATCCGTCCAGTAGAGGGGAGCAGCTGCATGTTTAAAGGTGTAGGTGTGTTTCAGTTCCTTTACGGCTCATGCGGCCACCTTAAGGAACGTCATGGAAAGGGAATGTATCATTGTCATATGTGTGGTAAGTGCATCATGAAGTATTTGTGAAGCAAATGTGAATTGCACCTTCTTATGCCATACATGTCATGTTGTTGTACGTTGCCCTTCGGCCACACTCCAGTTGTTATTATGTAATGACCATGTACAAATGCAGGATGGATGTCCACCCAAACTATATTCTGAGGGTTTAATTTCCTAATTTCCAACAGTCAGGCGGAAGGAACACAGGATTTGGGGGGATTATAAACATGACAAATCCGTACGACAAACCTACGTCTCACATCCTTCATCTTCATTTTAACTTTGTGTGTTCAATACATTTTTGCTATGACCTATCGCTCACAGAGTGCTCAAAGAAAAATAATGTGGATGAACATTTCCTCGACAGGCTCAGAGAATCTTCCACGACTTTAATATTTTATGCGGATCACCTGCATGCCTCATCCTGGTCCCGCAGACAGCCCGTATCCACTATATGGTCAGTTTGGGCTAAAGCTGCCTTCACACCAAAAGCAATTAAAAAATCTAGACTTTGGCAAAGAAGAAGCATTGCGTCGACCAATCAGGGACTCCGCTTTGGTGTTGATGATGAGATCAGAAGTCCAAAACCAACATGAAGGGGAATCTGATCGTTCTATTCCTGAATTTAATAAAATGTTTCTTTTTCATATGAAGACAACAATAAAAGGATTGTGTAATTTTATTCTTGTTTTTATTTTTTCCTCCTCGGAATAATGAGGGACAGCAATTCATCATACTGGGTCACAGAGAGACGGAAGTCCCGCTGAAAGCGCCCTCATTCAGACGCAGCTCCTGCAGTAAATGGTGAAGCTCACCTTACCAGGAAAATCTCTGAATGATCTCATGCACCCAGACATGAAGACGTGATTACAGATGTTTTTGAATGTGAAATAAATGAACCTGATATAGCGAAATCCTCCATGTCTACAGTGCACTGTCCATGAAATTTACAGTCAATGCTCTCATGTAGCAATGAGGCAGAAAACTTTAGGCGGTACCTCCTCCCACATGTGTCTGGAGCGTCTAGTTTATGCTGATATTTTTGGACAATCATCAATCAGTGATTTTGTTGCTTATCGAAAGAGAGGCATCTGACAGAAATTTGACGTGTGAATTGTGTTTGGTGTGAATGCAGAATAAGGTTTTAGATGGAGTAACAGCTGGAAACAGAAATCTATTATTAACTGTGTTACTGTTAACAAAAAGTCCCTCAATAAGGCAGTGCCTAAACATTTGCCAAATTCTCTATTAGTTCATGCGAGTGGAGTTAGAATGAAAAAGGAATCGTCGGTGAGAGTGATTTGTCAGTCATAGAGAAAATGAATGAGGTGTTTTTTGACACAGCAGTCCTGGTTACACGCAAAACTGTGGCGAGATGACCAAACCTGCCAACATAGCTTCTTTATATGGGATGGAATTGTTTGTACTGTATTTTGTGTTAACCATCCAAATGGCAAACTAAACCAACCACTAAACATGAATGGAAATGGAATGAGCTGAAGTGAACTGAATTTTCTCCAGATTTAAACCCCAAATGTTTTGGGGTTCCGGTTTGACAAGCTTCATCAGCTCATACTGCTGTCTTTCTGTTTCCATTTCTCTCTACTTTTCCTTTTTCTTACTTCTTCACTTGAACTAATTTTGGTTGTAGATTTGATGCCGGTTTGTCTCTGTAAAAGAATGGGACCTTTGTTTGTGTGTGAGAGTCCTGTTTGATCAAAAACATAGAGAATTTAAAAAAAAGTGTCTGCCTCATTGAATGTGTTTACAAAGTTAAAATAACTTTCTAAAATGTACTCGTCAGTCAGTCTGTTTGTAATTAAGGATGAAGCTCGTCTCTGTCTGATTAGCACTCATCAGTCGGCCCCCCGCAGCCAGGAGCTCTTCTTCTTCTCCTTCCCGTCTGTCCAATTAGTATTCAACCTGATTAACATGCAGCCTGCGTCTCCCCACCTCGTATGCCTCCGCTGCCACCAGGAGGGGGCTTCACATATCGCTACACCTCCTAATTGTCCTCGAGCAGCAGGAAGAAAAACAGTCTGGGTCCTTCTTTCTGTCTTTTCTGCTCTGACATTAGGCGTCACTCTGTATGCATCAGTGATGAAATCTGCCTCCATCTTCCTCCCTCTGCATCTCTCTCCCTCTGCATTTCCATTCCTCGTCAGCAGCATTCTTCACTGCCATTCTTCACAAGCGCTCTCATTGTTTTTCACCATTCTCTTTCCTTTTTCCTCTTCTCCCTTACATCTGGCCATCTGTTGTTTTTAATGAATTTATTTTTGTTTCTGTTGCCCCTCTATCCTCCACCTTTCCTCCGCTTAGAGTCTCAGCTGTCACTCAGTCTGAACATTTTTCTGCTGCGCTCATTCCCTTTAAATATGATGGAAAGCCTGTTTTTGTGGAAAGCTGACAGTGCAGACCGCTTCACAAAATCATCTGTCATCTTTGTGGCAATTTTTTAGAATGAGCAAAATACAAGGCGAGTGTTTGGATTAACGAAGAGAAAAAGAACGAGTAGGTTAAAAGACAGAATTGAAATAAGCTGGAGGAAATCGTTTTTGCATTTAAGGGAAGAGTATGTGAGCATTAATGAGCTAAAAATATCCTTTATATAGAAGATCTGAAAGACCCACTTCAATAAACATGGTGTTTTTTTTTTTTTTAACATGTTCTTGTAACCTTATATGTCCTCACGATGAAGGACATAAATAAAGAAAATTCAGATTTAACGTGGTTCTCAGTATTTCTTTATTGAAATCGTTGTAAATCAGCAGCAGACTGTAGGCCTGGATATTCAAATTCAAATTTAAATAAGTTATTTATCCATTAGGAACTTCAATTGCAGACCGAATGTCAGCACAAGTAAAAGAACTACACAAAGAGAACTTTGTTAAAAACACATCTCATCAAAACTCATGTACATACTCATATACATGCTATAATTACATATAACATAAATTAACTCATCAAAACATAAATACATAAAAACACATTCATTATTGCTCTGCATGTTTACTGCATTTTTGCTGGACTGGCAATGTTAGGTTGGGGTTGTGAAGGGTGTTAAGAATAGAGTAGCTCCTTTCTAAGACTGAAAAACATCTGGAATTATAACCAGAGTGAACCCAGAAATTGTGTTGTTTTCGTCCATTCCTTCCAGGAAAGAAAAGTGAAGAGTAAATGTACAGCCAGAAATTTCCCTGTGTCCTGCCAGGGTCCTCAATAAGATTTTGCCAGGAAAACAGGTTTTTGTTATTGCACTAAGAGAGGTTGAGCAATGTGTTAGGCCCATCCTCTATTCTATAAAAACAGAGCTGAACAGAGATTCGGGGGCTTCTATTGATGATGTGGTGTAAGATGCTGAAGATCTTCTGAATTTATTCTTGCATAAAGAGACCTTTTGAGCAGACACCAGATTGATTCTGAGCACACTTTTTCTTTAACATAATTGGTGTCCTTGGGTGGGCCGATGCAGTGGCTGTGTTGAATCTGCAAATGGCAAAAGCAGCAGCACAAAAGATACGAGGTAAGAGAATTTTCTCTGAATTTGCTAATTTGTAGAGGCAGCACAGACGCCTTTAGACCTGAACAAAAATTAAGAATCTGCTGTGCTCAAGGTGTAGCAGATTCTGATGAAACTGTTCAATTTGTAAAAACAATTGAAATAACAAAATTCATTAAATAAAGAAGAAAAGAGAGGCCCCCTCCTTTCCCCCCAATTAGCGGGGGGGGGGGGGGGGTGTTGAAACCCCAAAAACTGCTAAAGTAAAGCAGAGGGGAAGGGAGTTTGAATAACTGGGTTAGCCAAGAGCCCAACCCAGGGCTTTGTGTTTTATTTGTCATTAAAGAGCAACCTTTTTTTATGTGGTGCTGAGGTTCTGGATACAAACTTTTTAACGGGTTACAAAAACGTGTAACTTCAGAACGAACAGATGAGCAGAAAACGTAAATCTTGATTGTGTCAATCTGAAGAGTTAATAATGTTGTTGACTCAACAGAAGGACAGGCACAGCAACTCTACTGAATTCTATAATGTATACTAATGGAGGGACATCCCCATAAATTTATTCTAGCACCTAGTGGGCA
Source organism: Oryzias celebensis (assembly GCA_014656515.1). NCBI lineage: Eukaryota > Metazoa > Chordata > Actinopteri > Beloniformes > Adrianichthyidae > Oryzias > Oryzias celebensis. Next base: position 3,355,279 of record BNCR01000009.1, on the reverse strand, counting down.
ATGTAGCCAATATACTGATCAAAATAGTTATAAAAAAAACTGCTAGACTATGTATTCAGACACATATCGCTTTGAACCTTTTTCTTGAATCTTTACATTTTCAAACCCCATTTCTCTCTTCTCTTGAGCTTAAACTGTACTCCCTGTGTCTTGATGAATTGCGAGCCTATGAGAGTTTGGATTTGACTCTGTAAGGGCAAAAAGAGAAGCATGTGTGACTGTGTTTGGAAAGGGAGTTGTGTGAAGATGCAACTAGATTGAACCTAGTTGTCCAGAGAGGTCGGCGTTAACAGGAGTGTGTGTCTGGGAGTGAGTGGGAAGGTGAGTTAAAAGTGGAAAAAACAAAACAAAAAGGTGAAGTGAGCGTTAAAGCCACTGAATTGTTTTGGAGCTCCATAACAATAAAAACTGCAATTAGTAAATGTTGTGTAGATGGTTAAGATTTCTAAAGATAAAAATGTGCTTCTGGGTGCACCTGTAGGTCTGCATGAATTCCTTTTAGTTTTTGCTGCCTGCTCTGGTATTACGGTATTAAGTGAGGGCTTGTATGGCTGGTCCTCTAAGTTTGGTGTGAGTACTTTTGTTGCAGTACTCACCCTAAGTGAAGACATTTTGACTGAGAGGCAACTCTACCATAAAGCCCCGACTGATGGAGGCCTGCAGTGATGGTTGACTTTCTACAACTTTCTCTCATCTCCTCCTGACAGCTCAGTTTGGCCGGATGGTCAGCTCTAGGAAGGGTTCTGGTCGTCCTGAACATCTTCCATTTAAGGATTATGGAGGCCATTGTGCTCTTAGGAACCTTAAGTGCAGCAGATATTTTTTGGAACCTTGTCCAGATCTGTGTCTTACCACAATTCTGTCTCTGAGCTCTTCAGGCAGTTCCTTTGACCTCATGATTCACATTTGTTCTAACATGCAGCTGGATTCAAATGAAGGTGTAGAACCATCTCAAGGATGGTCAGAATAAATGGACAGCACCTGAGTTCAATATATGTCACAGCAAAGGCTCTGAATACTTCAATCGATATCAATCGATATTTTACTTTTTCTTTTTTTTAAAAATCTGCAAAAATGTCAGTTTGTCAATATGTGGTGCATTGTGTACACTAATGATGAAACAAATGAACTTAAATGATTTTAGCAAACGGCTGCAATATAACAGAGTGAAAAATTTGATAGATAAACATATTTTTTCTTTTGCGTACAGTACACGACACGATGAAACTATTAAATATTAGGATTGTCAAAAGGAGTTCTGTAGATTGTTGAAAAAGCAGTGGGAGGAAGTGAACTTATATAGTCCCACCCCTGCTTTGGTTTATCCATTTAATTAATTAATGACATTTAAATAATTAGTTACATTTTCCAAGTAAATATATTTTCTATGTCAGTCAAGACTTTTTAAACACAGCCTAACAAATGCACACAAATTTTAAAGAAAAAAAATGATTTACAGAGGAATTACATAAGGAGAAAAAACATCAACAGTCGCCTCACATATAAAAACATCTGGAGACAGAAGGAGGACAATTCACCAAACATAAATCTGGTGTGTTGATGTTTCTACGACTTCCTGTGTTGATGCTCACAGCTTTGCTTCTTTGCTCATAGCAGCTGCTGTCTTCCTCCTTTAGAGTGACACACGGTTCGTGACGAGAATGATGAACACAGCTGCAGGACGACAGACAGCTTTCTCCGTGAGCAAGACCATGAAACAAGCCCTAGCATTAAGTATGGCGACCAGACTCTCTGGCAGACACGGCCTCAAACAAACTCCCCTGAGCTGAAGAAGCTCCACAAAAACTAACACGAGGAGAATTGAACTGAAGCTTTGATTAAGAAGCTGCTCATTTCAGTCTGAATTCTATTCTTCTGAAAACACACGTAAGTCCAGCAGTGCAGAAACAAAACTAAAATATGTTTAGTTTGACTGTAAATGCTTGATTCTGGAGAGCTGCACCTCTCCTCAGCTGCAGGAGGTCTATCCCTACAGGTTCTGCAGGTTTTTGGGTTGTCCAGGACTGTGGAGGGTTGTAAAGAGGAGCGACTGCATCTCAAGGCAAGCTCAAGTGTGTTTAGCAGGTCCTTTGAGGCTCATTCGGCCACCTCAAGGAGGACATTAAAGTGGAATGTACCATTGTTGTGTAAGTGTTTTGTCTTTTATTTTCTGCACTATGGATAACACTTGATCATAAGGCTCACTATCAATCATTGGTCTATTTACGAAATTATGTCATAAATTAGGCACATTAAAAGAGACAAAAGAGTCAACTATAAGTCTGTCAGTAAGACTTTGTTAAATGTGTTCAGTGTAGGCTAGAACTTGTTTGAAACACTTGACACGTTACCTCTGTTTGCGAATTCACAAGACTGGTAACTCCTGTATCGGCCCCAGCCATATTTGGTTTCGTTTTATTTTCTTTATGTTTTGCGTAATTTATTTCTGTGTCAGAGTGGGACCTCTTTTTGTCTTGTGGATCTTTGTCTGTCGGTCAGTTTCAGGTGTGGTGCTGAAGGCGGGCTCCTATTGGACCAAAGCTGGTGAGGCAGCCTTTAAATGACTGTGTGGACCTCCAGCCTGCGAGAAGGGAGCTCTGATGCAGCCTGACTTCAGACCATCGTGGCGCTCGTCTCCATTTTTCTGATTCTGATCTGTGATTAGACACTGTGTCTTGTTGTGGTTTTGTGTTGGGTTTTGTGCAGAGGTTCACCTTGTGTTTTTGTGTATTTTTGATCAGTGACATTATGTGAAGCTGTAGGGGTGAGCTGCCACTTTCTTTCACATGTCTTTTTCTCCTGTTTCTGTTAGCTGAGGGAGGTTAGCATCTGTCATTGTTTTCCTTATATAGGTGGGGGTTTTGTTTGTTATTTTGGCCTTTGGTTCATCCTGAAGCCTTTTGCTTCACCTTTTAGGTATTGTTGATGTTTGGTTATAGTCATTTTGTAAATAAATTTTTAATCTTTTGTTGGAGACTAGTCTCTTGGTGTTTTGTTATTTATTTTTGTTTACCTTTATGTAACGCTCCACCCATCCCCTAGACAGACCGGATCGTAACACTCCAAACCTTGCTTGCAACCCCTTAAAAACGCAGACTGATCCCACTAAAACAAATATCACTGTGACTACGCTAACTTCCAAGCTTGTTAGTAACATGTAAAAACACACTCCAGCACTGCTACATGTTAGCGTTGTTACAAAAACAACCCAATTTTTATTTACAACTCGTTACTAAACCAGACTGACTCATTCAGAAACAAAAGTTGAGACGAGTGAAAACCTGACTTTTCTTTTTATGTCTCAACATCAGGATCAAAATGTTAACATGATGTTCTTGTGATCATCCCATATCACAAAACATGAACATATTCATATTCATATTCACATGAAATCCTGAAGGCAAAGCCAAGAGTCTGTGTCCAGTCACTACTGACTGCATGGTGTCTAAAGACGGTCCATTTCTTTGTTTGCTGGAGTTGATGGACAACAACATAAAAGCTAATTGATGGACGTTAATAGCCAACAGGATTCTGTGTTCTGATGTGTGGAGACGATGGAGCGATTAGGACTGTCATCACCTTTGGTGCTAAACTGGAAAAAATGGGAACAAGGCTTTCAATTCTTCATGACAGGAACTGTGCCTCACAAAAAGTACCCAAAGTAAACACAGCTGTATGATTTGAGTTACAATTAGAAGAGGATGAAGGGGACATAACAATGTTGTTGTGCTAAAGGTGCATCCACACCCAACGTGATTCACACAGTTCCTATGTGCTGCCCCTCCTTTGCCATGCTGCAAATTTGCTGCTCGCGGCGTGGCCAAAACTATCTTCCCTGAGCTCGCTGTGCCGGCAGCGCATGGAAGGAGCTACCAGCTAATGCTTTTGGTCTGGTTACATGAAGCGGTGTCTGTGTTTATCTCATTTAGAATAGCTGGAAGACACAGATGATGTTCAGAGATAAAAGAGCTCTACAAAAACATTGGTGATCACGTCTCCATGTAGATCGTGGGCCATCAAAAATAAATTAACGGAAATATAAACTTTCTACCCACCAAAAATTCAGTGATGGAATAACAAATACTCATTAGCCCCCCCGCTCTTGTGGCGACAGCAATTTGTCGTGCTCATCTAAGATAACAAATACGGAAGTAATCACGTTCTCTTGACGTCTTTGATATTTTAAATACATAGTTTCATTTTATTCAGCGTAAAGATTACATGGGTGCACGGTGGCACAGTGGTTAGCACTCTTGCCTCACAGCAAGAAGATTCCTAGTTCAAGTCCTGGCTGGGGGACTTGAATCAGTGTCACCAATGGGGGGCCTTTCTGTGTGGAGTTTGCATGTTTTCTCCAGGGACTCCGGCTTCCAAAAACATGCTTCATAGGTAAATTGCTTACTCTAAATTGTCCCTAGGTGTGGGTGTGTGATTGTGGCCCCAGTCTGTGTGATTGTGGCCCCTGCAACAGATTGGTGACCTGTCAAGGGGTGTCCTTTGCCTATGAGTGGCTCAGATAGGCTCCAGCAGCCCTGTTCTCCCAAAAGGGAAAGGATGGTTTAGAAAATGAATAAAGAATATGTGATATGAACATCTTTTTAAAAAGAATAAGACATTTCAAACCAAAAGTTTTATAGACTAGATTTATTTGTGTTAACTATATATTACTAAAAAGCTCACGGCTAAAATCTAATTATTCTGATGTTCTGGATTAATATTTATACTAATGTGTGTTGAGTCATTAAGCGAAAAAGGTAAAAAGTTTCAATGAACTACCAAAGCCATATACAGGATTTGAACCCGCGATTCTTTTGGTTACAAAAGATTCCACACATTGACCAACGACCTTCATCACAGGAGCAGCAGACTTACAGAAGGTTTTCACTTTAGAAAGACAGCTGCCACACAATGCTGAGTGAAGGGATGACTCAGGTTGTCACGAAAGGGTTTGTTCATCCATGGATTTTATTTATATTTCTACAACAGGAATCATTCGTTTGTGTTGTAACAGCATGTTGGTCGTATCTTGAACACTTCAAAATGAAAACTTCACATTATTTGATGTGTTTTCAGTAGCTCATGTGCTAAAAAATGTGATCACTCCTGATTTAGAGGTTCTCTGGGTTTGTGTCTGAATGACGGCCGCTTCGGCGGTGTTTCCGTCTCTCTCTGACCGTGTTTAAACTGTCCCGCATTAACCTGAGAGGCCAAAAATAAAAATAAAAAAATAAACTAGGGACTTTTTTTTGATGAAAATAAGAAAAGCATGAACAAAACCAAAAACATGCAGCAGATCTCTGTCTGGCCGCCAGCTTGTCTCTGAGTAGCCGGCATAGCAAGCATGACCGTAGCCGGGACGTGTTCAGGAAACCCCGCTGCCTCAAAAGGGATGCAGTGGGTTAAGCAAATGAATGGGATTTCAGGAAATCTGATCCTGATCCGATCTATCATGTTGGATATGTTTTCTACCTGCTGTCGCTGAAGACGTCATGTGCCCAAAGTTGAGTCCCTGTTTGGTTTACATGACGTGGCGACCTCCCGCGCTCGCCGTGCCCCCTGCTCAATTCGCGCTGCAGAACCTTATAACACGTCTAACCCATTGTCTTCCCATTGAAACTGCCCGCCTCTGCCGTGCAAATCGTGTTGGGTGTGTGACCACCTTAAGGCACGAAAGTAGTGACTGACACCTGTAGAGGCAGCAAAGGCAGCCAAAGCCCAAAACCAACAATAAAAAAAACAAAAAACACAAATGTGGCACAAAGGACGAAAAATGGCATCTTCAGAGCACAGAAACCACAGGAACTTGCCTGCAGTAAGTGTGGAAAACCTCACCAGATATAACGGTAGAGATTGTTAAAAGCTGTGTAATTGAAAAGGTAACGGAACCAACCGTAGCCGACAGATGCACTTTCTATTAACCTCAGAAAACATCTGATTGCTTACACATCTAGAGCACTAACAGACGGAGAAATCTATAGACAGATAGAGAGGGACCTTTTAGCCTTTGTGTTCTCTGACAGCATTGATTTAATGGAGTAAACTACGAGTGACTTAAAAGATTTAAAATAAACTACTGGTGAACGGATTTCAAGGCTTTTAAAGAAACAATCCAATTCAAGTTGGTTCTGCTAGCGTCATTTTACACTTGAAAACATCACCAAAGGACAGATATTTTTTAGAAAATATTTTACTAAAGTCTGGATAATCTGAAGCAAGGAATTTTTTTCAAGAACAGGGACTTCTATCAGAATCCAGAAGAAATAAAATCACCAACAGGCAGCAAAAATAAAGAAAGCAGTTCCTGTGGAGGAAGGTTCAATGTGGCTCTGGTCCAAAATGCTTTTCAGACTCTTGAACAGATTAGTTTTTTTGTTCTACCAGCAGATCAATAGACATTTCATTGCAACAGACAGAAACATCCAATTCACTGGAAAGTTTTACCAGACTGATGCAACGTTTACTTTTCTACAGTTTGGAGAAAATGTATCTGCTCATCAGTTTGAACTCTTTGGACAAGAAAAAAAATCAACAGGAGTGAAGGGAGTTCCAGCTCAAGGAAACTCTTTTTGCTCATAAAGTAAGAAGATTCTGCTGCTGGGGTCTCACAGGTTCGTCAAAAATGGTCTTTTCTCCTCGTCTGTCACCACTTCAGACCATTCTGACTGCACAGAAAGCTCCAGATCTTTCTCCTTCTAGTCTTTTTACTCATCCTTACTCACTTCAGCAGAACTCACAAAAACATCATTTCATCTGTAATCTTTCAGCTTGAACTCAGCTGAGAGGAATGCAACAACAGAGATGTCCCAGCATAGCTTTCAACTCCTAGATGAGCTTTTGTGCCTTAAAGGCAAAAACTGCTTCAATAGACCTGACACAGAAACGAGGGAGCAGACATGCACACAACAGCGCACTGAGAAATACGCTGACAGAGCTGACACCAGAATTCAAGCTCTTAGTCATGTCCATGAACCAAAGGACCAGAGCGCCACAAGCCTGTCTGTCAGGTTTCCTCAGTGTTTGTCCAACTCAGTCCATTTATGTCAGTCAGAGCAAAGTTTAGCAGGCAGTTAAAAAAACACGTTTTTTTTCTTTAACTTTAGCTATTAATAAAGACGTTTACTTTTTTCAAGTCCAGCAAACCAGCTGGGTGAGAAGTTGAACAAGATGCAGGTTGGTGCCCCTCTTGAGTCCTGGATCCCTGACCACCTGACTGGAAGGTTGCAGTATGTGTAGCTGCCCAGCTGTGTGTCAGACAGAGTGGTCAATAATACTGGGCGAACCGTCCTCTGTCCCTTCCTCTTCACCCTTTTACACCACAGACTTCAGTTATTGGTCCGAGTCCTGTCATCTGCAGTTCTCGGACGACTCAGCCTTAGTTTGATGTATCAAGGGAGGAGAAGAGTCAGGGGACAGGAGCGTTATTGTTGGCTTTGTATCGTGGTGCCAGCTAAACCGATATCGCAAAAACACAGAAACTGGTGATGGACCTGAAGAAGACCAAGTGTCCTGTGACCCCTGCTTCCACCCAGAGAGTCAATGTGGACTCAGTGGAGGACTAAAAGTACCTGGGAGTCTACACTGACAACAAACTGGAGTGGGGTGGGAACACTGATGCTCTTCTATAAAAAAGGTTAAAGATGGCTCTACTTCCTGAGGAGGCTCAGGTCATTTGACATCTGTGGAACTATGATGAGGATGTTTTATGAGTCAGTGGTCTCTAGTGCCATCTTATTTGCAGTAATTTGCTGGGGCAGCAGACTCACGTGGTTGCAGTGATTTGGTAGTGGACTTTAGATGGTTTCATGGATTTGCAAACCATTTGAAAACTGATCATGGAGGAAAAATTAACATTCATTAGATTTGCACCACTTTGACATTTAGTCTCAGATAGTGACAGCCCAGAATGAGCGTTGTATGCTAAAAGCATGTTTAAGAATGTGCCTTTGGTGCATTCTTGGATTCGTGTCACATGAAAACCTGTGTACTTCATAAAACCAACTGACAGTATTTTATATTCATTTCATTTGGTGGCAATTTTCACCACTGCATCTGTAGCTTTTTAATTTCTGTCTTTTTCTTTGCTTGTCGCATGTTGGAGCTCTGATAAAAATGCAGTTTCCCCCTGGGATGAATAAAGTATTCTGCTTCTGGATGGAAAAACTTGATCGATATGAAAGGAACGATATTTCAGTTCAAAGCACCAAAATCCACTGTCAGGACCAGGAGAACCAGAACACCAACATCCAAGCCTGTAATCCAAAGCCTGTAAAGAACTGCACAGGACAGCAGATTCTTTCAATAATTCTTCTGGACTTTACCTTCCTCCGTCTCGTGCCAAACGATGCCCTCTAGGTTAACGCTGGTGCCGGGTTGACATGGCCCAATGCAGGGGGGCTCTCCCTCTGACACCCCTGAGACACCTCCATCCTGAGTGTTGGTGCCAACAGACCGTGTCCTCACCGCCAGCTGCTTCGGGTTGGAGATGGGCAAGGCAGGAGGGGAAAAGGACGGCATCAAGGGCAAAGAGGATCCAGGGGCACCGGGGTGGACCGGAGCAGGAGGAGCGGGTGCCGTAAACATGGGGTTCACCTGGATGGAAAAAAAAAGGTGATTTGGCTTGTAAATTACAGACTTACAGTCAATTGTTTGACTTGTGGATTAATGAACAAATGAAATAGAAAGGGGAGAATTGCATGGCAGCCAAAATTTAGAGCTACATGGATAAATGACAGATTTTTAAATTAATTGCCAATTAATGCCAAATAAATTTTACTAACTATTTAAGATTGGAAGTAATCAATTATAATTACTTTTTTAAAATAAAATATTAGCAGATTTAAGATAATATTTTCAATACATGAGTTAGAGATCAACAAAATAATTAATAATAATCCATTAAATAGAGTTAATAATATTAAACGTGTAAATTTGAGGTTTTTGACATGAAATAAAGGTTTGATAGAGCATGGAAGATATGAAACATGAGAGTTAGACGTGAATCAAAAATGGGATTTAGACTGTAATAATGTTGAAGATTATTGAAAAATCAGAGTTAGCAGTTAATGAAAAACGTCTTCTGTTGGTGCTGGGAAGGGTCTGGAACAAAAAGAACATTCAAAAATATAAAAGAGGATCTCAGTGTTGCAGTTTATATTTCTTTTACAGTCTGAAGTTTCTGATATTTAAATTACTTTTACTCATTCTCTCTTCTTTTGTGGATCTACATGAATTTCTGTCATCAGCTTTCAGCTTCAAAAGCAAAACCTGAATGTTTGCACTGAGACTTCCCCTCAAATTACTTTTGTTTAAATGGGAACCTTAAAAATGATCCTTGAAATTCTGTGAGGCTGAGATTGCAGAGCGGCACTCTTCCATGTCACAAAAGTCTGCAAAGGAGACTGTGCTTAAGGTTGCAGATGATGAATGTCAGCAGACAGAAACTGAGGAGAGCCTCACTTCAGATTTATTAATCACTGAAGTGGACCCTACATTCCCTACATTAGACATGGATAGAACAGAACCCAAATGTGGTCTAGACTTTTAAATTCTTTGGCCAATTTCTCTAAAAGGTTTTGTCTTTTTAATAAACTTGTTTCCATGTTGTACATTTGCTAGTCTCTGATTGATGCAAACAAAGCAAGCCACAATTCAAAGACCCACTCCAATAAAAATCATGTTTTTGGTGTTTTTAACATGTTCTTGTAGCATTTTCTTATGATGTAGGACATGTATAAAATACTTTAAGAATAAAACTGTGTTTCTGAGTATTTTTTAATCAAATTATGTTGGATCCAGAGCAGATGAAAACTGGAGGTTTGAAAAAGCTCACATTTGTGATGCAGCAACTGCCATGGACAGGTCAAAGTCTCCCTTTTCAATTCTAAATCCTCCACTTGCAGACAAATTGATTCGTGAACATCATCATTTTCCTCAACTGTGCTGGTATCTGGCTCAAAAGTGTGCGGCTCTGATATTGCTCGCCATTTTTTGTGCTATGCTAATGTTAGCGTGGGCTTGTGAGGTGCTTGTTGCTAGCAGGAGACCGTGTACACTAAGAAATGCTGGGAGAGTAACAAAGCTGACTTTTGTGGCAACAGTCCCACCCATAAACCAAAAACAAAATTCTAATGAGCTCCTGCAGCTCTGCAGAAAATATATCTTTAAAAAACAACATGGCTTTTTAGTTCTTTGCTAAAAACAACATCATCATAATTAAAAGCCCCCAGAAAACGATTTGTGTTGTATTTAGGAAGCAGAAAATATGCTGGGTGGGCCACACACCCCCTGCTCCGCTCCATTCTTTCATCTACTTGTAGATGACTAGATCCACGTATGTCTTTGCTTTTCTTGTCTCAGCAACAGGGAGGGTAAGCGGGAGATGGGGCTACTCTGCACCAACAGCCCCGCCTGCAACTCAGAGGTGAATTTCTAATGAACTCCTGCTGCTCTGCAGGAACTATGTCTTAGGAAACGACGCAGTTTATTTTCATTTTGCCCAAAAATGTCATAATCATCATTAAAAGACCACTGAGAACACTTTGAAAATTGATCAAAAGAAGATCAGAGTGGGACTGTAAAGCGCTGACATGTTGAGATTAGAAAAATACTTGAAATGTATTTCAAAGTTTAAAACAAGATTTTTCCTGAGTCTGCAAAAAGTTCTAAAGACATGTGCATGTCTCTGAAATATGCAACTGTATGAAAAATACAGATTATAGAACTATTTTAGTGATGAAGATCTAAAATAATTTTGATTTCAGATTTTAAAACTCCTAAAGCTGTTAAATATTTACAGCTAACATCAATAACATCATAATGAATCATTTCACAGAAGGTACAAATTTGCAATGATCAAAAAATAGCTTTGTATTTTTGCAGCTGCAAAACTGAAACCAACAGACTTTTAGGCATAAATGGCATTTTTTCCTGAAGGTGCACTTCTGAGAAACATCACATCTGCAGCATTTTCCCTTAAACATCAATGATTCATCAGTGTGAGTTTGAGCAGCGGACTGCAGTGATTCTGAACAAAACTAAAGAAATCTGTAAATATGAGGAGAATGAAATAATAGAATAAGAAAACAGTGACATTCTGAGTCCATGAATCGCCTTCAGAAAGGTTTAAATCATTCATGAAACACTGTCTGAGCTGATCTTTGACTCACTGCAGATGCTGCATAGTTTGATACTCTGAAACCACTTCAGATCTATCTGCTTCCAGCAGCCTTTTTCTAAAAACCAAAGCTGCAGTTTTGATGTTTCTGAGCTGTGAATGATCCTGACCACCATAACCATGGTTACATGATATTAAATCCATGTCAGAGCTGCGCTCCATCATCACCGCTCATTAAAGCCTCGATTACAGGAGCTCCGGGAAATCATTGTGCTGAGAGAGCGCAGATATCAGCCGCTCTGACTCAATAACCATTACAGTTTAGATCTCACTGTTTTTCTGAGTGAATTAAAGAAGTAAAAATGAAGTGCAGGGTGTGGACGTCGCGTGCTGAGCTTCTGAGGCCTCTGTCTTCTTGCATACCTACATCTCTATATTTTTTAGATTTCTACGTTTGATTTGTTTATTTAGGAGTGACGCTACAGTTCTGTTCCAGGTTAGCTCAACATCAGCTGCAAGATCACTATGCACTTCCTTTGAAAGCATTTGACTGGAAGGATGGTGACATCATCACATAACTTCACTGGCCACTTAATGCAAATTTCTAATCAGCCAATCACACAGCAGTAACTCAATGCACTTAGACATGTAGATGTTACAGGTATTAATTACCTATAGTTTAAGAGTAGAATTACTTTAATTTATGCGTCAGAGAAATTCCATGGGTTTGTGACTAAGGTAGTACCGCAGACAACCAGTAGAGCGAGTTCCGCTCTTTTCCCGTCACTAATTACAGAGAAGTGAACGGGAGAACTACGTCTCTTTCTTTGTCCTCACTTTCCCTGTTATCACCCCCTTATAAGGTAATTACCCCAGTGTTTTAATTGTTGATAATTTACATGGTATTTGTGGCTTTCTTTCCTTCATTCTAATCAATGTACTAGCAAAATGTGTGTTTTTATATGTTTTCTTTGGTAACGTTTTTTTTGGCTAACTCCATCGGCGATTGAGCTAGCTCAGAAGACTTCGTGGTTCGTGGTAGGTAGGGCCCAACAGCTTATGTAATTCCTAGTTACAGAATGTAATTCTTAATTACAGTAAATTGTATAGTTTGTGTTGTGTTTGGCATTAAAGTAATGTGGAGAGTGTTTTGTATTGTTCAAACACTAATTACAGAGAAGTGAACTGGAGAACTACGTCTCTTTCTTTGTCCTCACTTTCCCTGTTATCACCCCCTTATAAGGGCACTACATAGACATGGTCAAGAAAATCTGCTGCAGTTCAAACCAAACATCAGATCAGAGAAGAAAGGTAATTGAAGAGACTTTGAATGTTGTTTGGTTGTTGGTTTCAGCTTCAGTTTGTTCAGAGTTTTCCAAAAACAGCTGATCTACTGGGATTTTCACCCACAACCATCTCCAGGGTTTACAGAGAATGGTCAGAAAAAGAGAAAATCTCCAGAGAGCAGCAGGTCTGTAGGAGGAAATGTCTTGTTGATGTCAGAGGTCAGAGGAGAATGACCAGACTGGTTCCAGCTGATAGAAAGACAACAGTAACTTAAATAACCGCTGGTTACAACCGACGTCTGCAGAAGAACATCTCTGAACACACAACACGTCCAACCTTGATGCAGACGGGCTACAGCAACAGAAGAACACACCGGTACCACTCCTGACAGCTAAGAACAGGAAACTGAGGTTCCAGTTCACAGGATCACCAGAACTGGACGTTGTCTGGTCTGATGAGTCTCCATTTCTGCTGTAGGGTCAGAATGTGGCGTCAACAACATGAAAGCATGGATCCATCCTGCCTTGTATCAACAGTTCAGGCTGGTGGTGGTGGTGTAATAGTATGGGGGATGGGCCCCTTAGTACCAATGGATCATGGTTCCAACGCCACAGTCTACCTGAGTGTTGCTGCTGACCATGTCCATCCCTCTATGACCACAGTGTACATCACATCTCCTGATGCTGCTTCCAGCAGGATGAGGCTCCATGTCATCAAGCTGGAATCATCTCAGACTGGTTTCTTCAACATGACAATGAGTTCACTGGACTACAGTGACCTCCACAGTCACCAGATCTCAACCCAATAGAACACCTTTGGGATGTGGTGGAACGGGAGATTTACATCATGGATGTGCAGCCGACAAATCTGCAGCAACTGTCTGATGCTGCCATGTCAACGTGTATCAAACTCTGAGGAATGTTTCAGTAACTTGTTGAATCTATAATACCAAGGATTAAGGCGGTTCTGAAGGAAAAAGGGGGTCCAACCCGGTACTAGAAAGGTGGAGCTAATAAAGTGGCATGTGAGTGTATGTTTAAAAACATAATAACTTCTTCCAATATTTGAGTGAGTCTCAACTTTCCCAGAGAGGTCAAGTTTTGTGGACAGAGATAAGGCACAGGACCATGTCTCTCAGATGTCTTAATGGGAGCTGCTCTGGTAGAACTCTATGGGGTCATTTGATTCCTAATCAAAAACAGCAGAGGCTTCATTTGCAAAGCTGGAAGTAGGTTAGGCTTAGCTCCAGTAAGTTGTTTTTAGTCAGATATTCTGTTACGAAATTTATGGACATAGATTTCTTTGTGTGGCTAAAGACATGATGGATTTGACTTTGGCTGTATGATAATCCTACTTCTGCTGTTTGCAGATGATGTGATGCTTTTGGTAGTATCAAGTCAAGGCCTTCAGCTCTCTTTGATGTTGTTTGCAGCTGACAGTAAAGTAGTTGCTTGCATTCAGCATCTCTCATTCTGAAGGCACAGTTCTCAGGCAGGAAAATGTGGAGTTCCATCTCCGTGTTAAAAATGAGTCCCCTCCTCAAGAGGAGGAACCCATGTGTCTAAAGGTTCTGTTCAAAAGTGAGGAAAGGACAGAGCATGAGAGTGACTGATAGATCTGCATGGCGACTGCAGGAATATAGACTTTGCACTTTTCCCTTGGTGTTCAAGAAAAAGCAAAGTCTAAAGACAAAGTCCATAATTTGGAGAAATACATCTGTATTCTGACCCTCACCTATAACCCACAAGCTTTTAACTGTGAGGCTCAGATACAAGCTTCCATTTTAGGGTGGCTGGGTTTTCCTTTAGGGCTGGGGTGTGAAGAACAGCCTCAAAGCATAGCTCCTCCACATCAAGAGAAGACAGCTGAGATAGTTTGGACATCTAAGAATAAAAGAAGGTTGGATGGTAAAAGCTAAAGTTTACAATCTAACTTGCGACAGATAAAGCCTCAAAAATGACATCAGTCAGTAAAGTTTGAGTTTAGCTGGAGAAAGGAAAGAGCAGCATACAAAGCTCTTATTTCTACAGTTCCAAAGGCTGAAGCTTCAAACGACACACTAAAGAGGAAAAGAATTGTTCTTTACTGACAGCACTGATGATGAAATGACCCAATATTCAACTGTTATCAGAAACAGGAAAGTAAAATAAATGAATGCATTCTAGGCTCACCAAATAGAGCAGAATTATGAGATAAAACTGATTCATATAAAAAAAAGTGTCGTCGCTTTGTAAATCTACATTTTGCAAAAACACACTTTGCACAGCTCAAGTTAATGTTAGAGACAGAGACTAAAGGTTCATGCTCAGATCCTCTCAGCCTCTGTCACTGATTTCAACAGACATCAAATGAAATTCAACCACACTTTTACTCATTTGATGATCTCTAAAACAATAAAGAAATCTGTCCAAACCTAAAGAATCTTCTTAAACAAGAGGAGTTTCTCATTTTAAAAAAACTCGGCAATAAATTGCATTTACCACAAATTCACATTGTTGTGAAAGAAGCTTTACACAAAAGCTTTAAAGACCCACTCCAATGAAAACAGTTTTTTTGACATGTTCTTGTAGTATTTTTCTGATGATGGAGGCCATATATTAAGAAACTAAAGCTTGAAATTTCATTTCTGAGTATTTCTTTAGTCAAATTGTCCTGAATCAGGAGCAGATGGAAAAAATATTCAGACTCCTTTAATGTTTCACTCTCTGTTATATTGCAGCCATTTGCTGAATCATTTAAGTTCATTTGTTTCCTCTTTAATGTACACACAGCACCACATATTTACAAAAAAAACCACAGATTTATAACAAATTTTTGCAGATTTCTTAAAACTCCAAGATGGTGAGAAATAAGATTCTCTGGTCTGATGAGACCAAGATAGAACTTTTTGGTCTTAATTCTAACCGATATGTGTGGAGAAAAGCAGGCACAGCTCATCACCTGTCCAATGCAGTCCCAACAGTGAAGCATGGTGGTGGCAGCATCATGCTGTGGGGGTGTTTTTAAGCTGCAGGGAGAGGATTGGTTGCAATGAAGGGAAAGATGAATGCGGCCAAGTACAGGTATATCTTGGATGAAAACCTTCTCCAGAGTGTTCAGGACCTCAGACTGGACTGAAGGTTCACCTTCCAACAACACTATGACCCTAAACACACAGCTAAAATAACCAAGGAGTGGCTTCACAACAACTCTGTGACTGTTCTTGAATGGTCCAGCCAGAGCCCTGACTTAAACCCAATTGATCATCTCTGGAGAGACCTGAAAATGGCTGTTCACCAACGTTTACCATCCAACCTGACAGAACTGGAGAGGATCTGAAGGAGGAATGACAGAGGATCCCCAATCCAGGAGTGAGAAAACCTGTTGCATCTTTCCCAAAAAGACTCATGACTGTATTAGATCAAAAGGGAGCTGAATACTGAGCAAAGGGTTTGAATACTTCGGACCATATGATAGTTCAGTTTTTCTTTTTTAATAAATCTGCAAAAATGTCAAAAATTCTGTATTTTATTTTTTGTCATTATGTGGTGCTATGTGTACATTAATGAGCAAAAATGAACTGAAATGATTTTAGCAAATGGCTGCAATATAACAGAGTGAAAAATTTAAGGTGGTCTGAATACTTTCTGTACTCACTATAAACAGATGGATGATGGGAAGTGAAGACAGAGTCCCACCAACAACTCAGAGGGAATTTCTAATGAACTGATGTCCTAGAAAACAACACAGGTTTTTTAGTTTAAAAACCGGATAATTAAAAATAAAAGACCAGTGGGAATGCTGAAAATAGTTTTAGCTGCTAACCAACCTGCTTCATCATGCTGCAGGAATAACAGAGTTAAAGGGAGTCTTACTACAACAACAAAAACTCTTTAAATGTGAATTGTAGCCTCAGTTAAAGCAATTTAATCAAAGCAACCACAATACTTTCCTCACGTCTTAGGGCTAATGAATATGTGGGGAGGAGATTCTTGTGTTAACATCAGACTTCACTTCACCGTTTTACCTAGCAACCACAGTTTGACCAGCAGCTCCTCATTCCGACATTTCCTGAAGGATTCTCTAAAGCTGTCAGTTCATCTTTGTTGAAACGGCAGCAGGACCCTTGGTGAGCATTGATCCTGCTCGTTGAAACATCTCAAGAACAGGCAAAACACAGACTGAGAACTTGCAGCTTGATGCCTTTAAATAAACCACGCAGGAGCAAAGAACTCAGAGACCCAGACAAGAGTAAAATATGCATGAACCTTGGAGCTGTGCACCAACGCAGAGCACGTGTTCCTCTTGTTACTCAGCAGTTCAAATCCATCCATGTTCTAGTGGCAGACCTCTACCTAAAGGTTTGTTTGAAAAGCTGTTTTTCAGGTCAGTTCATTATTTACAGCTTCCATAACTTATTTTCAAGACTGCAGTGAAATTTGCAACAGAGGTGACTAGACGGTTAAGCTGAAGAAGCATCATGATGTTCATCAAGTTTGTCCAGATGTCTTCAGCATTTGGATGTTTTTGTTCTGCACAACAGAATAAACACGTTTTTCTTAGTTTATGTGAATGTGACCTTTCCCAGCTTTCCCATTTGTTTGAAAATGTCCTGACTTATGTCTTTTTAAGTCAGGACTTTTTCAAATAAGTCCTGACTTATTTTATTTTATTTTATGTTTCTTTTTAGGCTATGTCAAACTTTTGGGGCAAAATGTATCTTCTTCCTCCAAATTGTTTTTTTCAATTAATAACTCAATTTCACAAATCTTTGTCTGTGTGATGGGTGACACCTGTGGGGTGTGGCTCTGGCATTAATGTCTTTTGAATAGGAAGGGGCGGAGCTGCCCAGCAGTGCCAGGTTCTCGTGGGTGGCCAGGATGACAGCTGGTTCCACGCTGTTGGTGTGACAGTTATAAAGCCAATTTGGTAAATTTGATTTGATTTTAATGTCTGTTTTCTGCAGTCTTTTAAATATTTTTTAAATGATGTATTTTATGACAGGGCTGTGGTAACCTGAGGAAAGCCTACCTGATGAATGACTAGGTGTGGTATTTTAATGCAAATGTGTATTTTAACAGATGGGGGTTTTTGTGCTTTAGTTAGTCTGTCTTAGGAGTGTACAGCTGACTACCTATTTTAAACTTTATAGTTTTGGCATTTTTGTTTGGGTCACTTCCAGGTCATTGTAATTTGTGTCGCCCACATCCAACGGCGTTACGTCCGATTGGTCTGAGCATGTTTTACCGTGTATTGTGACATTTTAATGTTCTTTCCTGTAGGCAGTGTTTACAGCGGTTTAAGACGCCTTACTGGCGTGGGCAGGTTTACTTGGCTCTGTTACATCAAAGTGGAAAACACCAGAATAAATAAAACCGGAACACCTGTTTGTGTGCAATATGCTCAAGTTACATGAATGCTCCTGTCTTTAATCTATTTATGGTTCCACTTATAACACCTGTTTTGTAGTAAATATTTACTCGATGTATTACATTCAGAAACTGATTTGAGCTGTCTTGGTGTTGCATTTTAAAGTAGCAACATTTCGCTGTGAAACAGATTTTCTAGTGACATGTTCAGGAAGTGTGAATAAGGACCCAACTTAAGTGTTGTGAATTCAGCATTTACAGTATGGCTGCTGCTCTCTGGTCATTTTTATCTGTCCTTGCAGAACACGTGTGTCATTTTATTTTGTAGTACATTTAGCTCTCTTGCTGATTGCAGTTTAGGGTTCAGATGTGCAAACATGGAAGACTAATATATCAAATGATATCAGTAAAAAAGGTGAAGCAACAATATATTTTTAAATACTTTTATAAATAACTTCCATTACATGGTTCTGAAGAACCAGGTGTGGTTGTTTTAAGACCCACTCTGATGGAAATTGGTTTTTGGTGTTTTAACATGTACTTGTGGCATTTTTTTGATGGAGGACAAAAAAAAAATTTAGCTCGAGTATTTCTTTATTCAAATTGTTGTGAATCAGGAGCAGACAAAAATGCAGTTTTTAAGAGGAACTTGTTTGTGACGTAGAAAATACACTGGGAAAATACACTTCTTCACTCAATCCAGTTCTCTGATACAGTCAATACAAATACCTGACCTTTTATCTTCATGGAGGCCACAATTGTGGAGGAAAAAGTAACATCTTAAAGGTTTGGTATAAAGTGAAGCCTCAAGATCTTCCTATTCTGTTCTCCGGTGTTTTTTTTCTGATCTCCTCCTTCTTATTGTTCTTTGTGACAGAAGCCTAGAACATTAAAGTTCTCAGACCAGCCCTTTAGATGAAACAGTGTCATCATTTCTTAGATTCCTTAGATTCCGCGTCTGGAGGAAGTAGGACTCTCTTGTCTGTAAGGTTTCCTGCCCGTTGAGCTGGATTAATCAGAAGGGGAAGGCTGATGGGGGCGTCAGGGGAGCCGGCTCACTTCCCAATAAATCTGCATTTAAGATATATAATTAAACAAGACACAAATTTCAGCTTTGCTCTTTGATCCTCCATCACAGTTGTATGTGCCATACATCAAAGAAACATGTTTGTTTGAAAATGCCAATAAAGAATTCAAATTCAATAAGATTTCTCTTTGGGCCTCACCTTTTTATGTCTTATATTCTCTTATGTCCATTTTTTTCTTATTTGATCATTTCTTGAGTCTTTTGTTCTTTCTCGTCAGTTTTTCTTTCTTTAATTGATTCGCTCTCATCTGCTGTGTTTTGTACACATTTCATGTCTTTTTCTTCTCACCTTTGTTCTCCTCCATCCTTTTGCTTGTTTCCATCCATTCCTCCTTTCTTGTCATTTTACATTTGTTTCCTTTTTCCTTATTTTAACTTTTCCTCTTTTTTCCTGCCATCCTTTCTCATTTCCCTCATATTACAGGTTTCCTCTCCCTGCTTTTTGTCTTTCCTTTCCTCCGTTTTCTGTTAGCTGCTCCTCTTCCTCCTCCCCTCCTATTAAACCCCTCAGTGAGCAGCCACAGAAAAAAACATCATCCCTGTCTTTATTATGCGTCTGTTGAAAGAGGAGGTGTGTGTGTGAGAGCAGGCAGTCTGCAGCTTGTCGAGTGTTTATGCAGTGTGTGTGCTTTCCAATAGTAGCCATCTTTCTCCATTTTCCCTCTGCTGTTCCACTCGCTCATTTTCAGTCTCGACACATCGACACACACTGACTCACACTTTCACACACTGTTCACCTTCCCTTGAATGACGAGCTCTGATGGCATTTAAACCGACAGAGGAAAACAACGGGCATTTTTCTGAGCTGTAATAACTTCTTCTGTTGCAGACAGAGAGGGCGAGCCGCTGCAGCACAATTCACCCTTGACAACGAATCCAGCAACACAACTGCAGCAGATCCATCTCCAGATTCAAAACTGTGTCAATCAAAGCTGGTGGGATGTGACACCTTCAAAGCCGCTCTGACTGATTAGAAGATATTTTACTGATTTCATTAAATAACAGGAGCGTCAAACATGGGAAAATTGAGTGACCTTCCAATTCATTTAGATGATGAGGAAACTTGACCAGGAGATGGGTTTGTAACAAATGGAGCTAAATAAAACTCAAATGGCAGCAAATTGGCAAGGCAGGAAACCTATTTAAAGAGCTCAACAATGAGTGTGCTTTGAATGGTTACTTAGGATTTGTTTTCAAATAACTTCTTTAAAGACCAATACAAAAGTCAATCAGTTTTTTTCCATCTTAATAACTGATGTAAACAGAGGTTCAGCAGAAGTCAGAAGATCACAGATTTACAGAAGGAAATGTTAATATTTGAACATTATGGTCAATGTTCTCATTTCCATCCATCAATTTTCAGAGCCTGCAGAATCCCTTCAGGGATTATGGAGGTGCTGGAGCCAACCCAGCTACTGTTGGGTGAAGACCCTGAACAGGTCACCAGTCTGTTACTGAACGACACAATCACACGCACCTAAGGACAGTTTAAAGATTCTAATTAACCTACGAAGCATGTTTTTGGCATGAGCAGACCATGCAAATTCCACTCAGAGAGAACTCGGCTGAGAATTGAACTAGGGCCTCTGTGAGGCGAGAGTCCTAACCACTACTCCACCGTGCAGTTCTTCATTTCTCATGGGACTAGAGAGGTGAAGAAGCTGTCCACAGAAACTGAACAGTCATTTAATGTATGAGAAAGATTCACATCAACTGTGGGAGGGTTTTAAAACATCTTTGGCTATAAGCTTCTCTATGAACTGCCACCTTAACATGGTGGAGGGGTTTGAGTGGTCAAGTGATCTCAGGAGCTTTGCTGTCTGGGGCTTAAGCACCTGGTAGGGTGTCCCTTGGCAGGCAGGTCCTACGTGACAAGCCAGACAAAGAGCGTTTCACAACCTCCTTTATGAGAAGAACAACCGTAGATCTCGATACGAAGAGGTTCTGGCAAACCGTCTGGTGACTCAGGAGGGAAAATACCATTTTAAGTGCTGATGGGGAGCTTCTGACTTCGACTGAGAACATTGTCAGGTGCTGGAAGGAAAACTTAAAGGATCTCCTCAATCTTGCTGACACACCATCTCTTGAGGAAGCACAGGCTAAGAACTTTGGGGTGGGGTTTGCACCACCAAGTCTGAGGCCATGTTTCCCAACCGGAGAAAGGTAGTTTGCCTTCTTTGGGAGGGTGGAGTGCTCCTTCCCCAAGTGGAGGAGTTTAAGTATAATGGGGTCTTGTTCACGAGTGAGGGAAGATCTGAGATTGACAGTTGGATTGGTGCTGTGTCCACCGCCAGGCGGTCGCTGTACCGTTCCGTCGTGGTGAAGAGAGAGCTAAGCCAGAAAGCAAAGCTCTCAATTTAGCGGTCGATCTACACTCCAATACTCACCTATGGTCATGAGCTCTGGGTCTTGACCGAAAGAAGGAGGTACCGTATCCGAGCGGCTGAAAAGAGCTTCCTTCGTAGAAGGTAGTGAGAAGCTCAGTCACCCGGGAGGAGCTTGGAGAAGAGGCGCTGATCCTCCACATCGAAAGGAGCCAGTTGAGGTGGCTCGGGCATCTGGTTCAGATGCCTCCAGGACCTCCTCCTGGGGAGGTGTTCTGGGCGTGTCCCACAGGGTGGAGACCCTGTGGAAGACCCAGGACATGCTGGAGAGACTATGTCTCTTGGCGGGCCTGGGAACGACTCGGGGTCCCCCCAGAGGAGCTGGAGGAAGTGTCCGGGGAGAGGGAAGTCTGGGCATCTTTGCCCCCGCTGCCAGGTCCTGGATGAGTGGAAGAAGATGGATGGATTGACTGACTATAAGACACCACCACCACCCCGACAATATGCCAGAAAAACCACTCTCTACCAAAGGAACTGAACAACGTCTATGCTTGGTTTGAGGTATGCAACACCACCCAGGCACAGATGATCCCGCTCTCATCCAGCGACAGAGCACTGCAGCTGTCGACCACTGAAGTGAAGAAGGCCTTCTCCACTGATGATCCATACAAAGCGGCTGGCCCAGAAAACATGAAGGACTGCGCAGAGCAATTGAAAGATGTCTTCAACACTATCATTCACTCATCAGTCAAGCAGACATTTGTACCCACTTGTCTCAAAACTGCTGTTATTACTTCAGTTTTAAAGAAGTCAAACCCAGCCTGCCCAAATGACTTTCGCCCCATGGCCCTCACACCAATTGTGACCAAATGTCTAGAGCACTTGGTCCTAAAGCACATCAAGAACAGTCTTCCAATAAACCTGGACCCTTTACAATTTACATATGAAGCAAACCGATTCCATCTCCCCCCAATCTATGTAATATTCCATCTCCATCACATCTCCATCTAATACTGTCACAGCCAGAGAGGAAAATGCCTACACTTGAGTCCTCTTCATCAACTTCAGCTCGGCTTTTAATACAATCATTTCACAGCAGCTGGTGGAGAAGCTGAGGCTACAAGGTGTGGACATGGCAACTGGATGCGCAGCTTTTTGACAGACAGGCTGCAGACAGTTAAGATCGACAGCCACACATCAAGGTCCATCTCAATGAGCACAGACTCACCACAAGGGTGTGAAAGTGGCCAGAACGGAGGTGAAACAGCTAGCAGTGCGCTGAAAATCTCATAACCTCCCGATAAACGTAGACAAAACAAAATAAATATTGATCGACTTCAGAGCATCTGGTGTGTGGCACCACTACACACATCTGACCATAAATGGCGCTGTTGTGGAGGTCAACAGTATCAAGTTCCTGTTGTGCATCTCACCATTGACATGTAATTCTCCTCCAACTCTACATTGGTCTTAAAAAATCACAAAAGCACCTCTACTCCCTCCGGAAACTTAGGAAGACAGGCATTCCGACACCTCAACTCATCACCTTCAACAAGGACACCATTAAAAATGTCTTAACACAGAGCTGTTTTGACAGCAGCAAGGTTTAGGACCAACGTCAGCTAAGAAAGTTTGTTGAGACTGCAAGCAAGGTTGTTGGTGCTCCTCTCCCAGTCCTGGACGAGTTATAACCACAGCACTCCAAATGCAAAGCAACCCCTGTCATTAGGAATCCTCAGCACCCTTCTCATGGAATGTTCTTCCTCATGCCATTTGGTTCAAGAGTATCAGCTGCAGATCTAGCAGGATGTTAAAAAGCTTATTTCTACAAGCTGTGAGACTATAAATGGACTGTCCCCTAATCCATGCATGCACTCAGAAACGTCACACTGCAGTAAGACAATATATGCACACAGACTCTCTCATCTAACCCCTTCACAAGAGACTGCTGCTAAATGCACATATTCACTTTAATGACTGTTTTTTAAAGACTTAATACTGGTTTGTGTTTTATTGCTACATTTTCTTTTAAACTGTCATACTATTGAGGTGAATGAGGTGTCTGAGATATTGCAGTGTTAATTTAGAAACAATAAACTCTATATAGTTACTGTTATTTCCTTTTCGATAACTATGATCAAATACCACAATACTGCATTGGTTGAAAAAAAAATCATGAAAGAGTCTAAATTTAAAAAAGAACACCCCCCCCTTCTTTTGTACCCTTTTCCACCATCTTTAACATCCCACTCCCTCATTCTCTCTTCTCTTTTCTGTCCAGTCCAAAAAGAAATGTAACAAATATCATTAAAAAAATACAGTTCCACCTCAAGTACAAAGAGGTTTATATAAATATACACCTCATGTGTCAGAAGATTCATAACCACCTATTATAACAGTAATATTTGTCCAACACAAGAGGCCTTCTGCTTCTATCTGTCTGTTCAGCTGCTGGACAGGACAAGATAAAAAAAAAAGATTAAAGAGAACCAAAATCTTCTTCTAAATAATGTGCAAAAAATACAAATTCAAAATCGGCTAAGATGAGGCCAATCTGTCCATGATGGTTCCAGTAGCACCCTTCAGAAAAAAAAAATCAGTTTAACAATTTCATGCGTTACTTGTTTTTCCATTATTTCTCACTTGCAGAAACTGAGGAATGATGACGCATTGCACTAAAGTTATAAAGTCATTTTTCTTCGCTAAGTCCTCATTGTGTGGGTTTTCAACCTCAGGACTTTAAATAAGGAGGAACACAGAAACTCATAATCTAGGCCGACACTTCTCCCAACCATTCCTTTGCTTCTATTCAAACAATCAATACTGTGAAAAACATTTGAATTGAACGCAGAAGGAAAAGTGTCAGAAATTCTGCAGCTGAATTAACTATACAAAGAAAAGTAGAATGAAGGAGTTTTTTGAAGGTAATAACTGATTTATGTGTGTTAATCAGCAAAAGTATGCAGAAGAATCCTGGCAGGCCTGCAGAGCACAGTGGGTGGGCGTGCACAGTGCACGAACCAAGCCTTGTCATGCTCTGCCACTGATGCTCTGACAGCTAATGGACTCTGCTCTGAACTCCTTCTTCACGCTAACATTTGCTTGTCCTTGTCCCAGAACTCCTGCTGAACGGGCACAATTGGAAAATGCTTTTCCGTCTCTTTTGGAGTCAAATCTACATCCAGACTGAGAGCAGGTGATTCTCATTACAAACAAAACCTCTTCAACTAATGAGTCAACATGGCAGTGTGAGATGTTCCATACGTGGGGAGAGCCTAACTTGATATAATTGTAAATTCATTATATTATTTTGGTGCAACTGTCACTGCATAAATAAATGTTTACTTCATTAAATCATTCCAGAATGTGTACAGACTCATTTGAATATTTACCCTCTAGTGATCACCATGTTCACAGATTAGCATTGAGTAGCATTGAGTGAGTTTATTACAAATTCATTTCTGTACATATTATTATCATTTTTTTTTATCAGTTTTTCTTTAACTCTAGGGAATTTAGATTGTTTGAGGTCTGCATATATAAACAGAGTCTGGGTGTTTGAAACCAACAGTCAGCACAGATTTGTGTCATGAAAAAATCATGATGTTCCAGCAAAACTCTGAGCTAGGAACCCAGGAGCGAGGGGCAATGCAACAGAGGCCAGAAAGTAGATCCAAGGAATAGAAAAAAATAAGTTGACTCACAGAGCAGGAAAAATCTAACAAGCGTAACACAAACAATCTAGAGATAATTACAAATCTGTAAACAGACAGCTAGACAAAACCCACAAACAATGAAGACTAAAAGACTGTTGGTTTAATACAGACACTAACAACAACATGCAGGCAGCTGTGATTGACACAAGCTGAAGCACATGGAGAGGCAGGGTTCAAATTGTGGGACCCAAAGCTGATTGGCCCATAAAATATTCCCACTTGCCTGAACAAAAACAACCTCACAGCAAACTGATGCTGTGATTTATTGATTTAACCACTAATGATCTCTAGTGGACAAACACTCTCATATTATAGTTGCAAAATACACTTTATTAGATTACCTTCACCTGATATTTTTTAATGACCGAAGGATGTTTTCAGACTGGAAAAATCATTTGGTTCGGACCAAGACCGCTTAAGTTGGTCCGCATAGATTCCTAAACCTTGAGTTTGGTCTGTATTCAGACTTTTGTTAAGCATACTTTTCTCATTAGAACTAAAACTTGTAAACAAAACCATGTGACTAAACATCTATTTACTAATTGGCCAGGAATTACAAGGGTGGGGCAAAACAACTAGATGAGATTAGAATTGTTTTATTTCAAGCAATCAAGCAAGAAGTATAATGCATGTGTGATACGATCAATCAATAGAGGTTTACATCTATAAAACATGTCAAACACAGGATAACTAGGCATCAAATGTTAGAATGCTTGAAAGGGAGTGGAAGTAAGCGACCTTATATAATCCCTCCCCGGCTCTACTTTACCATTTTCTTGACGTGTATTATCATGATCCGGTTCATCACTTGTGATCAGATATTTATACCTTACCAACATAGATTCAGGTCATTAAGAATCCTTCAGTATCAATTAATCACATGGTTATGTATGTAGGTATAACACTATTTCAGACTTTATCATAGCATATGCAGATCCATGATCAAAATTCAGAAAACTGTGCAGTATAATTTATCATTAGAAACAAGTATCAATATAGCAGCACGTGCCGTTTAACGAGACACAGAAAAGCATGTAAGAAGCATTTTTAGTGTGTTAAATAAAATAAACAGTTGGATCACTTTTCCTATTTGATAACACAACAATCGTTACTTTATATTTGTTTGTGGTTTGTCCCTGGAGTTATTCCTACTCTGATTACATTCGGTAATGCTCGGCTACGGTGGCCGTTTTGGTCCAGTTCTTCCGCTGGACGAAAGACCATTTCAAAAGATGGGTCCAAGAGCGGTCACTGGTCCTGGATCAGGGTCTGCTTGGGTGTTTTCAGGCTGAACATTTGTTCTGAATTATCGGGGGAAACAAACTCAGGTTCATTTTAAACAGAACGAATGTCCGGTCTGAAGACACCCTCAGATTTTAAAATGTGTATGTCTGTTTCTGTACATACAGTTAACTGACTGTGGGTCCCACCTTTGACCAGTAAGCCAATGAAAAGATGGCCAGTGCAACATCCTCTGAAAAAGAAACTTGACCTAAAGAGGGCAGGGCCTCACCCAGAACAGATTGTGGAAACCTAGATATTGATATAATATTCTATCACTGAAGGTACTGTGGATGTTGGGTTTTCTTTATGAATCAATTGAACTCTTACAGTTTAATTTGTAAATGGGATGAAGGACTTTGAATGAATCCACAGATCAGGGAGTTCACAGCAGGCTTGAAAGGAAAACTGTGTCACTCACTGCAGTAACTGAGTCCTGCAGACAGTCACCCTTTGGTGAAACAATTCCTTTGTTTGTGTTCATTGTTTTCATCACTTTTCCTGCATGGTAGATTTTACTGCTGACTTTACAAAGAACTTCAAGAAAAAACACATGCGGTACCTCATCTTCCCCTGACAGTAGCTGGGTGGACTCAAGCAGAACTGCGATCCTGAACAGATAAAGCAAGTTAAGGAGATGAACGAACGAACAACGGACAGACGAATGAATGAACGTCTATGGTCAGAGAATGCTCTGCTTTTCTCAGTTAAACCACCATGTTTCTGCTTTCTTTTGTTGAAACAAAAAACGTCTAGAGTGTTTGTAGAAAATATATCAATAGAGTTCATTTCTCAGAATCAGGCCTGGACATTAGGAATGAATGCTCCAGAACTGGAGTCCTCACAGCAGAACTTTTAATTCTTCATTTAACCAACCATTCTGGAAAAAAGTATTGATTGTTTGGGACGATTTGTATCTGATCTCATGGCCTGATCTGCAGTTCACAGTGGCAGCTAAACAAATGTTTTTATTCTTACACATTAAAGTAATAAAACAGTGGTGTATATACATGCTTCTTAATAGTATCTCATTAAATCTTTAATTCTTTTCTAAAGTGAAAAAAGCACTATTTTGGCTTTCTAAAAGCTACTTTTTAAAGTCTGTTCACTTTAGAAAAAGGCAAAACTGATCCTGAAAAATAACGTAAAAACTAACAGCTAAAAGCACAAAGGATTCACAGGGTTTTAAAAACATTCAGAACATTTAAAACGTTTAAAAAAGTAACTTTTCCCTCTTTACTAGTTACCTTGGTAACGAGTGTTTTAAGTGACAATACAATGGAAGAAGAAGAAATGTGTGTGTGCAGTTTCTTCCTTATTCTTGGAGAAGCAGAGGAAACTGACAAATGACAAAGCCACCGTTAAGACTTCTCTGAATACATCCACACTCAGCGCAACAAAGATGTAGAGAAGCTAAGAGGAAACTTTTGCTTCAAGGTGACTTGCTCCTTAATATAAAACATCAGAAGCTGCTGATTTTCCTCAGATCCACCAGGGGGTCTGCTGCTGCCCAATTTACATATTAACTCCTAATCGCTTCCTGTCAGTCAGAGCGGAGCGGAGAAAAGCAAAACAAACCCTCCAGGAGCAGCAGCATTTCTGTTAGACATCAATCTAAACTGCATTCACATGCTGGAATCCATGAGAGGCAAATGTCTTCACCACTGAAAACATGAGCAGAAAAGACAACTTTAAGTCACTGCAGGAACTGAACTCATCCAAAGCTGAAAGAGTTCATTTTATCTTTGTCACTTCCACTGCAAAAGCTCCAAACCGGACCAAATATATCTGTTTACATTCAGTCACATCAACTGAATAAAAGACATAATTCACTGTCACAGAATGACACATGAGGCGCAGTGAGCTGGAAACGACTGAAAAGGTTTCATTTTCTGTAACATGAACATCTTGTCCAGTGATAGTTCTTTTACAGGCAATTATTAGTATTTTAAAAATCTCTCAGTTTTAGCCAGTTTCCAAGTAATAGAGTGAATAGGAAAATGCAAAGGTCCTTAGCGATGACACAACCTGCAATACAGGAGCTACTATGTTTTTATACTGTCGGCCCAATACATCTGTAATTATGTTCATTCATTCATTTTCTAAACCGTTTTATCCCTTTCAGGGTTACGGCCTAACCCGGCTACTCATGAGCAAAGGCAGGAGACACCCCTGGACACCCCCGCCAGTCTGTCGCAGGGGCCACAACCACACACCCACACTCACACCTAGGGGCAATTTAGAGAGACCAATCATGTTTTTGGAAGGAAGCCGGAGAAAACCCACGCATGCACGGGGAGAACATGCACACTCCACACAGAAAATTCCCCATTGGTGAAACTGGTACAAGTCCCCTAGCCAGGACTGGGGTCTTCTTCCTGTGAGACAAGAGCGCTAACCACTGCACCACCATGCGGCCATGTAATTATGTTCAGGACCAGAAAGTGTGAGACTGATTGGCCTGATTGCTGTAAATTTGTTTACAATTTGGGATGTTGTGAAGAACCTCAGAATAATTTTCCATCCAAATTGCCTCCATATCCTCGATCTAGTTGATGCTAGTTGGGTCTCACACAAACGAAGCCAGTCACTCTCTGACAACTCAATGTTCACCTCTTTTTCCCCTTTTAATTTGACAGCAAAATACATTGATGTTTCTCTAGGACCTTAAGAAGTTTAGAGACTTTAGAGACATCTTGTTAGGCAGCTATTTATAAGAATCTGTAAATACTTTGAGGAAATCTATAGCTTTAGATATAAAGCCTGGTTTGACTTCTGCACTGAAGAAATGACGTACTAAGAGACACCTAAAAAAGTCCCTTTTTTCAAGGTTGAAATCAGTTTGTAATTTATTAAATGAATGAAATAGGCTTCCTTCCTGGAACAAAAGCACAAACATCACAGCTTTCTCATTCCAGCGTAAGACGATTGCAACTCTTTGACCAGGTTGGGAATTTGTAGAGACAGAAGGCCAAATCTGACTCTAATTTTTTCTCACATTTAGTTCTAAAATGAGTCATTTCCACTTATCGCACTTGTTTTTTTTTTCATTGTAATCAAAATGGAGAACAAATAGCAACAAAAAAAAAACAACTAATCATTATTACACTCAGTATCACTGTATCTAACATTTAGTTTTTTAGTTTATTGTTCCATTTTTGAATGCTTGTGTGGAACTCTTTTCTAGGTTTTAACATCTTGTTATAAGATTTCTTTAGTAAAAAAGACTTGATGGATGAACAGATAACTTTACTTCTCTCTAGTGATTTTAGTGAGGCTACATTTTAACAGTGTAGATGTTAGAAGGATTTATCTGGACTTATTTCTAAAACCAACAGACAAAAAAACAAGCAGAAAAGCAACAACATGTTGTCAATGCAACAGAAAAAGTGAACGTAGTTTTAAAAATTTTGGGGAGGCTTTAAATAGTTCCGTATATTTGAGGCTGTTAAAAATCAATCACTCAATTCCACAGAGAAATGTGCACGTCTGCTTTTTCAGGAGATCGACAGGCCTGCTCCTGGCTGACAATGTCCCCATGCAGTGGGACGCATTCACTCTGAAAGCGTAAGCAATTCTTGCACTCAGAGATACCCTGATGCCACAGCCAGAAAGCTTTGGGAGGGTCCTTCATGTTCCACGAGCAGGTCACTGGGCTGAGAGAGGATAGCAGATAGGAGCAGCCTGCACTGACTTATCTCTTTCCATAAAGCTGCTGACAGTGTCTGTATTCATGCGTCAACTGCCATGTACACATGTAACAGCTTCTGAAAGGCAGTTTTTCTAAACTTTCAAGAAAAGCAGATAACTTTTAATGAAGCCAAAAGAGAGTACAAAGAAAATAGGTTGAGAGAGAGTAATAGTCACATTTAAAGCACTTTGAGTGTAAATTCAGAGAGGCCTTCATGTGTGTGGGTGTGTGTGTGTAGGTGTGTGTGTGTTTGTGTGCGTGTGCGTGTATGTGTGTGTGTGTGTGTGTGTGTCAGGGGGTGCTGGAAGCCTGATGTTTGGAGCAGCGTGATTCTCCTCCAGTTGGAGGAAATTTCAGGTGGAAAACTGATTCTGTGCACTGTGAGGTGCTTCATTGTATTTGATGTGTTGCTCTTCTTGGATATGAACATGTTTCTTTGAATATTGCATTACATACTTCTGCCACTGGGAAAGTGTCTCCTCAATATATTTATTTTTTTAAATCCTCTTTGAAATACTTACTGCAGGTTTTAGACCATAAGGTGCACATTAGAAGCCTGTATTTTGTTCTAAACACTTTACAATGTCTTATGTGAAGATTCTGACTGCTGTCAAAACTTTTTAGGATGACTAAGTATGAAGTCGCACCGCTTGATGGATTGTTGTAGCATAAAAGGACTGTAGTGAGGAGCCTGGCAAAGAGTGATAGGTATACTTTTCAAAGTGAGAAAGTGAGAGCATTGCTTTGTATATACATTACAACCAAACAAAGTTAACATTCATTATTGCAGGTAAGAGTGGCAAACCGGAGGAACAACACAGTTCACTAGAAAAACTTCCCATCAACCCCTCTGACCAATTGTCTGCCTCTTGGTGCCTCTCAGTATTCCGGGTAGTATAGTCATGTCACATAATCAAAGTCTTTTCTTTTGATACATGTGCACTACAATCAGCACCAGCCCTGCATGGCGCCCTAGACAAACACACACACACACACACACACACCCATCTAATTGGACGTCTAGTCTTGGTGGTCACCCTTCAACTGTTCCAAAAATCTCAGCTTTCAGTTTTGGTAAGATTTGGATGTGGCGGTCTTTTGTGGCATTCTTCTTTTGTTTTGGCAATTTTTTGTTTCCCCATTGGTTGTAATATTGGGTCAAATATTAAAAAAAGATAAATGAGAAGAAAACGTTCCAAACAACTTTTGGTTGAGTGTGGTTCAGGCTTCATGTCAACAGACTCCACCTTTTCCAGAATAAAACACCAATTTTGAGATAAATATGACCAATAGGAGATCTTTCTGCTTTATTTCTGATGGACGACTATGTGAGTCGGCTAACTTCCTGCTGCTTCCAGCTGCTATTCTACAGAAGTAAGTGTTTGTTTTCTGTTAGGTCTGTTCTATGTCTGTTTGCGTAGACAAAGAACTAAAAAAGATGAGCACCATCTGTACAAATACTTCTTTAATGATGTGATGCTCTTGAATATTTTTTTGTCCTTTCGGTTGTCAAAGAGCTGACCCGGAGGATTTAAGGCAGATGGAAGGCTTGCTGAGGTCTGACTGAAGCTCTGAATCGTTTCTCCAACCTCCTGCAGCTGCTTTTTGAGAATGGTTTGTACTTTTCATGATAAAACACTCCAGTATGACATTTGCATTTGCCGTGAGCGTCTCATATTGTCAGTGCATGAGAAACATTTGTGTGCATCTCAGAGAGCCTGCTGGGCCCTGATAAAACGGCGCTGTTTGATCCTCGAGAGTCGGATGTTTATGTTCTACAGTCAGATGTGCAAATATTGTTTAAATTTGCTGTACTTTATGGCTGCCTGCCCTGACTTTTATCTTCTCTGTGTCGTCCTGGATAGAACGGCCTCTCATGCAACAATAATGTCCCTCTGACACGTTCAGGACTCTGAGAACGTCACAGAACCTCAGATGTTACAGGCGTGAGTCACACACCCCGTGGCTCCATCTCCCTCTGGAAACTAGAAAGTTGGAGATGGATTTTTGGTGCAGAAGTGTGTTTGGGGACTTCTGCTGGATCATCTATTTCTTAACATGAACGTAGAAAAGCATCCGATGTTCTTGGTTCATTCTGTGCAGTTTACCTTTAAACTTAATTTGAGAATTAATTTACTCCCAAATCCTTGAATCAGTTCAACTAGTATTCTCAGGTTTATTATTGGATTTATGACTTTATTAAATATGGATTTATTTTTGCTATTAAATCTGTTTTGTTAAAAAAAGGCTTTTACATTAATAGTGAAACAGAACAAAGGAAAAATGTCAATTAATATTCAGTTCTTACAGAAAAGCTACTGACTGGCTGCATTGCTTCAAAGGAAAACTGATCCATATGTTTCATTAATTGAAATTGCATCTTAAGAGGGAAGATCGATTGAATCCTTTTGTTTGAACCAGCCTTGGTGTCAGTCTGTGGGATTTTAGCTGAAGTACCAAAATAAAAACTGCAGAAAGAAAAAACCCTTTAAATCTTTGGAACGACTTATTAAAGATTCAGATCTGCTTCACACCCAGATCACAAGTCACGCTAAAACCCACCAAACACTGTGAATGTTGCCATGGCAACCGGGCTTTGCAAACCTGTTAAAAACCCGCCGGTTTGAGCCTCAGCATGCACGTTTATGTGACTCCGAGAAAACTACAATGAGCTGAATACTTGACCTGTGAGGAGCAGACAGTTTCTGATGTTTCAGCTTCATGTCTTCAGCTGGGATGCAGACGGATCCATCTTCTGCCAATCACCAGCAAACTCTGGAGCATCCTGTTGTCAAGGTAACTACAGCCTCAGTCTGAGCAGCAGAAACAAGATATGGGTTCAGGAGCAAGCAATAAGGTAACGTGAACTTGGCGTCTTGACGCTGCCCTGCGTTTTGATGAAAATCTACCAGGAATTTTGACTTCAGTTTGACGCGAAATCCTTATCAAGAGAAAAGTCAAAATAATTTAAGGTCCCTTTCCTTTACCTAATCAGGTACTAGATAGTCAGTAGCGCTCCATCATATCCTGATGGAAGTGTTTTCTTGCAAAATGAAAACCAGTGAAGTTTCATACAGTTCTGATTCTCTGTGAGTGGGGAAATGCAATATCTCTAAAGGGTAAAGTTTCACTTCCTCTGCGCTCTGTTCACATCGGGCATGTGACAGGCTTTCAAAAACACACTTTAGTCCATGACACTGGCTTGTCGTTCTCTGATGCTAGCGCATGTCCACCAGCTACAGGTTGAAAGGGCTTGGTTTGAAATGTCGAAGCGGTGCAAATCTCCAGGCTTTTTCTTTCACAGCTTTATTCCGAAATATGAAAATCTTAGTGTCATAGAATTCAAATCGAGCGCAATGAATAATTTTTCCTCCATGATCAGTTTTCAAATGGTTGGCACTAGTATTAATTTAAAAGGACGCCATCCATTCGTCAATACCAAATCCGAATCCCTGATTGGTCAAAGTTCAACTGGTTTAATTTTTAACGTAGGTTCAACAGACGCACGTTTTGTACGTAGAAATCAGTTGTTAAAGCTTGTATGGCGACACGTGAATGCCAGAGTTTTAAATGCGGAAGCCTGAAACTGCATGTACATATTTACATGGACTGTTCGTTGAAAGTGACTTCTTGAACAGGTGCCGCTGAGGGCGGTGTGAACGTAGCTACACAGGAAATAGCTGGAGTGGAGTTGAGGCATGCAAGTTTCTGGCTTTAACTTGTTTTTTAGTTGATCAGACTGGTTTGATCAGTGAGATGGTCAGTTTAATTGGTCATTTTGCCTTAATTGGTGATTTATATGAATAATTAATTAGCAGATTTGTTAATTGTTGTAGTGAGTTGTTGGTCGGTTGGTGAACATGTTCAACCATTCATGGATTCATGAAACACAGTTGTAGTGGTGCAATTATAAAACATCTAAATAATGTAAAATGCAGCCATAGATACTAGTTATAATATCTAAAATAAGCTGAACCACAGAACCCAGTAATTACAACATATACAAAAAAAAAACATAACATTTAAGTTGGATAATGAAAAAAATCCTACAAGCTACGACAGGTCATTTGTAAAATAAATATGACTTGATTTTCATTTTCAACACATATTATTTTACCACATTTTTTGCATCAGGTTCTCTTTGGTCTGCGCCGGTCTGGTTGGAGCGCCTTCTTATCTGCTCCTCCCTTTGGGGGAGCTTTGCATCCTGGTGGCTCGGGGGCCCGGGGGCTCGGCTTCTCAGTGTTGTGTTACAGAGATTCAGGAGGAGAATTAGGAGTTAGACTCCAGGGAATACACAGCGGACTCTTCGTGTTTTTCTTGCTTTCTTTCTTACTGACAATGAAAAAACTTTTTTAGTCGTCAAATTCCCCAACCAACAAGCCGTTACAACAAAACACTTGATTCCTATTTAAAAATTGTGAAAAATCCACGGATGAAGAGCTCTTTCATGATAACTCGAGCTCTGTACACAGCACTTTCTGGGTGGATGTCTTGACTGATAAACCAAATCTGCCAGTGTTCTTGACTAATGAAGACTGGTTACACTTAGCTTGTTACTTTTTCCACTGAAAGTTAGGAACCCACAGCTGCTGTCTTGATGCACATCTTTGATTAATTCTCATAATCACTATTTTATTTTCACTTAATTACTCAGCACACATTACTTTAAGTATTAACACAAATACATCTAGTCAAAGCTAAAGATAACAATCACCAAGAGTCCACTGTACGTGGCTGGGAGTTGAACTCAGGAGAAAAATAAGCATACTGCTGTCTTAACAGCTAGCCGATAAGGGTCAATTATGGAAAGCTCTCGGCCTTTACTTGGTCTTTTTATTCAAACAAAACAGCGTTTCTGACGCTCATATGTGACTGAACAAAACTGCGTTTTGGACGTGTGGTTTTGAAGGTGCTAGAACGGCGTTTTGGATGCGAAAAAACACCAGTTTTTACACCTGCCTTGGGACAACACAGGACGCCATAAATTTCATGGTACTGTAAAACGTTCATAAAAAACTGTGCTTTTGATGGCCAAGACGCCATTCTTCACGCCTCTATTCCTGGCGAGTTATGATACCTTTCACTTGATGATTATTCGAATAGAAGGAAAACCGAAAAAAGCATCTGGGGAAAAAACTGTCCCTGACTACAATAAACACGCAACCAATGAGAGCAGAGATCAGCGCACACGTGCTGCCACCCACAGAAAAGTCTGGCCCAACTCTGTGCTGCCCGGTTAAACACCCCAAAACGTAAAGGAGGGGAACTGAACTGACAGATGAACAAATACACTATAAACTCATATTTTCAATCATAGCTTCAGATGCAGTGCCTTTTGTTTTCGGCTATTCACTCATATCAAAAGAGATGTATGATGGTCATACAGTCTTCCTCTGTGGATTTGGCATGTTCTTCTGCATCTTCCCATAAATCAATGACTACTGATATATGTTTGTATGTGTGCATGTAAGTGATGTGTCAGTCAGAACAAATCCTCCATGTAAAAAAACAAATAGTCATTGTGGATATCCTGTGAGGACAGAACAAACAACATTAATTATGTATGTGTTGAAAGCAATATTTCTTAAATGATTTGATAAAGGACCACTTGTCCATCTGCAATGTCTACTGTTTGGCTGAAACATTTATCCAAAAATTGCTTTTTTAAAGGATGGTAATTAGGTATGTAGTATCTTTCAAAACTGTGTAGATTCGACTTTAATATTTTGGGTTGTACTGGATATAATACTTCGGGCAGTAGTGAATATCACCACTCATTTTAGATGTAAATATTTACCTCACATTCTTCTGGTAATTTCAATAGGTTGTTTTTTTACAGTGCAGTCACCAATGAGTCACCAGCTGGTTCCAAACGTCTCCCAAACCTTTTCTTTGTTTTGACACCAAAGATATTTTAGCTTTGCACTTTAGCTAGAAAAATAAAGGAAAAGCCCAAATGAAATTATTTTGTGAATTACAACTAATATTGGTTAAAAACAAAAAGTGCATTCCAACTTATGGTGCAAATTATAGTTTTCTAAGATTTTCCTACACTCAATTCAAGAAAGCATCATTTTCAAGTCACTTACGCAGGGCTGGCCAACCCTGATGTTCAACAGCCACAACCTTGGCTGTTTTCCAGTTCTCCCTAGACTGCTTGATGCTGAATATCTAAATCAGTTTTGTTCAGTCAGTCGGAATGTGGATCATTTTAGTCAACCGATCAACTGCAGGCTGGTCAGGAAGAACTGGAAAACAGGCACGGTTGTGGCTCTTGAGGACCAGGGCTGGCCAGCCTTAGTCTAACTATTAGAGGATATATTAAATCTTATTGAACAAACCTCCTAAAGATAACTGTTTTTTCTAAAATGAAAACCTTCAGTTGCACCGTTTTCAAAACGTCAAAATCAAAACAGTTTTACACACAACAGAGCGCACAGCAGCCGATGACGCAGAGGGATTCCTGCAGCATCAGATGCTGCAGCTTCACGTATGAAGATGATTTTGTTCCAGAAAACACGGTTCTTCTGTTTAGACCACAGAAGAAAGTCATCAGTCAGAAACTCCACCTACTTTTCAGAGGTCATTTTCACACCTTCAGAGACACTGAAGAGCCGACCATCTCTCTCCTCATGATTCCAGCCCAAACCATGACTCCACCACCTCCTTGCTGACGTCACAGCTTAGTTGGGACATGGTGTCCATCCACCAACCATCCACCACTCCATCCAGGCTGCACGACACTCATCAGTGACCAGACTGTTTGAAAAAGACACTTCATGTATGTCTGGACCACTGCAGCCGTTTCTGCGTGTGAGTGTTGTTTAAGGAGGTCCCAATAGAAGGTTTCTGTAGAACTGCAGCCTCTGGAGGATCCTACACCTTGATGTTGGTGAGGTGTCATGCTTTTTATCAGCAGAGACCCTTTTTTCACCACATTGCTGGTCTTATGGGATCATTGCTGGCATCTATCGCTGGTTCATTGAATTAAACTCACCTGACAAAATAATGATCACAAGTGTTTGAGATTGAATTCAGTGAAGAGCCTCAGCACAGATTATCATCTATGATGTTAATTGAATAGCAAAGCATTTTATCTTTTAGACACTTACATCAATTTGCATCATAATTTGGAACACACTGTATAGTCTGGTTTTCATTCTGCTTTCTTTGATGAGAGATTCAAACTGTTTAATTCTAAAAGCAGCCACTGGAGGTGGTATAGAGCAACATCACAAAATGTTCCTTCACACCATGTTCCTTGTGCCCTGTGGCAGCGTTCCTGTGACTGAGCTGCTCCTGGCATGAATAGATTCCCAAATACCGTTTCCTCACAGCAGAGCCAAGCCATAAGTTTCTTTTAGAAGTTATGTTATTAGTCTCCGCCTCATTGTATCTGGGGTCTGGGGTTGTATGTGTTATTGGTTGGGGTGTGGGTGTGTGTGTGGGTGTGTGGGGGTGTGTGTGTGTGTTTGGGGTTATTGTGTTTTTGCTTTTGTTTGTTTTCAAATGTAAAGAACTTCAAGTTACACCAAGTATGAGGAGCGCTTTTTATAAATAAAGTTTGATTTGATCATCTTCTTAACATTAACATTATAAGACAAATTAAAATCCAAATTCCTCCCAACATTAATGTTAAGATGACTGGAAACACCGTCTGACTGAGAAAGATGAGCTGCATTTCATTATACTTCATGGATCTTAAAGTGTAATGATCTCATTGGCTACGACTGTAATCTATAAAGTCGGTGTGAAAGCAGAGCATGTCATCCTCACAGTAATCAGAAACATTCCTGTGTTTCCTAAAGACACTGAATCTCAAATAGTAGTATATTAGGTCAAATGAATTCAATGATGTTATCTCCTAACTGGCAGGCTGTACATTAGTATGTTTAAGATAAATGATTAACATCTATTTTCTGGAAACATTTTCATTTTCTCTCCTTATTTTCTTCTTCATTATTCATTTTAGTACTTTAAAACCAAAGCAGCGAGCACGCTTTCCTCCATCCAGGTGAAGAACGCTTTCATTTTGATTTGGTCAGGAGGCGTTCATCAATCACAGCTGGAAAGAATATCAGATTCCTGAACCAGAACTTACAGTAAAAGCTCTTTGAATAACTGAAGGCAGAAAGAGCAGCTCCTTCTATTAACACACCTGTGAATACAAACCTGCCATGTGAATGCCGGCCCCCACAGCAGGGAGGACTCACCGCAGCCTCACACCCGTGCCGCCACAGGGCAGGTTGAGAATCCATCAATAATAATAAAAACAGAAAAAACATTGGATGGCTATTTTTGATCATTTTAGTTCTTTAGTCGTGTAAAATGTGAAAAGAAGGTGTGTGCCTCTTGTCTTGTATCCTTATTGCGTCTGCTCACCTTTAAGAATACATTGGTGTTTATCTGAAAAATTTTGACTAAACTGGTCCAGCGTGTGTATTCAACTGCACATCAACCTTTAGAAACACACACCACTGAAGATTTAGGTTTTACTATGTATAAATAAAATTGCAACATATAAAACTAATGAATTGTAAAGATGAACTAGAATCAAGCATAAATTAAATACAGGATCCTCCTCCTGTGTCCTTTTTACCAAAATATTCCTGTATAAGCCACAGGAAAAACACATTTTCTTATTATGACTTAAATGTGTTTTTTATGTGCCCTCAGTTTTTCCACACATATGAATGAAAAGAACCTGAATTTAAACATTATTCCACTGGTTTATGATGATACAGAAGTGTGAACAAAAATATGAATTTATTTTACACTTACTTTTGGACAGAAATAAAATAAAATGTATTAAAGTATTAAAACAGTATATGTTTTGCAGGCTTAAAACATTGTGCTTAAAATCTCTTCTATCTAATTGAATCAAGTTGAAGTTTTAACTCATATTTTGCTCAGCATTTGACCTGTGTCTGGAAGACTGACTGAGCACAAAATGCATCTTAATGTGTTGTCATGTCAGGAGCCATGAAGAAAACCAAACAGTTTATCTTCCTGCTATGAAAGCAACTCAGCCATAGGTTTTGAAAAATTCATAAATGTAACTATAACTAACTAACTAGATAACTTACTAACTCAAATGATTTCTCAAAACACGTATTCATTCATTTTTTGGAATTATTTTCTTTAAAGCCAGAGAGCAATAAAAATTTGTCATCAAACTGCCCTCAGGGTTCAGGTTCCCTTCACAAGGCCGCAGTATGACGGATGAGAGGATCGCTATTACTTGGTTTGCATGTCAAGTCAAAAATGTTGGAGAAGCACAATAGTGTGCAATCGTGAGTTAATCTGAAGGAGTCTGAACACTGTGATTGAAAACTCAAGTCTAGCTAACCAAACGGATGCCTCCGGCTTCCTTCATCCATCAACAACTTCCTGTCTGTTCACTGACAATCACGCAAATGTAGCTATTTTGTATACTCTTTGTCTACCTGTATCTCTGCATGTTGCAGTGTGACATCTCATCCACACTCACTGACTAGTTTAAATCTCATGCTCAGTCCATGACTGCACCACATGTATGTCTACTTTATCTGTAGGTCTTCAGGGTCGAACAATGAAATCAAAACATTTTACATCCTGATCTACCTGAACAAATGATGCTGCATTGTTTGTTTTAGTACATCACGAGCAGCAAACCTTTCTCTGTATTTCTGTTTGAAAAAAAAGCTCTGCTGAAGTCAGATTATGAATTTAACTCAAAATCCAAATCATTTTTGCATAGATATTCAATCATGCCTATAATTTTTTGAACTATCAACTATTAACTATCTCTGGATTGTGCTTTAATTTTGGGTCATTTTTGTTGTAAAGTCGCTTCAACAAGTCTGGAGCCACTTCAGCTTCCATAGCACTCAGGTGTAACATCCAAATGCATTTATCATTGCGAAAATTAATGTATGACGGCATCAGGTTCTGATTGTAAGAAATTATCATGTGACAAAGCTGACCTAAGCATGATCAGTTACACATTTCTAAATAATATCAGAATCAGAGAATGTAAAAGAGAATATACAGTTTTTGAAATCCAACGGTTCAATCAAACAAGCAGAAACCATTTTCACTTTGATATGAACAAACACTGCAGAGTCCATAAACAATGAGCTTAATCAGATCCAAGACCTGAAGGATGGAGGCAAAAAAGACGAATGTTCTGACAGGAGGAGGTGTTCCTGTTCTCACTTCTGCTGCCAGATGAGGAAGAAGAGTTTTAGTGCCGAAGTGGATCCTGATGAAGACAAATGTGAAAAAGCTCCACATCTCATTAATCATCCAACCATGTTCCCTGAAAAGCCAGTTTTACCAATCCTAAGCCAACGACCAGGAAACATCAAGCAAACGTCTGGCTCTCCAGAACAAAACGCCTGCATGACAAACCTGCTGCAGAAATCTGCCATCCTGTTCGTTAGCTGAGAAAACTAATGTGACTCTTGTCAAAATCTGTTTTGTTTTTTGCTGAAAGGGAAACAGTTGCTCCTTGGAAAACATTTGCTCTCACAAAAAGGTATAAACTCATGTTAATGCCATAAAAAGACAACTCCATTTAGGAGTTTCTGAGACTGAAGCTGCAGCCACAAAAACTGAGATTCCTGATAGCAGGAAACGACTTTCCATCTCCACAGACTAAGCTCCCGATGCTTGCTCTTAAATCTATAACAAATCATGCTTCTTCTGCCAGCTGATGTGGAAAAAAAGAGGAAAAAAATCCTCCTGAACATCCTCCCTCCACCATCATTGTGTCCTCTGCTGTCATTTTCATTCCTTCACTCTGTCCTCACTTCACCTCCCTCCATCTTGCTCCACAGTCTCTCTGGGATTACTTATTTAAAACAATGTGACAGGCATCTCTTCTGCCACAATAAAGAACAAAGAAGTCAAAAAAATTGACATCTGGTAAGGCACAACATTGTACATTGCAAAGTCAGCGCTGAATTGCAGGTTTTAGTCAAGAAGGTTTCATAAATGACTGCTACTGTGTTTACTTGTGAAACAAAAGATTCACGCGTATTTAAATAAAAAGGTTCATTCCTGCCATGTGACAGACTGGCGACTTGTCCAAGGTGTCCCCTGCCT
Source organism: Oryzias celebensis (assembly GCA_014656515.1). NCBI lineage: Eukaryota > Metazoa > Chordata > Actinopteri > Beloniformes > Adrianichthyidae > Oryzias > Oryzias celebensis. The sequence continues at coordinate 3,314,341 of BNCR01000009.1, read as the reverse complement.
TCACCCACAAGTGGCCAGGTTAGGCTCCAGCAGCCTCGTGACCCCAAAAGGGACAAAGAAAATGGATGAATGGAGGTTCATTCCTCTTTTTCACTTGCAACACTACATCACAAAAATGTACTTTTTTATAATACAGTCAAAAGTCTTGGTGTAGCCACAATCTGGTGCTTTCAAACTCTGCATAAATGAGGAGAGTAAGCAAAGCATATGATGTGACATTAAAACCAAATCTGTCAAGAAAATCATGACAGATTTTGGTTTAATAATGGGCCAGGTTACCCACAGTCACCATGGTGCTGATGACTCAGAGATTGGAATTTGAATGACTGCTGGTGGAAGGAGAAGAGCAAAGGCATGTTTGTAGACAGAAGGAAAAAGACAGGAGATTAAAGTATGTAAAGTAGGACGTTTGAATGGAGACACTGACAGAGAGGGTCAGATAGGTGGGATGAATCTGAAGCTAGAAGTTGAAAATCTGATGTTAGATGCTGTTAGTGGTTATATCCCCCAGGTATGGATGTAAGCCAGAAGAGAAGATGAAATTCTGGATGGAGATGGATGAGGAGATTCAGAGTAACTCTTAGGAGGAATAGAGTAGTGAGTGGAGAACACTGTATAACACATGTAAGTGAAAGAAATAATGGGGACAAGGAACGGATGGTTAGATTTGGTGTTCAAGACATGAACGCAGAAGGACAGAGGGTGGTGGACTTAACTGAAAGAATGGAAATGACAGTGGTGAAGACACTTTCCCAGAAAAGAGAGAATTATGGTATGTTAGAGTGCAGGGAGAAGAACACAAGTTGATAACATTGAAAATCCGAAAGAGATCAGAGACCAAGTGGTGGAAGCTGAAACTGAAAGAAGGCTTTAGGGAGAAGTTGCCAAAATGGACACAAATGAGGGAGAGCTGGATCTGAACAGGTGAGGCAGAGAAACAGAGATAGAATGAGCAGCAGGTTAGGATGATCTAAGACAGAGATGGAAATGTCTTGACAGGTTCCACGAGTGTGATGGAAAGAAGGAAAAACTTTGAAGAGATGATGAATGAGGAACATGTTAGAGGAGCACTGAGGAGAAGAGGTGGATGTTATCTTTAGCAGGAAGTAGGACGAAGTGAAGAAGACAATGAAGAGGATGAAGAGTGGAGCGGTAGTTGGTCCTGACAAAATGCATGTGGAGGTATGGAAAAGTAGGAGAAGTGACAGTAGACTTAACATGATCTTAAAGAGTGAGATGACATCTGAGAAATGGAAGAGAAATGTTCTGGTTGCATTTTAAGCACAAGGGAGCCGAGCAGAAAAACTACAGAGGATTAAAGCTGATGATCACAATGAAGTTATGGGAGAGACTAATGGACTCTACTCTGAGGTCAGAAGTGAACAATAGTATGGTTTCATTCAAGGAATGAATTGAATTGAATACGCCTCTGGAGAAGAACAGAGAAGGTCAGAAGGATCTGCATTGTGTCTTTCTAGAGCTAGAGAATGTCTATGACAAAATGCAAGAGACAGGAGATGTGGTTTGGATGAGGAAGTCTGTGTAACAAAAGAGGTTATCAAGAATGAAAGGAACGGTGTAGAAGGCTGTGGTGATAGCAGCTGTGTTGGTGCTTCAGAGACTCTGATGCAGAGACAGGAGGCAGAGCTGGAGGGAGCAGAGATGAAGATGCTGAGCTTCTCTTTGGGAGAGACCAGGATGGATCAGGAATGAATCCATCAGAGGAACAGATGGTAGATGTTCTGGAGGTAAATGCAGGGCAGCAGATGGAGATGTTTGAACACGTTGAGAGGAGGAACATGATGATGCTGGTCAAAGGAGGATGTTGTTGGAGCTACCAGCAAAGAGAGGAAGACCAAAGAGGAGGTTCATGGATGTAGAGAAGGAGGACATGAGGATGATGGTGCGAGGAGCAATCTTATAGCTGAAGTGTTTCAAGACCCACTTCTATGAAAGTTGTGTTTTTGGTGTTTTTAACATGTCCTTGTAGCATTTTTCTCATAACATAGAAATCATTGAAGATTAAAACAGATTTTCCTGACTGTCTTTATTCAGACTGTGCTGGATCAGGAGCAGATGAACACCCACAGTTTAAAAAAGTGATGCAGCAACTGCCATGAGCGGCCGAAGTCTCCAAGCTCTGCTCCAATTTTAAATCCTCCACTGCAGACAAACAGATCTATAAAAGTCTCTGTTTTCCTCGTCCGAGTTGCCAACTGGTTCAAAACTTTACGCTGGATAGCTCAGACATTGGTCACATTGTTCAATGTTAGCTCGGGCTTGTGAGAGGCTGTAAGCTAGTGGGAATGCTGGGATATCAACAAGGGGTTACTTCCACACCAACTTTCCCGCCCACAACCTAGAGGTGAATTTCTAATAAGCTCCTGTTGCTCTGCAGAAAATATGTCTTTGTTACTTTAACAAATCAAATGCAGACTTGTATGCATGTGAGCAGTAGGACCGACCCCCTCACGTCACTGACCTATGAAATGGAGCCCTTTCTTATTAGATGCCCTCCTCCTACAAATGAGTGTTTGGAGACTAATTTAAGTCAGGTTATGTTATGTTACTTACGTTCATAACATAACTGTTGCAGTGAAATGGAAATGATCTTTCGTGTATTGTATTGTCATTGGAATATTGATCACTAATACCACACTTTGTCCTCATATCATCTGATTATTTCGTATTTTAATTGTGTTGTTTTCAGGATCAGATCACTGACAGCAGCTCGGGCTAAAAACATAGAATCTCTGTCTGGTTTGGTTTTTGCTGAGGTGTGAAGTAAGTCAAAAGTTCACCTTTGCGGGCTGAGGGATGAAGCGCGTTCCATTCAAGTGCTCGACCTTGAACTCGGAAATTCCGACTTCCACTGAAAGTCAGCCTCCGCCTGCAGTGTTTACCTGCAGCCGTCTGCGTGACTGCTCTGCACATTTTCCCATTTCAGTGCTTAGACGAGCTGCAGGACAAAGCGGACTAACAATAATTTGAAGAAAGGTGAGCTGCTGCTGCTTCCGCCTCAATTCTTCCTTTTCTCTCCAGAATAAAAGCCGGAGAGTTTGCTGAGAACAATGACAGCAGCACAACAAAAGGAAATAAACATGTGGCACGCGCTCAGCCGCGTGCATCCATGCTTCTTTGTGGCCTCCAGCTCGTGTCAGGATGCTGCCGCGCGCGTGCGCGCGTGCTGCTCGTACCTTGTCGGCTCCTCGGTGTTTCTTGGCTGCCGGCGTGTCGTCCAGCTGCCGCCGCACAACAAAAGCTCCGCTCTTAAGTCCACAGTCCTGCGCGGCCCCCCGCAGCCGCCGCTGTCCCCCGGAGCCCCGCAGCGGCTCTGCGCGGGCCCGTCCCGGCACAGATGATGCTCGAACTGGGCGGACGACGGGAGGAAGACGGAGGGAGGGGGAGACGGGCCATCGCCGGGCTTCTCCTTCCTGGTGCGGGCAGGAGGAGCGGCGGCGTCCCTCTCCCGGTCCCTCTCCCTGTCTCTCTCCCTCTTCCAGCCTCGGATCACGTTCTTCCCCTTCCTCTCCTCCTTGCCTTTGGCGCAGGCGGCGGGAGCGGCCGCGGTCACCTCAGAGATGCCGTGGTTGCTGCTGCCGCCGTCCGCATCTCTGCTGACCGCTGAGATCATCTCCAGACCTGCTGCGCCGCCGCGTCCTTGAGCTTCCGGACGCGGCTCAGCGAGCCCGCAGCGCGCCGCCTCCGCGTCTTCTCCTTCCTCCTGGCAGGTTCGGCGCGTGAGCGCGGCTTTCCTCGGCTCCGACCCGTTCGGTCCCCGGGTCTGGAGCAAAGGCAGGGCCGCGTGTGATGAGCGCGCGGCGGTGGTGGAGGAGGAGGAGGAGGAGGAGGAGGAGGAGGAGGAGGGAGAGGAGGAGGTGATGGAGATTGAGGAAGGGGAGGTGTGGTTGGGTGACAGCTCCCTGCAGTCCGTCAGCGGGCCTCCGCTCTCCTCCGCTCTCAGGAAACGGTCCATCCCTCCTCCCCTGGTTTCCTTTGTCGATCTCCAGGATAATCAGCATTCAGGTCATCGTGAGCCCCGCAGCCGCAGTGAGGCAGCCCGCACCGGGTCTGCGGGATCCGGGCTGCGCGTCCTCAGCAGATGCGTCCTCAGCTGCAGCTTCTGCAGAGAGCATCACACAAAAGCGCTGCAGAGACGCAATCAGCAGCAAAACATTTCCTTTTATATCTTATTTTTAATCTTTTTAGTTTTAGATTTCTATTTTCAAGTTTTCTTTTTCTCAATTTGTTTCCAGGTTTTCTTAACTCTTGTTTGAAGCGTTCCATCGTCACAAGGCGGCGCTGTTGGGTCTGTTTTGTTGTGCATCTATCTCCTGAGGAGACTTATTCAATGTTGAAATAAAAAGAAAAAACGCTCCGGATTCTCTGCTGAGGATGCTATGATTGAGCGGCCGCAGGGGGCGCTGTGCAGTGGCCGCAGTGGCTCGTTTCAGACAAAGAAACGCTGCTTTTGTCACACAGTCAATGGTTTTTGTTGAATCTCAATTTCCCATAAAGATCAGATTATTTTTTTAAAGCACGAATTCTTTCTGTGGAGAAATTCACATGAATTTATTTTTAAATAATCCAAAATTATTTTAAAAATCATTTATAAACAAAATACTTTTTTTTCCACAGTCAGAAAAACAATAGAACGACAATGTTAGAACTTTGATTTTTAAACATAATCAGAATTGAGATTAAATAGGCTGAAAGTAGCAGAAAACGTACACACGTGCACGTACAAAATACTGATGAGCAAAATAGTGACAAATAAATGGAATATCAGTTTGAAATGAATAAAATATACCACCAAAATAACAGAAAAATACATTTAAAAAAGATACACAAGCAAAACATGAAATACTTAGATTAAACTGGATTATATTGTATTATACTTAGAATTATTCCATAAATCTAAATGTCCCACGGATGACTGTGCAAGATGTAAGAAAAATCATGAGAAAAAAATGCAACAAAAGCAAAAAGCAGCACCAAAGAGGAGCATATTATTAATTTGTTTGGCCCCTTTTGGGGTAGAAAATCCTCCCAAAAGCTTCTATACATTTATAAACAAATGATCTATTGCTTATTTATTAATATGCAGCTGTTTGACTGTCTGTCATTTTTGCGCAGCTTTATGTCAGATACTAACATCATAGAAACAACAAGCGTAAAACAGAGATTATATGGAAAATACATGTAATAATAAATGTCTACCATGTATAAATAAGGAATGACAATATTAACATATGATGAGTAAATTAAAGGCACATGTATGGGGTGCAATAGTTTTGGTTATTTAGCCTGTTTTAGGAGAAAAAAAAAAACAGGCATAATTTTTCAAATGTATATTTTCACCTTTTAATTCATATATTTATAAATGTTATATTTACTAACTTAATATTTAGTTAACAAGCAAACTATTTCATTTTAAGTAAAATATTTATTTTTTAATTATATATTTAATTTACAAAGTAAACATTTAATTTATTTAATTATTATTATATGTTTTTGTGCATATTAGTAAAAAAGCTGAATACAAAATTTTGAAACATAATTTTTAAAACAAAGCAGTTAGGCCCTATCTGAAGTCTTCCCTTCATCCTACCACTTCTACCCACCACTCCATTTGTAGGGGTATTTGTGGTGAAAGATGTGTCAGAAAATAGTTTTTTTTAGGGCTGCCCTCGAGGTGGAGGGATAAAGAACCCTCCATAGAGACAGGGTTCCGTAGAGCAATGCCATGGAGGAGAAGTGCGTTTCTGGAAATGGGTGCGCACCAAAGCACAGCAGTTTACATCAAAATGTAAGTAATGACTTTTTATTTTAGTATGACCTTTTTAGAGTTATAAAACCGCTGTTGTTTTGTATATTCTAGCTCTAGAAGTTCTGCGCTAATGTGGCTGATCAGCGACTATTGGTGACGTCATCGAGTGGTAGTGATGTACGAATTCACTACTCTCTGTGTGGAGGGCTACATGTAGGGGCTGGGAGAAGTGATAGGGCGAAGGGAAGAATTCGGATTGGGCCTTAGTTGCAAATCAAATATTTCACGGCGCCCGACACAACTGGCGATAGCCAAAGAAGAGTTTGCCAACATAGAGAGTCTGGGTATAGTGAGGCACTCTAACAGCCCCTGGGTGTTGCACCTCCACATGGTGCCCAAAGCAGATCGGTCCTGGCACCCGTGCAGGAATTTTCGTCATCTCTAGACCTGGACACCGGACCGTTATCTCATTCCTCACTTCCAAGGTTTCTCGATTTGGCTGTGCGTCGCTTCAAACGCAGGATGGTGTCGCCGTGTTTTTGACTCAGTCCATACCCTCTCAGATCAAGGTGTACGCGCATCTGTGAAACTGGTCAGTTCTCGTTTTGTGCGGCCTTGGTTGCATAAGGACGTTAAGGGATGGACCACGTCTTCCGTGCACCCAAGTGCAATGACACACAAAAGCCCCTCAAGAGCGATTTGCAATCTTAAAAAAATCAAGCGTTTCAATGTGTGGCATTGCCCTGACCTTTGGCCTTTATACCCAGCAGGCTTTACGGTTGCTTGGGGCGTAGTCTGAATGTCATGCCAAATAAAGTGCACTTGCTTGCCTTTTTGTTGTTGGCACAAGGGTGAATAAAGCTTCACATTTGGAAGATAAGAACTGTCTTCTTCATTGCCACACCTTCATTTTATTCTTGTTTTCAGTTTTACCGTTAATGTGGGACAGAGAGCCGTTAAACTTCTTAAGTGAGAGGCGGAAACAGAGCGGAAGCTCTCTTTAGCTTGTGGGAGATTCTAAATGTTTTCATGAGTACAAAGATGGAGAAGTGATCACTGAAGTCTTTGTAGAGCTTTTCAAAATAATTCAGTCATTCATTTTCTGAACTGCTTCATCCCTTTTGGGGTCACGGGGCTGCCGGAGCCCAGTCCGGCAACTCATGGGCGAAGGCAGGGGACACCCCTGGACTGGTCGCCAGTCCGTCGCAGGGGCTTTTTCAAGATAAATCAACCTCATCTCTTAACATCATCCATGTCTTTCATGCATTGTAAGTGAGATAAACACAGACATTGCTCCGTGTAGCTAACAGGATAAAAATATTAGCTGTTAGCTCCATGTATCAATTCTGAGGTGAATCCTAAACAGCAGAGAGGCTGCAGAAAGAAGGAAAAGGAGCAAACTTGGTTTCCTGGTGAGCAGAGAAAGCAGCAGCAAATTAGAAGAACTGGTTTGAACATGGATTTCTGAGCGAAGGAAAAGATGCACATGTCTCCAGGAAAAGGATCGGCGTGAAAGGAACATTTGATACAGAGATTAACGACTCAAAGAGAAAAGAAACGTTCACAGCCCGTGTTAATCAGAACCGAATAAGATGTTCTCATCATTTCAATCAATCCTGAAAATGTTCTTTTTTTTTGTTTTCTGCATTTTGGGACCGAATTTTACAGCAAAATGAACCCATCAACCTTTACCATTCTGTCTGTGATAGAACACCCGTCTCTAGAAAATGACGGTCTCTAACAAACGTCGGCCTGTAATGAACGCCGGTCTCTAATGAACGCAAGACTCTAATGAACGCCGGTCTCTAATGAACGCCGGTCTCTAATGAACGCAAGACTCTAATGAACGCCGGTCTCTAATGATCGCCGGTCTCTAATGAACGCCGGTCTCTAATGATCGCCGGTCTCTAATGAACGCCGGTCTCTAATGAACGCAAGACTCTAATGAACGCCGGTCTCTAATGATCGCCGGTCTCTAATGAACGCTGGTCCCTAATGAACACCGGTCCGTAATGAACGCCGGTCTCTAATGAACGCCGGTCTCTAATGAACGCAGGAACCTAATGAACGCCGGTCTGTAATGAACGCCGGTCTCTAATGAAGGCAAGTCTCTAATGAACGCAGGTCTGTAATGAACGCCGGTCTGTAATGAACGCCGGTCTGTAATGAACGCCGGTCTCTAATGAACGCCGGTCTCTAATGAACGCAGGAACCTAATGAAGGCCGGTCTGTAATGAACGCCGGTCTCTAATGAACGCCGGTTTCTAATGAACGCCGGTCTGTAATGAACGCCGGTCTCTAATGAAGGCATGTCTCTAATGAACGCATGTCTCTAATGAACGCAGGTCTGTAATGAACGCCGGTCTCTAATGAAGGCATGTCTCTAATGAACGCAGGTCTGTAATGAACGCCGGTCTGTAATGAACGCCGGTCTCTAATGAACGCCGGTCTCTAATGAACGCAGGAACCTAATGAAGGCCGGTCTGTAATGAACGCCGGTCTCTAATGAACGCCGGTTTCTAATGAACGCCGGTCTGTAATGAACGCCGGTCTCTAATGAAGGCATGTCTCTAATGAACGCAGGTCTGTAATGAACGCCGGTCTGTAATGAACGCCGGTCTCTAATGAACGCCGGTCTGTAATGAACGCCGGTCTCTAATGAAGGCAAGTCTCTAATGAACGCAGGTCTGTAATGAACGCCGGTCTGTAATGAACGCCGGTCTCTAATGAACGCCGGTCTCTAATGAACGCCGGTCTCTAATGAACGCAGGAACCTAATGAAGGCCGGTCCCTAATGAACACCGGTCTGTAATGAACGCCGGTCTGTAATGAACGCCGGTCTGTAATGAACGCCGGTCTCTAATGAACGCAGGACTCTAATGAACGCCGGTCTGTAATGAACGCAGGTCTGTAATGAACGCCGGTCTGTGATGAACGCCGGACTGTAATGAAGGCCGGTCTTCAATGAACGCCGGACTGTGATGAAGGCCGGTCTTCAATGAACGCCGGTCTGTAATGAACGCAGGTCTGTGATGAACGCCGGTCTGTGATGAACGCCGGTCTTCAATGAACGCCGGTCTGTAATGAACGCAGGTCTGTGATGAACGCCGGTCTGTGATGAACGCAGGTCTGTGATGAACGCCGGTCTGTGATGAACGCCGGTCTTCGATGAACGCCGGTCTGTAATGAACGCAGGTCTGTAATGAACGCCGGTCTGTAATGAACGCCGGTCTCTAATGAAGGCATGTCTCTAATGAACGCAGGTCTGTAATGAACGCCGGTCTGTAATGAACGCCGGTCTGTAATGAACGCCGGTCTCTAATGAACGCAGGACTCTAATGAACGCCGGTCTGTAATGAACGCCGGTCTGTAATGAACGCCGGTCTCTAATGAAGGCATGTCTCTAATGAACGCAGGTCTGTAATGAACGCCGGTCTGTAATGAACGCCGGTCTGTAATGAACGCCGGTCTCTAATGAACGCAGGACTCTAATGAACGCCGGTCTGTAATGAACGCAGGTCTGTAATGAACGCCGGTCTGTGATGAACGCCGGACTGTAAATAAGGCCGGTCTTCAATGAACGCCGGACTGTGATGAAGGCCGGTCTTCAATGAACGCCGGTCTGTAATGAACGCAGGTCTGTGATGAACGCCGGTCTGTGATGAACGCCAGTCTTCAATGAACGCCGGTCTGTAATGAACGCAGGTCTGTGATGAACGCCGGTCTGTGATGAACGCAGGTCTGTGATGAACGCCGGTCTGTGATGAACGCCGGTCTTCGATGAACGCCGGTCTGTAATGAACGCAGGTCTGTAATGAACGCCGGTCTGTAATGAACGCCGGTCTCTAATGAAGGCATGTCTCTAATGAACGCAGGTCTGTAATGAACGCCGGTCTGTAATGAACGCCGGTCTCTAATGAACGCCGGTCTCTAATGAACGCAGGAACCTAATGAAGGCCGGTCTGTAATGAACGCCGGTCTCTAATGAACGCCGGTTTCTAATGAACGCCGGTCTGTAATGAACGCCGGTCTCTAATGAAGGCATGTCTCTAATGATCGCCGGTCTCTAATGAACGCCGGTCTCTAATGAACGCAAGACTCTAATGAACGCCGGTCTCTAATGATCGCCGGTCTCTAATGAACGCTGGTCCCTAATGAACACCGGTCCGTAATGAACGCCGGTCTCTAATGAACGCCGGTCTCTAATGAACGCAGGAACCTAATGAACGCCGGTCTGTAATGAACGCCGGTCTCTAATGAAGGCAAGTCTCTAATGAACGCAGGTCTGTAATGAACGCCGGTCTGTAATGAACGCCGGTCTGTAATGAACGCCGGTCTCTAATGAACGCCGGTCTCTAATGAACGCAGGAACCTAATGAAGGCCGGTCTGTAATGAACGCCGGTCTCTAATGAACGCCGGTTTCTAATGAACGCCGGTCTGTAATGAACGCCGGTCTCTAATGAAGGCATGTCTCTAATGAACGCATGTCTCTAATGAACGCAGGTCTGTAATGAACGCCGGTCTCTAATGAAGGCATGTCTCTAATGAACGCAGGTCTGTAATGAACGCCGGTCTGTAATGAACGCCGGTCTCTAATGAACGCCGGTCTCTAATGAACGCAGGAACCTAATGAAGGCCGGTCTGTAATGAACGCCGGTCTCTAATGAACGCCGGTTTCTAATGAACGCCGGTCTGTAATGAACGCCGGTCTCTAATGAAGGCATGTCTCTAATGAACGCAGGTCTGTAATGAACGCCGGTCTGTAATGAACGCCGGTCTCTAATGAACGCCGGTCTCTAATGAACGCCGGTCTCTAATGAACGCAGGAACCTAATGAAGGCCGGTCCCTAATGAACACCGGTCTGTAATGAACGCCGGTCTGTAATGAACGCCGGTCTGTAATGAACGCCGGTCTCTAATGAACGCAGGACTCTAATGAACGCCGGTCTGTAATGAACGCAGGTCTGTAATGAACGCCGGTCTGTGATGAACGCCGGACTGTAATGAAGGCCGGTCTTCAATGAACGCCGGACTGTGATGAAGGCCGGTCTTCAATGAACGCCGGTCTGTAATGAACGCAGGTCTGTGATGAACGCCGGTCTGTGATGAACGCCGGTCTTCAATGAACGCCGGTCTGTAATGAACGCAGGTCTGTGATGAACGCCGGTCTGTGATGAACGCAGGTCTGTGATGAACGCCGGTCTGTGATGAACGCCGGTCTTCGATGAACGCCGGTCTGTAATGAACGCAGGTCTGTAATGAACGCCGGTCTGTAATGAACGCCGGTCTCTAATGAAGGCATGTCTCTAATGAACGCAGGTCTGTAATGAACGCCGGTCTGTAATGAACGCCGGTCTGTAATGAACGCCGGTCTCTAATGAACGCAGGACTCTAATGAACGCCGGTCTGTAATGAACGCAGGTCTGTAATGAACGCCGGTCTGTGATGAACGCCGGACTGTAAATAAGGCCGGTCTTCAATGAACGCCGGACTGTGATGAAGGCCGGTCTTCAATGAACGCCGGTCTGTAATGAACGCAGGTCTGTGATGAACGCCGGTCTGTGATGAACGCCGGTCTTCAATGAACGCCGGTCTGTAATGAACGCAGGTCTGTAATGAACGCCGGTCTGTAATGAACGCCGGTCTCTAATGAAGGCATGTCTCTAATGAACGCAGGTCTGTAATGAACGCCGGTCTGTAATGAACGCCGGTCTCTAATGAACGCCGGTCTCTAATGAACGCAGGAACCTAATGAAGGCCGGTCTGTAATGAACGCCGGTCTCTAATGAACGCCGGTTTCTAATGAACGCCGGTCTGTAATGAACGCCGGTCTCTAATGAAGGCATGTCTCTAATGATCGCCGGTCTCTAATGAACGCCGGTCTCTAATGAACGCAAGACTCTAATGAACGCCGGTCTCTAATGATCGCCGGTCTCTAATGAACGCTGGTCCCTAATGAACACCGGTCCGTAATGAACGCCGGTCTCTAATGAACGCCGGTCTCTAATGAACGCAGGAACCTAATGAACGCCGGTCTGTAATGAACGCCGGTCTCTAATGAAGGCAAGTCTCTAATGAACGCAGGTCTGTAATGAACGCCGGTCTGTAATGAACGCCGGTCTGTAATGAACGCCGGTCTCTAATGAACGCCGGTCTCTAATGAACGCAGGAACCTAATGAAGGCCGGTCTGTAATGAACGCCGGTCTCTAATGAACGCCGGTTTCTAATGAACGCCGGTCTGTAATGAACGCCGGTCTCTAATGAAGGCATGTCTCTAATGAACGCATGTCTCTAATGAACGCAGGTCTGTAATGAACGCCGGTCTCTAATGAAGGCATGTCTCTAATGAACGCAGGTCTGTAATGAACGCCGGTCTGTAATGAACGCCGGTCTCTAATGAACGCCGGTCTCTAATGAACGCAGGAACCTAATGAAGGCCGGTCTGTAATGAACGCCGGTCTCTAATGAACGCCGGTTTCTAATGAACGCCGGTCTGTAATGAACGCCGGTCTCTAATGAAGGCATGTCTCTAATGAACGCAGGTCTGTAATGAACGCCGGTCTGTAATGAACGCCGGTCTCTAATGAACGCCGGTCTCTAATGAACGCCGGTCTCTAATGAACGCAGGAACCTAATGAAGGCCGGTCCCTAATGAACACCGGTCTGTAATGAACGCCGGTCTGTAATGAACGCCGGTCTGTAATGAACGCCGGTCTCTAATGAACGCAGGACTCTAATGAACGCCGGTCTGTAATGAACGCAGGTCTGTAATGAACGCCGGTCTGTGATGAACGCCGGACTGTAATGAAGGCCGGTCTTCAATGAACGCCGGACTGTGATGAAGGCCGGTCTTCAATGAACGCCGGTCTGTAATGAACGCAGGTCTGTGATGAACGCCGGTCTGTGATGAACGCCGGTCTTCAATGAACGCCGGTCTGTAATGAACGCAGGTCTGTGATGAACGCCGGTCTGTGATGAACGCAGGTCTGTGATGAACGCCGGTCTGTGATGAACGCCGGTCTTCGATGAACGCCGGTCTGTAATGAACGCAGGTCTGTAATGAACGCCGGTCTGTAATGAACGCCGGTCTCTAATGAAGGCATGTCTCTAATGAACGCAGGTCTGTAATGAACGCCGGTCTGTAATGAACGCCGGTCTGTAATGAACGCCGGTCTCTAATGAACGCAGGACTCTAATGAACGCCGGTCTGTAATGAACGCAGGTCTGTAATGAACGCCGGTCTGTGATGAACGCCGGACTGTAAATAAGGCCGGTCTTCAATGAACGCCGGACTGTGATGAAGGCCGGTCTTCAATGAACGCCGGTCTGTAATGAACGCAGGTCTGTGATGAACGCCGGTCTGTGATGAACGCCGGTCTTCAATGAACGCCGGTCTGTAATGAACGCAGGTCTGTGATGAACGCCGGTCTGTGATGAACGCAGGTCTGTGATGAACGCCGGTCTGTGATGAACGCCGGTCTTCGATGAACGCCGGTCTGTAATGAACGCAGGTCTGTAATGAACGCCGGTCTGTAATGAACGCCGGTCTCTAATGAAGGCATGTCTCTAATGAACGCAGGTCTGTAATGAACGCCGGTCTGTAATGAACGCCGGTCTCTAATGAACGCCGGTCTCTAATGAACGCAGGAACCTAATGAAGGCCGGTCTGTAATGAACGCCGGTCTCTAATGAACGCCGGTTTCTAATGAACGCCGGTCTGTAATGAACGCCGGTCTCTAATGAAGGCATGTCTCTAATGAACGCAGGTCTGTAATGAACGCCGGTCTGTAATGAACGCCGGTCTGTAATGAACGCCGGTCTCTAATGAACGCAGGACTCTAATGAACGCCGGTCTGTAATGAACGCAGGTCTGTAATGAACGCCGGTCTGTGATGAACGCCGGACTGTAATGAAGGCCGGTCTTCAATGAACGCCGGTCTGTAATGAACGCAGGTCTGTGATGAACGCCGGTCTGTGATGAACGCCGGTCTTCAATGAACGCCGGTCTGTAATGAACGCAGGTCTGTGATGAACGCCGGTCTGTGATGAACGCAGGTCTGTGATGAACGCCGGTCTGGGATGAACGCCGGTCTTCGATGAACGCCGGTCTGTAATGAACGCAGGTCTGTAATGAACGCCGGTCTGTAATGAACGCCGGTCTGTAATGAACGCCGGTCTCTAATGAACGCCAGTGTCTAACGAACGCCGGTCTCTAACGAACGCTGGTCTCTAATAAACGCGGGGTCGTCCGACAATATTTTAAACAAACACCCCAGCTACTATTGGAAGAAATACAGTAAATGTTAATACCAATATATAAGTAATACTAAATATTACTTAATAGTTTCCAAATTAGAAATGACTATTTAAGTTTTGCATCTAAATATTTGTTTGTTAAACAAATAGTACAGAACACATTTAGTTTTTTGCCTAAATATTTGGTTTTGAGCTAAATATTTAGCTTTTTAAATAAATATTTAGTATCAAGATAAATATTGAATCTGGAACTAAATTTTTAGCTAATATGCAAACTAACTTCCTGTTAAGCAGAAGTGGACTACCAAAATAAAAATTGGATTTTTCTCAATCTCTGAACTGATTCCAAGAGACATTTTTCAAAGAAGATGTTTAAGAGAATCATGACGCAGAGTTGACCCAACTTGTATCCTGCTAAGAAGAAGTTCCATTGTTCAATGAGTATAACTTGTGCCACATCCCAGTTTCATATGGCATATAGATAGAAATCATAAGCTGATTCGTTGGAACTGCATTTGTTTATGTAATGTGCCATTTATGTTCAAATTGTGCTAAAGAAAGAGCCATTCATACGCACAACAAGTAGGCAGAAGTTAAATTCATCATTATTTGCTGTTGTTTTTGCATTCACAACAAGCTTAATTTAATTTACATGTGTGTGCAATGGGAACAGTGTACAAAAGTTAAATGTAGGAAGTTGGTGAAAACCAACACCAGATGCTAGACTGCTTCCTGTTACAAATGTCAGGATGTGCCCAGGACTCAAAACTTCCGCAAACTTTTCTTCCTCTTCAGTCAGCATCTTGTCTGCAGTGCCCATCATCTCCTTCTCTGAAAAGATGATACAAATTCATAAAAAATGATATGGCTAAAATCTATAACACAATTAAGGTCTCAGGCCGAAGAGTGTAAAAATGGATTAAAACTAAACTTGAAACTTTTTAAATACAGATATATGAGTAAACGCAGTTAGGAATATTATTATTTAAAATATCAAATAAAACCTTAAATAACTTGTCGTTTTAATTTTCATGAAGAGTGGGGTGAAGGGGTAAAATATAACCAAATGATTTTTTGACAGTGTATCAAAAAGTGGATTTTTATTGATATCTTATTGTAAATATATACATATTTAAGTATAAATAAAACATTAACAACTAAATCAAATGACTTATAACTTGATTACTCAAAAGTATTTCGTTTTTTCCCAATTGTGTTTAACACCAATGGTAAAAATCCTCCCAAAACTTATATAGACCCACAGTTATTAAAAAAATGAACTGTTTACTTTGATATATCTAAAAGCACAGTTGTTTTACTGCTTGCATCACCGTATGTCTTTTCAGAGCAGTTGTATGTCAGATACTAACACAGATAAAACTATGGACAAATGAAAAAAACATTACATATAATGGATAGTGAAGACATGCAATGTCTATAATGTACAGGGACTTAGTCATCTTAGTGGTGCTGACCCTTATCCCAGCCGCTTCACACTCAGCTGCAAACTGTTCCATGTTCCAACTGTTCCTGTGCATGTTGGAGGTCCTGGCTCGATGAAGCTAACAGGACAACATCACCTGCAAAGATGAAATCCTGTGGTTCTGTCCATAAAGACTATGAACAGAACCGGTAATTAAGGGCAGCCCTGCTGGAGTCCAACATGCATCGTGAACAGATCTGACTTCCTGCCGGCTATGCAAACCAAGCTCTTGAGCATACAGAGACCGGACATCCCTGAGTAAGGCTCCCTAGACCCCATACTCCCAGAGCACCCTGCACAGGGCACCACTGGGGACGTGGTCGAACGGCTTTCCAAATCCACAAAACACCACCCCTGTCTGCGAGTCCAGTGGAATTAAACCTGCACAATAAATCGAAAACTTACCGTCATCGCAGTATCCGGCCAGTGCAGAGTGCATACCGCAAAAGGAGGCATAAATGGCGGTAAGTGGTCTCCGGTTGCACACATGTTAAACTATCTCGTTTTAGTTTTAAGTAACAACCCTTTATGCATTAAACCAATGGTATGGAGCTCTTTGTGTCATTAACCAATCACTGGAGCCCTTTAATGCTAGATGCCTCCATTCTACTTTCCGCCTGACATGTGACTGAACAAGACTTGTGACGGCTGAGACCCCCCACCCCCGGGCGTGCATTATTTAAATCAATTATCTGATCAAACAGCAGCAATTCAAGCATCAAATTTATGTCCATCCTCTATAATTTTAAGTGCATCAAAGTTACTGCCTGATGCTTGTTGCAAAGTGTGTCTAAAAAATCAGTCTCTCCCGCCGTGTGTGGGGGGAGTTTAACTCATAAAATGCGGATGATGAGAGATCAGGCTTATTTATTTTGCAGAGTTCCACAAAAAACATAGGTCAACACGTTTCCACGTCTGGGTTTTTAGGCTATCCAAAGATTTTCCTGCTTTACGGCTGCTGTCCCGCGGAAAACTACTCAGCTGCTGCGTGTGCTTAGTGAGGGGGGGCCAGAGGGGGAGGTTATTGCAGCGGCGGGAAACACAGATGAATTTAAAGTTGTAAATCCATCCATCCATCGTATTTATTTTAAGATTCAGCGCCCAATGATGCACTTTTGTTAAAATTAACATGTTTAGTATGTTATATATAGGAATTTAATGAGATCATGTATGTTATGTTATGTTATTTTTTGTTTTTATAAAAAGGCCTCAATGAGCACATTTTTGATTAAATACATATGTGTTTGTGTTTTAAAGTAAATTTTTTAGGTTTTATTAAAAGTGTATGTTGTAAAACGATTAAAAAATACATTTTGAGTTTTAATCTAGTTCGTTTTCCTTTTTTCCTCTTTTTACTGATCTGAAAAATGATCCAAACCGTGACTCAAACCTTTACACAATCAGAACTGTGAGTTTTGTGATCTGCTACACCAACTACTGTTGGTTATTTGGAGACACTTTGGTTTCAGGACAGGCGATGTTCTCCAAACGCAGGTACTATGCAAAACATTCTGAAAACCATAAAGTATTTAAACATAATTATCACAGTGAAATAAAAATGTATGAATGCTGTTTATCTATTTATCGCGAGTCATGCAGTCATCTCAGTTTCAAACACAGATATCACAGATTATTTTCATATCATGCAGGCCTAAGTGGTACAGTTCCCGACTGCCACGTGATGCTGCAGAGACATGTCAGCCAAGACACTCCCACAATATCCAGAGACTTGAGATTCTCAGGGTGGACCTTGGCCACTCCCGGTGCCTTGCCACCGAAGAACTCATCGACTAAGTCGGAAAAATCTGCTTGGTTAATGGACAACCCCACCCCAAAGTTCTCAGCCTCTGCTTCCTCAAGAGAAGGTGTGTCAGCAGGATTGAGGAGATCCTTGAGGTTTTCCTTCCATCGCCCAATAATTTTCCCAGTTGAAGTCAGCAGCTCCCCACCTATACACAAAACGGCACTTGCAGAAAACTCCATTCCTCTCCTGAGGCGCTGGATGGTTTGCCAAAACCTCTTCGAGGCCAACTGATAGTCCTTCTCTATGGCCTCCCCAAACTCCTCCCAGGACAGATTTTTTGCTTCCACAACAGCCCAGGCCGCAGCTCGCCTACACTGCCTATACCGGTCAGCTGCCTCTGGAGTCCCACAACCCAGCCAGACCCGATGGGACTCCTGCTTCAGCTTGACGGCATCCCTTACTTCCAGTGTCCACCACTTGGGGTTGCTGCCACGAAAGGCACCAGAGACCTTGCGACCACAGCTCCGAACAGCAGCAGAGACAATGGAAGTGGAAAACATAGTCCATTTAGACTCGATGTTATAGCCTCCCTCTGTACCTGTTTGAAGCTCTCCCAGAGTCAATTCAATTGAATGAATTTCTAAAGCCCAATATCACAACCATAGTCGTCTCATTGAGCTTACACGAGTATTTGCAAAGAATATAAAGTCAGACATAAAATGTAAAAAATTGCTGGTTGTTAAACAGACTAAGCTGAACAAACATGTCTTCCCTTAAACCCTCCTTCTTTGTGAGGAAAAACTCATTAAAAAACCCGTTTTCTTTTTGGGGAAAAACTAAGAAACCTCAGGGTTTCCCACATGAAGGAGAGATCCTCAACCAGGATGGACAGATGATGTACTAGAACTATTAAAGAAAAGTGAGCTTAATTAATTCTATAGCTACATGATTGAATAACAAGTATACACACGTGGACAAAATTGTTGGTACCCCTCAGTTAAAGAAGGAAAAACCCACAATTCTCACTGAAATCACTTGAAACTTACAAAAGTAACAATAAATAAAAATGTATTGAAAATTAAATAATGAATAATCAGCCATCACTTTTGAATTGCTGATTAACATAATTATTAAAAAAACAAACTAATGAAAGAGGCCTGGACAAAAATGATGGTACCTCTATAAAAGATTGAAAACTATTTGACCAGACTGACATGATTAACTCAGGTGTGTCCTTTAATTGACATCATAGGTGTTACCAAACTCATAATCAGTCAGTCTGCCTATTTAAAGGGAGACAAGTAGTCACTCTGCTGTTTGGTGAAAAGGTGTGTACCACACTGAACATGGACAACAGAAAGCCAAGGAGAGAATTGTCCCAAGACATCCGAAAACAAATGATAGATAAACATCTTAAAGGTAAAGGCTATAAGACCATCTCTAAACAGCTTGAACTTCCTGTGACAACAATGGCTCATATTATTCAGTAGGTCAAGACCCACGGGACAGTAGCCAACCTCTCTGGACGTGGCCGCAAGAGGAAAATTGATGACAAATTGAAGAGTTCGAAATTGTATCCAAAGAGCCCAGAACAACCTCCAAAGAAATTAAAGGTGAACTCCAAGGCCAAGGTCCATCAGTGTCAGATCACACCATTCGTCGTTGATTGAGCCAAAGTGGACTTCATGGGAGACGACAAGGGGGACACCACTGCTGAAAAACAGTCATAAAAAAGCCAGACTGGAATTTGCAAAAATGCATGTTGACAAGCCCCAAAGCTTCTGGGAGAATGTCCTTTGGACAGATGAGACCAAACTGGAGCTTTTTGGTAAGGCACATCAACTCTATGTTCATAGACTCCAAAACCAAGCATACGAAGAAAAGAGCACTGTCCCTACGGTGAAACATGGAGGAGGCTCAGTCATGTTTTGGGGCTGCTTTGCTGCATCTGGCACAGGGTGTCTTGAATGTGTGTAAGGTACAATGAAATCTGTAGACTATCAAGGCATTCTGGAGAGAAATGTGCTGCCTTGTGTCAGAAAGCTTGGTCTCAGTCGCAGGTCATGGGTCTTTCAACAGGACAACGATCCAAAACACACAGCCAAAAACCCCCAAGAATGGCTGAGAGAAAAGCGTTGGACTATTCTAAAGTGGCCTTCCATGAGCCCAGATCTGAATCCCATTGAACATCTGTGGAAGGAGCTGAAACATGCCATTTGGAGAAGACACCCATCAAACCTGAGACAACTGGAGCAGTTTGCTCATGAGGAGTGGGCCAAAATACCTGTTGACAGCTGCAGAACGCTCATTGACAAATACAGAAATCGCTTCATTGCAGTGATCGCCTCAAAAGGTTGTGCAACAAACTATTAAGTTATGGGTACCATCATTTTTGTCCAGGCCTGTTTCATTAGTTTGTTTTTTTTAAATAATTATGTTAATCAGCAATTCAAAAGTGATGGCTGATTTTGATTATTTAATTTTCAATAAATTTGTATTTATTGTTACTTTTGTAAGTTTCAAGTGATTTCAGTGAGAATTGTGGGTTTTCCCTTCTTTAACTGAGGGGTACCAACAATTTTGTCCACGTGTGTATGTCCAATAAACAAACACATGTCTAGAGAAAGGATACGCACCCTGTTTTGGGTAGGGGAGAGAGGAAGGGGGGGGGGGGGTGTAGGAGGTGGACAAAGAGTGAGTAGGAGAGAGCAGAGACCTTGTGGAAAACTTCTTTACAGTAGGTGAGGTAGAGGAGCGGTAAGTTAAATAATCTCTGAATGCCAGCTAGCCTGGCAATAATCCTGTCCAAAGAGGAATGTTTTAAGTCTAACTTTGAATGTAGAAACTGTGTCGGCCTCTTTTACATGAGCTGGAAGTTTATTCCATAAACAGGAGCTTGGTGGCTAAAGGCTCTACCTCCAACTGTGCTTTTAGAGATTCTAGGAACCACAAGCAGTCCTGCATTTAGTGAGCGAAGTGTTCTGTTTGGTTGGTAAGGCTCTATGAGATCTTTAATATAGGATGGGGTCATACCATTCAAGGCCTTATAGGTTAGCAGGAGGATTTTGAACTTGATTCTAGATTCAACTGGGAGCCAGTGAAGTGAAGCTAACACAGGAGTAATGTGTTCTCTTCTGCTGGTTCCTGCTAACAATCTAGCTGCTGCATTTTGAACAAGCTGAATACTTTTTAAAGAACTTTTAGGACAAGCTGCTAGCAAAGAGTTACAGTAATCCAGCCTAGACGTAACAAATGCATGGATGAGTTTTTCAGCATCACTTCTAGATAATATGTTTCTGATCCTAGAAATATTGTGTAGGTGAAAGAATGCAGTTTTACAAGCCTGTGATATGTGAGCCTTAAATGATAAATCCTGGTCAAATAAAACCTCCAGGTTTCTAACTGTGGAATTGGAGGCTATATTTACACCATCCAGGGAGACCATCTGAACAGGTAGGGTATCTCTGAGGTGTTTTGGACCTAGTATAATGACCTCAGTTTTTCTGGGTTTAGGAGGAGGTCATTAACTGCCATCCAAATCTTGATGTCACAGGGGAGAAAACGTATAACCTAACGGGAGCTTTGGAAGCTCTGAGTTTTAACCTGTAGTGCTTTGCTTCTTTCCCACCGGTATAAATCCATCCTGAGCTGTCCCCGGCTGCTGCCCGGGAGGGGCTTGAGTGCTCGGCAGTCTGGTTCTGCGGGTAATAATCTGGCCAGCAGGCTTAGCATCCGCTGTGCGGAGCTTCAGCTGGTACCTCTTGACCTCTTGCACAAGCTCAGGCTCCTTTTTTCCAATAGAGGTGACATTCCATGTAAAAGCCAAGTAACATGACTGGGGTTTATAACCCCGAGGCACTCACCTTCCACTGCTATCAAAACCTAATTTCACCAGCCCCTTCTGAGCTCTCCTGCATGTGTTTGGCCCACTGGAGAGGGATCCCACGTCTATCCTTCGGGTTATACCCGACTGGGGCCTGCGGATGGAGCCCCGGTCACCAGGCGCTCGCCTGAGAGCCCCAACTTTTGGCCTGTCTCCAGTATGGGGCTCTGGCCACAATCTAGTTGATGTATCTGAATCTGCGATTGTTCTTCTCATAAAGGAGGTTCTGGGTTCTTCCAAATCAAACAATTTTGAATACTAGCTAAAGACAATATAAAATTATTTATTTCGTTTTTTAATTAATAGTGGAAAAAAATATCCAGACATGCATAGCTGGCCCTGTTTGTAAAAAAGTGATTTTTACAAAGTTTCCCCGTAAAAATGTAACTCACTGGTTACACTGACTCACATCAATTTCTTTAGCGACACCGGTTCAAAATAAAGACATCACTTAAATGAGGCAAGTCAACTTACTTAAAGAAAACATTTTAAGCAACATTACAATTTATATGGGACGTAAGAAAATATAATTAAAACAAGTAATCAAAGGCAGCTCTAAAAATATAGTTTTGACCTTTGGTTTAAAATTATCAGGTGCTTGAGTTGCTTTCCAGGGGTCTGGAAATGTCTTCTGGGTAAAAAACTGTTTTTTTTTTTAATCTTAAAAAGAATATTACACTCTTGTATAATTTTCTTTTCACTTCACGATTGTGTGCTACTTTGTGTTGGTCTTTACATGTAATTACAATACAATAGCTTTATGTTTGCCCTCACAATTTGAGAACATGTGGAGAAGTACAAGGGGTATGAATACTTTTGCAAGCCACTAAAACAACTAGCATTCATTCATTCATTTTCTAAACCTGTACTGTCCCTTCTGGGGTCACAGGGGTGCCAGAGCCCAACCCGGCCACTCATCGGGGAAAGGCAAGGGAGACACACCCATACACACTCGCATCCACACCTAGGGACAATTTAGAGTGACCAATTTACCTATAAAGCAAGTTTTTGGACAATGGGAGGAAGCTGGAGTCCCCGGAGAAAACCCATGCATGCACGGGGAGAACATGCAAACTCCACACTGAAAGATCCTCCATTGGTGATGCTGTTTCAGGTCTCCCAGCCGGGACTTGAACCAGGAACCTTCTTGCTGTGGGGCAAGAGTGCTAATCATTGTGCCACTGTGTAGCCCACAACTAGCATATTGCTAAATACATTATCAGATTTAGTCTAAAAAAAACCTTAGTAGGAGCCGAATTAGCCAAATAGCTAGCATATTGCTAAAATGTTAACTAAATGCAAAATTAGCTTTAAAAACCACAGTAGATGCAAAATTAGCCAAAACAGATATTGCTAAAATGTTAGCCAAATTAGCATGAAAAACTTTGTTAGATTTCAATTTAGCTAAAAACAGCTAGCATATTTCTTTTTCTTTTTTTAACTGTCAAACTGTCAGCTGTCAAACAGCTGAGCAAAGAGATATGAGCTGAGAGCCTCGATTTTGCTGTTACAATCAGGGGTTAAAAATCATCAAACACACCAGGTGCATATTCGTATAAATCTCTTTTGTAATTTAAACTAAACTTTGTGTCCTTCTTTTGGTTGGAATGGACGGAAAAAGAAAGGGGAGGGGGGGTGCACAAAAGGAAAGGGGAAAAGGGTGGTTTACAGAAATTAGAGGATGACTAAAGGGGAAGGGGTGTAGAATCTTAAAACAACAGGCAACAAGATGTTGGAAGTTTATAATCATAACAGTCAACTTATCAACATATAGTTCACATGCAGCCTTATGCATACAAACCAACACGTGTAAAGTGTTCAATTCTGTCACGTAAACTAATAGTGCAGAGGTGAGCCGACGCCTGTGCTCAGGTGAATGTTTGAAGCTAAAATGGCTGATAGAATGTAAAAAGAAAAGGAGGGGAAATTCCAGCCATCCCCAGACCAAGACCCCTGCCGAGGCAGCAGCAGCGACCAGCCAGTGCTGTAAGTGCTAAATTAAATACATTTGGAAGGGTACCGTCATAAAGTCATAGTAAATTTGAAGTCTGTTGTCAGTAAATCAACAGTAAATAAAGGTTGTTTAAGTATCATTGTGGGATACTTTCGTAAACTTAAGGTAAGTTTGAAGTTAATTGTATACTTACAGTATACCAGAAATATTACTTTTAGTAACCTTTCATAAACTTAGAGTAAAATTAAAGTACATTGCCAGTAAACTAATTGTACACTTTTATAAATTAAGTTGGTCAATTTAGTCTCAAGAAGCATATTTGATAGTAAGCTGCCAGTATACTTTCTAAGTGTATTTGAAAAATGCTTTTCTATACCTAACTATACTTTAAAATATATACTTTAAGTAGGCTTTTTTTGGTAAAGGGGACCACGCGAAAAAAAACAAAAACACAATTTTCTTCAAAGTTGGCCTTTACATGTAAAAAAAAAGAGCAATACTTTTGAAGTCTTTACTCTGTACTAATCCCATGCCTAAAAACTTAAAGGATGACTGAGCTTTAATGACTTACTACAATGCAGTCCTGTTCTCTCTTCCTGGCTTCACAGACAAAAACAATGATTTGTATTTCAAAAGATTTGATTTAAAAAATAAATAAATAAATAAAATAACTAGAAAAGTTGCATTATCTCTGACAATGCTAGTGTGAATGCTTTTTGCAGAATATGGTTGCTAAGGATGTTGAAACTGTTTGCTGAAGCAATTTACTATAGTTCTTGATGGGATTTGCTAAAAATGCTAGAGCTATTTGCATAGTGCAAAAGAACTGTAAGTTGCAGGAAATGCACAAAGAATTATATATATATATATATATATATATATATATATATATATATATATATATATATATATGTCCTGAAATTTACATAAAACTTGAACTTCAGCGAACCAGCAGCACAGAGAGCAGAAAAACTAGCATATTTTAATAGTCATTTTAATCTTTGGTCTTGATCTTTATCTCTCAAGTTCCAAACAAATTAAATAGCATCTTTGTGTCCAACTATTCCTCTCCATAAAGACTGGAACCTGAAGACTGGATAAAGCTGTTTATCCTTTTAAATACTTTCATTTCACTTTGTGAATTAAAAGACAAATCAAGACAAATGAATGACGCAAAGCTCTAGTCATCAGATCACAGCTGGGTCCTTGCTTACAGGTTTAAGAAAACAAATTATAAATGTTTTTTGTGCTAAGGACGCTTAAAAATGACTAATTCTTGAGTCATGGAAACCTGATGAGGTTTGAACGTTCTCCTTTGAATTAGTGTATCAGATGATCCATCTGTCATATTTGAAAAACAGAGGTATTTCCTGCCTGCCTAAGCTGGTGACCACAGGTGCCCTCCAGAATTCATTCATGGGAAAGTTATGAATGGGCTGTAAACCTTTAAAGCGCCAGTCATCACATTCATTTATTTACCATCATATAACCAGGCCCTGAAGGTCACTGCCTGTTACACCAGGGGGCGCCCTTTACCTTGGAGTTTGGTAACTGCAGATTTCAAGGGCAACTCGACACAGAAAGATGAAACCTGTTGGATGGGTGCACATGATCCAGGGCTGCATGGTGGTGTTGTGGTTGGCACTTTCACCTCACAGCAAGAATGCCCTGGTTCAAATCCCTGCAGGGTCATTTCTGTCTGGAGTTGCATGTTCTCCTTGTGTATGTGTGGGTTTTCTCTGGGCACTCCAGCTTCCTCCCACCGTCCAAAAAAACATGCTTCTTAAATGGTGTCAATAAATTATTCCTAGGTGTTGTGTGAGTGTGTGCCCCAACTTAATTCATGCAAGATTAGCTGGGTTGGCTCCAATAACCCCGGGCCCTAAAAGGGAAGGAGTGGGATGGATGGATGGATGGATGGATGGGTGGATAGATGGTTGGATGGATGGAGGCCATGAGTCAATTTAAAGGGATCACATGGATGAATGAGAACCTTAAGTGACAACATGGGGGGAAACATGGCATGGTGAATTTAAACACAGGTTCTTTTGTTTGTTTGTTTATAGGGTTCTTGTCTTTTTTTTTTACTTCGTGAGAAATTAACTTCTGGATTAGTAAATCAAAAATATGCTTCAGATTGAAAATGTTTTTTCTGGAACCCAGAGTGCAGCCTCGTGCTCTGATCTCATGATCCGTTCCTGTTTTTGACTAATGGAACTCAGGGTTTTTTAAACAAACATGTTTAAAAGTTCCTTCACTATCTGCAGGTAAACAGACAGTGTGATCAATATCTGAACAGAGATTACAGATTTGGGGCAGCAGGTCAGTTATAATTCTTGCTTTTTGAGTCAGTGAGCAAAAACTGAGATAAGACATGAAGAGGTTCTGGTTTGAGGCGTTTTCAGTGTAGCTGACTGAAGAACAACTTTCACACCAGAAAGTTCAACCAAAGGTTCAGTTTTCTGGGGACACAGGTAAATAAAAAACAAAAAACAACAATAATTAAGAACTCACTAACTTGTTAATCTGCAGCAATTACTAGTTTGGTTGCATTGAAGCAGGTTTGGGAAAAAAGAATAATTTAAATGTCGTTTTTTTTTTAAAAAAGGTGAAGCTCAACAAATAAAAACACAACAACGGCTAACAAATGTAATCCAATCAGCATGATGAAGGACAACTGGAATATTTTAAAGACTTCCGTGGATGAAAATGGTCTTTTTGGTATTTTTAACAAATTCTTGAGACATTTTTCTCATGATGGAGGACTTGTATAAAAAATCAAGTTTAAAACTGCATTTCTGAGCATTTCTTTATTCAAATCGCTAATCAGGAGCAGATGAAAACAATGCAGTTGGGTAAAGATCATATTTATGACGTAGAAAATACTCTGGGTGGGCCACAAGCTTTCTGCTCCTCTGTATTCTGATGCGTCCACTTGCAGACAAATAGATCCATGTACGTCTGAGCTGGAATCGGGATCTAAACTGTACGGCTGGACAGCTATATCACTCATTTTTGGTAATGTTAGGGGCTGTATGCTGGGAGAGAGTGTAAACAGAGAGCTCTCAGATATGAGCGACGGGAAGGTGGTAGGGTTGCACCAGGCCAACGGTCCCACCCACAACTTAGGTGGATTTCTGATGAACTCCTGCTGCTCTGCAGAAAAAACGTTTTTTTTTTTAATTATTTTTGGCTTAACCTCCAGAGACGCTTTGTTCTCATACGAGGACATTACATGTGTGCCTCCAAGCACGATGATACTCACTTTTTCAGATCTTAGATCTGTTGGCTACATTTAGAAACACTGCCCCCTTCATCCTGTGGTGACATCACAGAATGACACCAGTAAAGGAAAAAAAGGGTGGAAATGTCAGCAAAAGTCTTCTGCAAGAGTTCCCAGAAAAAAAAATGCCCCAGGTAAAAGTTGTATCCAAATTTCATGAATGAAACCAATGTTTTTTTTTTGTAAAATGCTTTTTCTAGTTTCATTTGGAGTTAATTTGACACATTTTATCAGTTTGTTGAAGCTAGGACATAATTTTCTTTGCAAAAACTACTTCCTGTACAAATTCACATTTCAGGTATTATGTTTATTAGGCCCTACTTATCTCAAACAGCAATAAGAAATACAAAATGCACATCACACAAAAGCTCGGCTCTCAGGAGGATAAACATAAGTAAAAGATCTCAGGGAACACTTTAAAAATAGATCAAAAGATGATCAAAGTCCATCCAAAATTTGTTATACTTTTACTCACAAATAATATATCTTTTATGGACAAACTGTCAAATTTAGTCCAGCATTGTGAAGTGCCTCCAAAATGGCTCAAAAATGTGTTTTTTATTTTTTTTTACCAGTAAAAGACTGAAAAAAATTAAAATAGTAGTTTTTGAATTCATGTCCTCACTGTGACACGTGATTTTCACCATCAGTTTATCTGCTAGTTTACTTTTAGGTCCAGAAAATGGCTAATCTGGACAATACATTTTAAAATGTGAAATGGCATCATATTCAGAACAGGTGTTTGGGTTTAACTGTGTAGTTATTTTAGTAACTACTCTGGTTTGGACCTGATTTGCTTTTTAAACCTCCTTCAGAGTGCAGACTGGAGCCCACAGACCGCCCTCATGTCACTGCTTGAAACAAGAGTTTTACTGATGGAATGAAGCTAAGAAAAAAGACCAAAATCTACACAGGAAGAAGACAAGCTGGGATTCAAACCAGCAACATTCATCTGTGGAGAGAACCCTCCCATTTTTTCTTTTTATCCTGAAGATCAGTTGGTGATCATCCGGTTTATGTTTGCCTCTCAAAGGGCATCTGCTTTGTTTGCATTCAATACGCAGCAAGCTCCTGCTGTGGTTGCGTTTCTGCACACAACACACATGCAGCTACAAGGCAAGCACACAACACAAACATTTTAAGGGCCTTAAAGGATTCTTGTTGAATTGGTGTAGCAGCCTGAAGTTTAAACATCCATTCATTGTTTTGGGTTTTTGCTTCACTGCGATGCTGACGTAGTTCAGCGTTTCCCAAACATGTGGCTACAGTTATACCATCCATCCATCTATCTATGAAACACTTGATCCCTTTTGGGTCACGCTATGGGGTTACTGGGCACTATCCCAGCTGCTGTTAGGTGAAGGTGGGGTACACCCTGGACAGTTATTGAAAAGTAAAAAAAAAAAAGCTAATGCAAAAACACATTTTGTGTGTAACTTTTTACATCCATGTGTGGATTTCAAAGTGCATCGTGTAGTATGTGCTCAGTCAGTAAAAGGGCTAAAGTCAGAAACAAAGTAAATAAACAGATCAATCAGTCAGCCTGGAACATTTGTCTGGGCCTCAGTTCTGCAGGTCAGCCCAGTGTTTGTTGTTTAGTATAGATGTGTCAAATGCTTGCACATTTTTATGAAGAAGTCTTTAGGGAGGAGTCAATAAGTGGAGGCCTTTTTTTTTTGTATTTGCATTTGTGTTTGAATGTGCTGCTCAAAAACAATGTCAAAACTATTTATTTATAAATTCTTGTTAAACAACAGCAAATGTAAAAGAAATCCGGTTTAAGGAGGAGATGAATAAATGTCATTTTATTATCAAATTGTGAGGCTGAAAAAGGAAAAATGTTTGAATTAGTTTGGAAAAAAATGGGAAGTTATTTATTGACCAGAGGCGGCTTCGTAAAAAACGAATGTTTTGGATAGGCTCCAACAACCTAAGAAAAAACAACCAAGCAAATCATAATTAAAAATCATTTTAAAATGCAAAATACAAAAGTGCATAAACAGAAGGGCAAAAATAGTCCCTTTGATGACATGTAACCATGTACATTTCTGAAGCTCTGTTTTTTGTGTGAAGTTTTGAACTGATTAGCTCCTGTTGTGTGGCAGCAGGGTAAAAATAGACAAAATGGAAACCTAATTGAATCTATGTGACATTCCATTTCAGTGCAAAGATAAAGCTCTGGGGGGTTGAGACTGCCTTTTTGTAAGAATTGACAGAGAGTTTGCCTTCAGATGCCTTAATTCCTGGAAAGACAAACCAGGATTTTGGTTTGGTAGAGTTCAGTCTTCACACTGTCTCAGCAACGCGAGTTCAAGTGTCTCCTTCCAATGAAGTCTATGTAAATGTAATCGTGTATGTAAGCTTAACTGCGTTTTGGCTTCTGCATTTAAAACTCTCGCAATCACATGAAGCTTTGCAAGTTTTTACAGCTCTTTTAGGCTCTACCCATAAAGAACGTGGCCATTGAATGTGCGTTGCTAGCTAAACCAGGGGTTGAATTTTGACCTATCAGGAACAAGGACGCTCACCAAACTCAGTGTAGCTGGTGCACCCAGACACAACCACAAGCCTGACGATGTTTGTGTTTGTTTTACAAATAAAGATAAACCAAAGCCACTCTTGGCGTGATAGTAATCCATATGCGCCATTGCAAGGACACTAGCAATACCCACGTCAAGAGATTTGCACCACTTGGGCATTTCACACCAAGTCCAACTGCAAGTGATGGACATGATCTAGCAAGCAGTACAAAAGAAAAAGGAGCCCCTCCCTGCTTGTCCAGTGTGAACAACACGGGCTAAATGTGCATGCTTGAATGCATGTCAAATGCCCGGTGTGTACATAGCTTTGACCTACTTACACACCACTCTAAGCCATGCTTGTTCAAGTGGCCACTTCCTAAGAAAAGTGCATGTACATGCACGTTTTGGGCTTGCTTTTTGAAACCCCAACATTCATATGTGGCTATACAAGTTTTTACGATCATTTTCAGGCTCTATGTACAAAGCGTGGCCGTTGAATGCACTAAAACAAGTCGAACGTTGACCAATCAGGGACTCAGATTTGGTGGTGAGACGGTGAAACTCACCAAACTCAAAGTGTACCTGGTTTATCTGGTGAACCCAGAACTCAACAACAAGCTTGCCAACGTCTGCATTTGCTGCATTTGTTTTTCAAGTAAAGATAAACCAAGGCCATTCTCCTGACATGATGGCCATCCAAATCTGCCATTGCAAGGACATGAGCAAAGAACTGAAGCATTTACGTTCTGTGCCCCAACTGCAAGATTTTTACCACTTCAACATCACACCAAGCCTCTTTCGGCTGTAGGTGGTGGACATGCGCACCAAATGCCTGGTCTGTCCTAAAACAAGAGACAAACGCCGGGGTGGATGAATCAAGCAGGAGTCACAGGTACAACAGTCAATGGCTGCCACTCAAACACACCTGCGTTTGAAAGTGTTCCTCCTAACCACAAGAAAACATGCTGCTTTAGCTTTTAGATTTATGGAAAGTCATGCTATAATTAGGTTTATTTTAGATTTTAGTGAAATATTGCAAACAAAGACATTCAATTGGGAGCAAACGGTCTGTCAATGGGTCATATTTGAAGTGCATGACATTTGAATTCCAGATTTAATTTGATCAGGAGTGTCATACGACTGGAAACTAAGATTTAATCCAAGAGATTGTTTGATGTCAGGACATGTCAGGAGAGTCTGCAGACTTTCCGTTTGTGCTCCATGGTGCCTTCATCCTGAAAAGTAGGCCATGACAAAGCAAATGAAGACAGAAGTTTGAGTTCAGTATGCTCAGTTAAAAAAAGCAATAATACAGGGAAGTAGTTTGTTTTTTCCAGAACATTTACATGTTTGTAAATCCCTCTGAGCGTGAAACACAACCGACATTGTTTCAAAGAACATGAACACAGACATGATGGTTGAGGAAGTCTCAGAAGTTCCTCCAGATGCTGAAACGTCCAGTCTCCTGTTAAATGCAAGTTCCAAACAGAGTTGAGTAAGAAGCCAGATCAAAGGTTTACATGCTGTTTCCATTGACAGAGAACACTGTTTCGCTCTTTCATGCACATGCAACCCCGTCCTGCCATGTGATTGGCTGTGACATGTGAGACCAGTGTTCAGCAGACACTCCCACACCCAGGTGAGAGAGCAACAGATCAGGCTTCAGCTTTCAGTTCTCACAGCTGCACAGAAAGGCGCTGGCTGAGACAAATCCAGCGAGTGTGATGACAGAGCAGTGTGTGGAGAAGCAGACATCGCTGGAGGACGTCCGGAGGAGCAACAGAGGAGCCCCGAAGCCCGAGGGCAGAGACTATCAGTACGTTCTTCCTCATTGGATCCAGATGCTTTAGATGTTTTCATCCTGATGAAGGAGTTTATAAAGTAAATGATCTCAGCTTTTCGTGTTTCTCAATAGTCAGATGTTGCATCAAATGTGTAGAAATTATAGCACAGGTTAGTGTAAACTTCGGGTTGTGCATCAAAAACTGCAAGATCAAGAACTTTGAAATGTAGATTTTTAACTTATCATATGTTATGCACAATCTGTCATATAATTAATTATCACAAAGTAATTATAAATAATGCTCATATAAAATAGTTAGGACTTAACATATCCTGCATAAAATCCTGAACAACTTTTCTTTAATTTAAAACTCCAACATCTGCTGCTGCTGCTGCTGCTGCACACCAAAAGGTCAAATCAAAATGGAGGCAGAACTCCTGAATGAAAAACTCATTTGTAGTGGATAAAATGCACGTATTGTTACTGTAAACGACTTTGATTTTGAACCACAAGGACCATGATCCTATGAAAAAGCAGAGTGAAAAATGTATTTGCTGTCTTCTGGTTGGCTGGAGGAAAGCCACACCTCCAGCCAATCAGACCAGTGTTTGATGCTGCCAATTGAAACAGATCTGGGAATGCATTCATGGAACTGGAACACGGCTGAGTTGAAGGTGAACTTTTTTTGTGTTCTCCTTCACAGCTCAGACGTTGAAAACATCACAGAAGTTTGTCACCGATGTGGGAGGATGGTGGACGAGTCTCTGCAGGCTGACCAGGACCACCTGGAGCTTCCAGGACGGAAGAAACCTGTGCTGGTCAGGTAGAATAAAAAAAGTATTCCCATGTCCAATTATTTTTTCTTTACAGCTATTTAAAGTCTACAATCAGTTTCAACTGCTGCCTCATTTCAAGAAGGTTCAGTTCTCTGAAGGTCAGCACAGAATCTGGGTCAGGTTGAGGTCTAGACGTCTACACTGACACAGATCCTTGTGTTTCACTTCAATCCATTGCTGATCTGCTGCCATGTTTGGACTATTCTGTTCACGATCCAGTTTGATCTTCAGCTAAACACAGATGGACTGGAATTACAAAACTGTCCAGATCTTCCAAAACAAGCCCACATCCATGTGCTTTTGTTCTACAGTGGTTCCCCTGAATGTCGATCAGGAGGTGTAGCAGTTCATCTGGAAATAATTGGTCCCAGCATCAGCTTCAAAGCCTCCCAAAATTATTGCTCTAATTTAAATGGAAATGCATTTATCCATATTTATGTAAGATAGAAGACCTAACATATAATACTTTGACTGTGATAAAGCAACACCCTTCACGTCACTGCCTGACTATGGAACAACAAGGGGACCGGCTGACTCTCCCTGTACCGGTCCCCAGCTCAGATAAAACACAGGGTTGTGTCAGGAAGAAGGGCATCTCTCTGCCAAAAATGTGTGGATCAGTGAAAGCTGATTCGCTGTTACAACCCCTGGTGGGATAAGCTAAAAGGTGAACAGCAACAGAAATAGCAAAAACATTTAATTCTTTAAAGGCCTTTTGTTGCAGATTTAAAAGGCCTACATCATACTATTTTTAAAGCTTTCAGAGTAAACTATATTCAAGTACATGATAATATTTTACATTTATTACATTTTTTAAAAAAGAAATATGACTCCTCGATCTCTGAAGAACCACCTTTCGGTCCTTGTGGGTGCCGCCCATTTCATGGCGGCAACCTAGAGCTGGCTTCGGAAGCGTGTCTGTGTTTCGCCCAAACAAACGACGGCTGAATCCAAATTCCTCCCCTATCCCTACGGCTTCTCCCTACCCCCACATTTAACCCTCCAAGTGAGGAGATATGGAAAAATTGAGTCTTCAAACCCGGATAATAACCCTCGATGATGTCATCAATAGTCACTGATCATCTTTGCTAGCACATACCTGCCAGCATAGAAACTGTATAACATCAGTTTATAACTTTAAACAGCCATGAAAAACAAAAGAAAGTCCTTACTTACATTTAAATGTAAACTTATGGGCGTCAAAGCGCACCCACGTGAAGAAATGCATTTTTCTTCCGCGTCACAAGCACGACACGGATCACCCTACTGACAGAGGGATACTGCTACAGCTCACACTTTAAAAAAAACTAGTTTGAACATTGCTAAAGCTCCAAATGCCCCTTCAGTTAGAGCATTAGGGGGAGCAGTAGGGGTAGAAAAGCAATTCAGTCAACTTCAGAACTTTTGTAAAGATGCATGTGCATAGTGGGCTTATAAAATGAAGGTGTTTGGCCAATCACTGTTAGGTCTTCAGAGAAAGTATGTGTCAGCCTGACGCAGACTCGTCCTGGAATGGGCTGTTCCTCACTTTGATACTGTACGTGTGAATGTGAGGACCCGCTTGGTTTTAGGGGTTGGGAGTTCAGAGAGCACCACTGGGGTTGTTCATAGTGAGGAATAAACATTACATTACACTTGAAAGCTCAAAGTTGATTTTGCATGATAGAGGCTCTTTAAACTAAATGAAAGATTCCCAAATAGAGAAAATTCAGATTTTGTCTGGTTAGGCTGGCATACATACATTAAACCGTGTAAGAATTGAGCCGTACAGGGATGACCTCCTTAGTGTTCCACAGTTGAATTTTCATGAAAGAAAATAATGCCGTTGTTGTAGTGCTTTTGACAAACAATGAACGTTATTTCAAAGATATTTCTATTATCATTTAGACTAAACAATTTTGGACATTTTTTTTTCATTCATTCATTTTCTGAACCGCTTTATCCCTTTCGGGGTCACGGGGCTGCCGGAGCCTAACCCGGCTACTCATGGGCGAAGGCAGGGGACACCTCTGGACTGGTCGCCAGTCTGTCGCAGGGGCCACAGTCACACACTCATGCACACTCACATCCACACCTAGGGACAATTTAGAGTGACCAATGAACCTATGACGCATGTTTTTTGGATGGTGGGAGGAAGCCGGAGTCCCCGGAGAAAACCCACGCATGCATGGGGAGAACATGCAAACTCCACACAGAAAGGTCACCCATTGGTGGTAGTGTTTCAAATCCCCCGGCCAGGACTTGAACTGGGAACCCTCTTCCTGTGAGGCAAGAGCGCTAACCACTGCGTCACCGTGCAGCCCCAATTTTGGACAATAATAATAAAATTGTAGTTGTATCAAATCATGCTCAAGACAACCCAGATGTATTTTTTTCTTGTGATATACTGTGGAGAGAAAATAGCATCATCCCCACGTGTGCATAACTTTAGGTTTGTGCGTAACTTTAGGCTTGTGCCCAATTCTTGATTTGTGTGTAATCTTGGATTTGTTCGTGCGTAATTCTCGATTTGTGTGTAACCTTGGATTTGTTCGTGCGTAATTCTTGATTTGTAACTCATACAATACATTTTGTACATAAGGGGTTTTGATCAGGGGTTTTCAACCATTTTTGAGCCAAGGTCCAGTTTTTTCTTGATAATCACAAGCCATAGCACCAACTAAAAATGCATAGAAACTCTGGAGTCTGTATGTACTATATACAGTCAGTCTTATCAAAGTTTCTTGAATAGGAATCAATAAAAACTATTAAACTGAGTTTTTTTTTTTCAATCCTATTTTTAACAACGAAGTTTGAAACCTGGTTCTTTTTAAATGAACACAGAGCTGATATTTCTTAGACCAATTAGGTGAAATTGAAGAATTTCCCACAGCACACCTGAACATCTCTCACAGCACGCTAGCGTACTACGATTTAAAGAACACAGTTTTAGAGAACAAGGATCTTTGTTTCCTTGGATTTGGAAATGGTTTATTTCAAGCAGGGAAGAGTAACACACATATGTAACACAATGATTTACATAAAAAAAAACGTCAAACACAAGATAGGCATTAAAAGAGACTGCTTGAAAGGGAATGGGAAGAAGCAAACTTATTTATCCCACCAGACTCAACCAGACTATTTACTTAACTTTAGATATCAACTGGTTCATAACCAATAGACATTTATACTGTACTGACAGGAATTCAGGTCATTAAACAAAACAGTAAGTCATTCTGAATATCGTCATCTTAAGAATCAATGATTTGAATAAGTATAAAAAAAAAGCAAAAACAAATCATTTTTGTTTGAAAGAACGTTTACTTAAATCAGATATTAAAAATCAATAAGTGCAGGTTGTTTTCATTAGAAGAATAAAACTTTAGGAAACCATGTCAGGTGGTTTGATTAAAGCCTTTATCTAAGACCAATTTCCTGAATTCTGCTTTCTGATTCACAGCCGTCCTTCTGGTTTGAAAGTTCTCCACGTTGTCATTGTCAGAGAGGAGAGGGCAAGGCCCCCAAAATTACAAATTCAGGGATCCACTGGGGAGTTTACCAGTCGCTGCAAAAGCAGCAGAAGCCGTCACTTTTCTCTTTAAAAGGCTTTAATAACAATTTAAAACAAGTGCTGGATAAAAGCAGTTGTCTAAAAACAAAACATCAAAAATAAAATTAATACAAAAGTTTGTTTAAAAAATATATCAGGAAACAGAAGGGAAGTAGGTCGTATTGTCCATCCAGAGCCATTGAGTCCAGTCCCCTTTGCTCTGCACTTTCAGCCTACAGTCCCTCCAGTGAGCCTGCAGTCCTGAACTCCAAGCCACCAGTAAACATGCAAGAAAAACAAATCCACAAATGGATTTAAAACTAAAACACAGTCATGCACAATGATAAGTCAATTTCTAAAACAGGACCCAAATAAAAACGACAGGCGACTGAGCTAAAGGCTGCAAGAGGAGAGTCTTGGGGTGTAGCTGGCACACCTAACTTTGGGAGGGGTGAAGCTCGTTCACCCCTCTACGTCTACCACCACAGTGGACGTGGTTCTCTTTCTGGGGGGTATGCCGCCTCCCTCCTCCTCAGTGGGTCTGCTTCAAGTGAGCGTTTTGCTGGGCCACGCCTCGATGAGGACCCGCGATGGCCGTGGCTCGCACTCTGCAGGTCCCAGGCGCCATAGCGCCTCCGGCTCCGAGTTCTCCTCCTCCTGCCGCCGCCTCGCAGGTTGTACCCAACCGTCGGGGATCACACGCCGCGGGCTCAAACCGTCCTCTCCCCTTGCGTGGTGGTTCCCTCTATAAAAAAAAAAAACTCCTCTGCTCTGTGTATAGCCACGCCCTCCCACACAGGTATCTCTCATTGCCATCAGCAAGCTGGAGAGTCATCAGTCCACCTGCTGACATTATGAATGACTTTGTTTGTCAGGTCCATTGTCCTTCAAGTAAGTTGAGCTCAAGTTGTCTGCAGGACAGGAATCGCTGCTGAAAATCAGGTCAAAGTTGACCTAAGAGACAGTGGGAGATCCCGGAGACCCTTTTTCTTGGAATCATATTTGATTCTTATTTCACATCAAATAAAGGCTCAGATGTCCGTGATCACACACTTCTCAAAGTCTTTCATTGTGGTGATTACCATTGCCTTGGTCAGGACCGGTGGACCAAGTGGTTCTACATAGACCTTTGAATTCAGCACCCAGGTGCTCTGGATCTGCTTTTTCCACTTCAGGAGCCTGGCATCCTTTGCCAGAGCACCATTATATTGAGTGAGATGATCATTAAAAGAAACAGCGGTCCCTTGCAACAGGTTTCTTTGCTTCATCAGAGCTATTGTGTGCTTTTGATTCACAAACCTGATGAGGATCGCTGGTTTATCTGACTCCTTTCTCCTGGGAAGCTGGAGGCAGATCTTGATGTTATTCAAATCCAAGAAAATCTCTTTAGAAGTGAGAAATGATCCAACTTGACTCTACACGCTCTCAGCTGTAGCCACTGCAGCCCCGCTAGCCTCCATGCTAACGTTAGCTTCGCCAGGCTTAACTCTTGGTTTGAGTTGAAATCTCGTGAGAATGATATTCATTCTTACTTGTTGATCCATGTCGTTCGTTTTTGTGTCCAGGAGGTCAAGCCGATTATCCTGTTGTTCATTTCATACTCTTTCTTGTCAGAATTCCTGCACAAGTTCCAGCAGAGGTGTTAGCTTATCCTCCAATGCCAACAATGGAGTTAGCTTAGCCTCCAATGCCATGAGTGGGCTAAGCTTGGCTTGGATGTCGGCTAATGTAACTTTAAGTTCTGCCAGGTCAGTCTTTGGTGCCATGTTCAGTTCTCTCTATTGCAGAATCACTGCTGTTTAGCATAAACATCGCTCAAAAAACGTCAAGGATCAGGAGAGTCGAAAAAGACACGCCCGCTCTTTTGTGAATCGGAACCGGTTCACCTGAACCATTCCGGTTCACTCTTGCAGATGGACTCTGGTGCAATTCACTTTAGTCTGAAGGCAATGAAAGGAAGAGAAGAATAACGAGATAAAAGTGCAAGAATTTGAGTACAAAACTAAAAACAGCCCAGAGTCTGTATCTGAAGACAAGGATCACTGGAAGTTGAGGAGGTGAAGCCAGTAGTAACCCAGCGGGCACCTCGATGTCAGCTTCATGTCAAAATTTAGTTGATATTTGATCCAATTAGTGGACGTTATTTTAGCTTTTGTTTTCCTAACAATGTTTTAATGTGAGAAACACATGGACAGTAGAAAATCAATCTCACATGAAAAAAAACTAAATGAAGAATGCTGGGTAATGTAGTTGACATTCATTTTATATCAATTCAGTGGCTACATGTTAAACTTCAAACTGTCATCAGTTTAATATCAAGTTGACTTCCATTCTTCGTCTGTTTCTGAAGGATTTTGGCTTCATGACACTAATTTAGGATTGGTTATAATCTCCTTATATGGCTTAAAATTATATTTGATGTTTTCTTTTCAATTCAAACTGAATTAGAAAGGACACTATAATTCACCACTGCTGCATATCCCAGCAGTCACAGCGGTGAGTCTAGAAATGTCCTGGGTGAAGCCTCGTTTGGAATCCAGCCTTCTTTTTCTGCAAGAGTAGCAGCTTGTAATCCATCATTTTAAAGGTAAATATTTTCCATCCCCTCCAATTTTGTAGCAATTTAAGAGTACATGAAATACATAATCTTTGTGATCACATAGGTTTAGAGAATCAATATTTTTGTGTTTGAACCACAATTTCCAATTTTCCCTTGACCAGGCTTGGGTTTCAGTTGAATGGAGGAGCTAAAGTAGGTCGTGTTCCCTATTCAGCATTTTTCGAACCAAGAATGTTCTGGTTGGGAATGTTCTGAAGCTTCGGTAAAATGTATGTGCGAAGGTGAGGTAAGCCCTGAACATTAATCTGTGATCTTTGAGTTTCCTGTTTGAGGTTAGATTCCACTGATTGCATGTAGCTAGATCAACGCATGTTACATTTGTAAAAACAGAATGCAAAAAATGTAGATCAAGATTCATTAGAGTCACAAACAGGCAGACAGCTGGTTTTATTGACTCAGACAGACAGACAGGAGCAAAGCTCAGCAAAAAGTCCACAAAACCAAATCAGGGTCCGAGTCCAGGCAAAGGTCAGGGCAGGTGTCAAAGAGGCAGAGTCAGGTATGAAGCAGGCTCAGGAAAACAGATCAGATCAGGATGAACCGCTCGATATGCAGGACGAATGGCACAAAAAAAATCCTTCTCACTGAGCCAGGCTCTGTGTGCTGCTTTGTGTCCTGTAGCTGATTAGATGATGAGTCAGGTGGGAGTCATCCAGATACTGTGTGCTGGGTTGATGGGAGATGAAGTGTCAGTATTCATGAGACAGCTTCCAATCCAGTTTGTCAATCATGTGTACCAATCAAGTTCCAAAATCAGTAAAAATGTTTTTGTGTGTCTTTGGGGAGCGCTCCGCTCCACTGACACTCTGACCATTTCTCGTTGACACAGATGAATGCGCTGTGTGCATTTTGAGGGACATAGGTGGGTCACAAACAGTGATTCTGCCAAGCCGTGTTTCTGGGAAACAATGTGGCTGGTGGTAACTTTATATTGAGTTACTGCAGTAATCCACCTTAGTGCAACTGAAACATAAAGATCAGCACAGTGTTTCAGAACGTAGGCTCTACCCAGCCTGCGCCATTACGCCATTAGTCCCAAAAGTATGCAGATGATTTTTCTGACAGCGTTCCTTTGTCTGTGCGTTCAGGAGATGATCATGTCACTATGTCATCATGTGCTGAATTTGACAGTTTATCCTCGCGCAGGTGACAGCTACAATGGATCAGCATGATGCTCCCCACATCCATGGCCGCGATACAGCCAAACTTTACACACTTTTTTCCAGTATGTTTGCTGCTCATGACTGCTCAAATATCCATGCGTGAGACAGCTTTGTGGGAAGTTGAAAAAATGAGAAATTCCTCCTTGTTCAAGCTGCCTTCAGAAGTCTTGTTTTAAAAGAATAGGGGGTGCAGACTTAGAAAAGGCTGTGAAGAATGGGATGAAAAGGTGAATGAAACAGACTTAACCACAGTAACCACAGTAGATTTAGTATAAAAAGCAACGTCTTCAAACGTTTCTGTCTTCTTAATCACAGAGTAACCAACTGGCTAAAGGCCCAACTGAATATGGATGGTGCTCCCCCCAGCTGGGCTTTTGGGCCAAAACTCTGTGTTGGGTTGTGATTAGTGGGTATTCAGGCTGCCTCAAACTGTTGTAAAACCTTTTACTATGTTTGTTTATCCAGAAATCATACCTGTTGTCTTTTATAATCAGGTGCTATCCAATAAAGAGGCACCACGGCACAGGAGTCCACTATCATTGCACACATGGGCAACTACTTCAGGTCCACACCTGACAGAAAGAAAGGTGGTGGGCGAAAAAAGTCTTAAAGAAGCCCGGCTTTTATTGGAGACCAGCGTCTATTACAGACCAGCCATTATTGCAAGATATACGGTATACTCTTTTAACAGTAGACATGTAGAAATCATACTGTCTGTACACTGCAACCCTGGACGTGGAATGCCTGGTGACCAGTACTAGTATGCATGCAGGAATCGGACATCAGATTTCCTTGTTCCAATAAACCATTTATTGTATCTTTTATGCCTCTGTTATGTTTTTTATTAATTTACTGGTCCAAATTTAAAATTCACAACATCAAAAGGGGTAAATATCATGATGTCAAACTGATATTCAAGTTTTGACGTCAGTTTGATTTGCATATTCAATTTGTTTCTGACATCAGTTTGATGTTGAGCTTTGATGTTGGTTCGACGTCATTTCAACATCAGTTGTCCGCTGGGTTCGAGTTTGTCACTTCTCTTCTGCTGGAAACTTCACTGAAATTTTGCTTAAATCGTCAGGTCAAAAACTTTGGATAACTCACTGCTGACATCAGTTCAAACAGACGCAGACTCCAAGCTGGACAGAAAAAAGTCTCCCTACAGCCAGGTGAGGCGCCACCTTTTACCGCCTCACGGCAGTGAAGCAGGCACCGTTTGACAACCTGAGGTCCTTTTGATGCAGTTTTAAAGTTGTAAAACGTCTTCATCATTGTGCTTCAGTGTTTTTCTCTCTTTCAGCTTTCAAAGAGCAACAGCCATTACCATAAAATATTTAAGGAGATCTGCAAAGATGAGCAGCTCAGACAGAGTGAGTCTAATGATCCAAACAAACCATTCCACCTTAAATACTGAATGAAGCATCACAGTTTAATGTCACTAAGATGTTTTCTCTTTAATATCTAATGCTTAAGGAGTAAATCCAAGTTTGATCACCTCAATGTGTTTTGTTCTAAAGTATTCTCCATAATTTACTGCTTTTAAAAGTAGAGGGTTGTGTTGTGATGTAACGTAAGGTAATTTACCTGTTTGTCAGGTTACACCTGCGCTCTGCAGAAGGACATCCTCTATCAGGGCCGAATGTTTGTCTCCGATAACTGGATTTGTTTTCACTCCAAAGTTTTCGGAAAAGACACCAAGGTATGAGGCATGGATTGTCTTCCTCACACTCTGCTACCGCGTGTCCTCAACCAGCCATAAAGCTGTGATGTCACAGTCTCTTCTGATGAGCTCTGACCTTAGTTAAAATCTGGAAATGATCATTCAATAAATAGA
Source organism: Oryzias celebensis (assembly GCA_014656515.1). NCBI lineage: Eukaryota > Metazoa > Chordata > Actinopteri > Beloniformes > Adrianichthyidae > Oryzias > Oryzias celebensis. The sequence goes on along the minus strand of BNCR01000009.1, from coordinate 3,273,676 downwards.
AAGAAAATCTTTTTTGTATACAAAAGATGTGAAATACGTCCACTGTCTTTGGTGATTAAGCTCTGGGCCGATGATGTTCTGCATGCATGTTTGGGGTTACCTTGCACTATAGATGGAAAAAAACCTGTCTAGACTGCAGAGAGATACAGTATAAGCCCATAGATTTGAAAGAAAAATATGGTTGTGATTGGCTGAGTAGAAAAGGCAGAGAATTTGGCTATTGGTTCAAAGCAAAGGCTTCATTGATGAGTTGCGTAAGAGCCCAGCTTACCTGGAAGTAAGCTCGGTATTTCTTATTGAAATTGCGCCAAAGATCCACCATGATCATTTTATGTCTTGGAGTATAAAACTCACAGCAGGACGGAGCAAAACTTTCCGTTCCATGTCAGTTGTGAATCCAATATATACAATTGTAAGCTCGGCATGGCTCCGGGGCAGGCTGCAGAGACCCACATTTCAACATGCCACGCCAAGTTCTCGACTTCCTATGACGCCGAAATTATCTACACGGATTACTAAAAAATGGATTGTAGTTCTCAAGATGCCTCTTTCACTTTTTCACCACTTTTAACATCTTCCTCACCATCTGGGAGCACTAAGACTCACAAACGTCCCATCATTCTTCAGTGCTTCTACTGAGAAAAACATATGTTTTATCACCCTAATTGTTGTTCTGGTTTGTCCATCCAGTTCACTATATGGCAGCTCAGGTCTGCCACCAGCGTCACACACAGGACAGAAAACATCGCATCACTGAGGAAAAATCAGCAATCAACTCTGTTTTTCTATCCCAGATCGCCATTCCAGTGACTTCCATCATAAACATCAAGAAAACCAAAACTGCCATCCTTCTGCCAAATGCTCTGGTGGTTGCTACCGCACACGACAGGGTGAGAGACACAAGGTTTAAATCACAAAACGACACTGGCTGTTTTTGCTGACTCATTTTAAATGGTTTCTTCTGCAGTACGTCTTTGTGTCTTTCCTGTCAAGAGACAACACCTACAAGTTTCTGATGTCCGCCTGTCTTCACTTGGAGGTCAGAAAGTCTTCCCACACAACCTCTTTCATGTCCCTGACATCCGGCTGAAATCCTTTAACAATCCTTAAACGTGAAAAATGTTTTTTTCATTCCGACGTTAATTTCAGTGGATGTTTGGGACTAAAAGACTTTATGGTTTTTACTCCCCTGCGACAGACTGGCGACCAGTCCAGGGGTGTCCCCTGCCTTCGCCCATGAGTAGCCGGGTTAGGCCCTGGCAGCCCCGTGACCCCGAAAGGGATAAAGCGGTTCAGAAAATGAATGGATGAATGAATGGTTTTTACTTGTTTAATGGCTCTTTTTAATTCGTTTTTGCAATACAAATTTAGAAATCAGATTGACTGAAACTCAGGGAATTAAGCCACAGCATAACTAAACCTCTTTACTGTTGCTAATGTATGGATATGAAGCAGTTGCAAGAGATTAAAAAAAACACAACAATTTACTGAAGTAAAATTCCTATTTAACTAGTATGATAACAGTTTAGAAAAACAATGTAAAAACTTTAAAAAAGATCTTTCATTGTAAATGAGTTAAGGTGCTTACAGACTGAAAGCGATTCGTGCGGCTGAGGCAGCTAGTTTCAATGTAGTCTATGGTTTAGACGCCAATTGATGTTCTGTGGCGCGACCTGAGCGGCCGGCGCGGCGCGAAAGTCTGGAAACGGCACAAATTCCGCGGCGGGCACGGCGAGCCAGAGTAAAAAAAAAATTTCAACTCTCGGAAGGTCGCCACGTCTGTCAACCAATCAGGGACTCAACTTTGGGCATGTGACGGTTTCAGTGACAGTGGTAGAACACACATCCAATAAGATGGATCAGGTGTCCTGAACTTCCATTCATTTTGTTAATCTGATGGATCCCTTTTGGGACAGCTGGGTTTCTTGAACCCTTCCCAGCTACCGTTGGGTGACAGTCCATCGCAGGGCCGATGGAGCTGGAGGGGTCACGCTCGCTTTGCCGGCTACCGGGAGATGAGATGGTGGCCAAACAGAGATCCACTGCAGGATAGAGAGACAGCCTGCTTTGGCCTCTTAAACTTGATGTTTTTTCTTATTTTCATCGAGACAGTTATATATAAAAATTTCCTTTAATTTTACTCTTGTTTTCACATGATTCCTGTTTAAAAACTATGAAAAATCCATGGATGAACAAATCTTTTCATGACAACCTGAGTGTGCCTTTCATTCAGCATTTTGCAGTTAGCTGTCTTTATAAAGAAACACACCCTTAGCGATGGTCTGCCGTTCTCATGGTCACTGCCTCATATGTTCTAAGTTTTGTTATGGACCGAGCCCCGGGTTCAAATCCCGCACGCGGCTTTCGCTGTCTATTTCGCTTGAATCGTTTTTTCTTTGTTTCCGCTAAATTATTAACACACATTACCATAAATATTAATTTAAAACATCAGGACAACATCCTGCTACCACTGTGGCAACACACTCACAGTGTCACAAAAAAGAAGGAAAACAACATGGTATTTGTGACGGTTTTTTCTTTCTGTGATTTTGGGAATATGTCCCCCAAACAGGAGACCTGATGAACCTACATTTAAGTAAATATGATGTGAAATTGCAACAGCTAATAAGCAGGACAGTTAATTTGCTAACTTATTTTTTTGGTTAGTCATAACTGGTAAAAATGTGATCAAATGCATCTTTGGAGGTTTGTACAGGATGATCCGTACTTGCAAAAAATTCTATTGGAGCATGTGTTGTTTATTGCTGCGCGTTTTTATCACGTTATTGTTATAAATTATTACAATAAATAGTGAAAATGTTTAAAAATATATAGTCAATGATGCCACAAATGTATAAGTGGAGGAAACTGAAAGAAAAAAGATAGAGATCTGACAACATGCTGGAGCTTCAGCACAAAATATACGGAAACAAACTGTATTTCCTTCGGGGACAGAAGAACCATTGGAACATATACAGTAGGTGCTCTTTTTAAGCTTCCCCTCCAGGATGGTGTCCTTTAATTTGGCCACAAGACTTAGTTGACGAACAATTACTAAGGCTTCTATACAAGAGATGTTCATCAATTTCATTTAATGAGTCTAGAAGTCAGGCTTTTAAAGGTTGAAGCCAAATTTCAAATATACAAATTAAAGGTGTAGAACCATTGCAGGAGTAGAAACGTTGAAGTTCTTTCTGCTCATCTTATTTTTGGATGATCTGTAAAATACAAGCACAAACATTAAAAAAGTTTGAAAACGTTGACTGAGAAGTCACACACTGTAACTCCCACCTGCTCTGTGATTTGACTCAAAGTTCTAGATGTTCCTCCACCTGCTTGCTGCTCTCACTACAGATCACAGTGTCATCTGCAAACATCATGATCCTCAGAGATTCCTGTCTAACCTCATCTGTCAGTCTGCCCATCACCACAGCAAACAAGAAGGAGCTTAAAGCTAATTCGTCCACCTTCAACTCCTCTGCTTCACCTGCAGAAAATCTTACCACTGTCTGCTGGCTCTCAAACATGGTCTGAACATCTCCATTGTTCTTCTCTGTCACTCCAGACTTCCTCATCCAAACCACAGCTCTTTACAGACTTTCTCTAGATCTACAAAGACACAATGCAGCTCCTTCTGACCATCTCTGTTCTTCCCAGAAACATCATCAAAGCAAATATTGCATCTGTGGTTTTCTTTGTCTGTATGAAACCAAATGTTTACTTCTGAAGTCAGCTAGGCTCCCATCACTCTTTTCCATAACTTCTTTGTGTGAATCTATTCCTCTGCGGTTTCCACAACTCTGCGTATCTCCCTTCTTTTTAAAAAGAGACACCCCAGCATTTCTCACAAAGCTCATCACTGAAGATGATAAAGTTAACTTCAATGAATAAGTAGATTTAAAGGTTAAAAATGTATCAAACGTTGTGTGTTAGCTGCCAAATGCAAAGATGTCCTCGCTGCCAAAATGATCAAAAGCTGCCAAGTGAAGTGGTGGAGGCTGTGTTAAATAAAGAAGGTTAGAATTGAGAACAGACCTCCAACTACCACTATACTAGACCCATCGATGTTAATTAAACTTAACTACCTAAATGCACATAAAAATATTATAAAAGATCAACGATAATGTTAAAAAAAGCTTTAAAAAGGGTATGCAATGGAAACAAGCTTAAAACTTCCTTCCTTCATATAATCCACATAAAATATAAATGTTTAAAAGCCTTAGGGCTGTTTAGAAAAGGTGAAAATGCCTAAATCTGCTTTATTATTGAAAACAAGCCTGATCTATAATGTCTATGATATCTTGAATGTTTGAACAGCAGGATGGTTGAAATGGGTAAAAGTGTGATGGATTTAAATGTCTGTAAATATTTCTCAGCAATCTAATACTTTTGCCAAAGATGATGGTGAGTCCTAAAAGCATGTCCTGCTTCGACAAAGAATTAGCAAAAAAAAAACAACTAAAAAGTGAGTTTGTGATGATTTTTGTTCTTCTTTCTTGGGGGGGACACGAGTGTCTGTAACATTATTTCTGTGTTAAAAATGTATTTACTGTTTGTCTTCAAACTCATGCCTGAAACCCCTGTGTGTTTTTTTGCACAGAAGAGTCCCTGCAGCAGCCCCCTCCCATCCTCAGCTGATCACAGCTTCACAAGCCAGAGGTCGCCGCTGTCGCCTCGTTTTCCTCTGGTGGGTCCATGCATGCAAAAGACACCAGTGGAGGTGAAGGGTCAAATCCCTGACAGGTCAACATGAGTCCATTTGACTCATTTTCTGTCTCTTGATATACCTCCTCCCCAATGAAGGAGGATTTGCTGCAGTTTGATGGATAACTGGGATGACCTTGTTGTCGTGCTCAGTTATCCATGGAAAGTTTGTAGTGATCTGAAAGGTTAACCGGCTTCCTCTCTGACATGCTGCAGCCTGAATGATCTTAGCTAAATGCAACATGGACGCTGATGACCTGCAGCTGTACTTGACCGCTTCTGCATCCCGACACGAGTCTACATCCGTTACCAAACACGCAGCAATGTCTTCCTGAGTCAAAACAAAGAGATTCTGTTCAGGTCCAGCTCGTTTGATTCTTGTTGATTCTTCTGGAGGTCAAACTGTAGGTTAGGAATGTCAGAAACATTCATGTGACTTTGGACTCTGAGCAAAGTCTTCAGAAAAAAGCATACCATCCAAAAAAGAAGTTCTGAGGTGAAGTTCAGAAATGCTAATTAAAGTAAAAGTTTCAAACAACTTTTTGATTACAGCAGCAAAACGTAACTTAAAATTAATCTTCTGCTTTTTTAAACTGAATCTAGAGGATGCAAACTCTTCTGTTTTGTATCATGTTTGGAATGTAGCTATAAAAATGACATGATCACACCAACACAATAATAGGAAGAATCTAAGAACTCTCTTTAGCGTGCAAGCTTTTGCTTTTTTGTGAAAAGCATAGCGTGGGCATTATCACGTTTCAGGCGCTGATTGTAGGTCCTGCAAATGGATGACAATAGAATTTAGAATCCAGATTATGTACAGATAACTCTAACAAAACTTTTGAACGTATCTAGTAGATGCCCAGTCTAGATGTTTCCTTTATTCCTTTTAGCTTTGTTAACATGATTTCATAGTTTCTGTGAAAGAAAAATGACTAGAGAACAAAGAACATTGAAAACAACTGACTTCCTGCAGAGTGATCGAGTTGGAGGAAGGAGGCAGAGGAGGCCGGAGTCTGAGGAAAGCAGCAGTTCAGACTCCCAGAATTTAGAATACGACAAGATGGCAGGTAACCACAGAAAACCAACAAATACTGCAAACATCCAAAGCTTTTTCCAGCTGAAGTGCTAAACATGGATGAGTGGGCTTCTGCTGTGCATAGACTCTCCTCTGGAGATAGAAAAGTGGCCGACATGTTCCATGCTGTTGCACGGAGGTAACATACATTGACTACCATACTTTCATGAGGTTAAGTTATCAGTAAAGTTGCAAAGCTCATGTGAATCAGAGGAAGTCATTCCCGGCTTGTAAACCTGTTTCCACTTGGTGCCGCATGAACGAAATGCATATTTCTGCGTACAGCATAACTTTATTAAATGATCACTGGAGGAATTTTCTGTTGAAACCCATGTTAAATTTTTCCACCCATTTTAAGCACATTGTTGAGTTTTGGCAGAGTAAACTCTGTTCCACGTGTTTTTAGTTCTTCAGACTTTGTTTTGAGAGTTGCCAACATTGCTGAATAAAATGCTATTCTCACCCACAATGTTGTCTCCAATCAGATTATTTCTAACATTTTCACAGTACACTTTCACCAGGATTTAAAATGACCACAAATTTGTATAATTGTGTTTTATTCAGTGCAACAACTGAAATCCAGCTTTACACATACCCTTATTAGCCCACATCATAGCATAGTCATCTTTGTTCCACATGACAACTATAAAATGATATGTAATTATCAGATCTCATCAGTATTTTATATAACATACTTCAGCAGTCACCACAGAGTTTAAGGAACTACAGCAAAGTTTGATTGTGTTTCCTTTCCTTCAGAGTTCCCCGTTCCTCCTTTTCTGGATGTTCTGAGCCACACTGAAAACACATCGCCTGCAGAGCAGCACAAAGGCAAGAAGCAGCATCTGAACCAGCAGAGCACAGGCTTCAAGGAGCACAGCCCCATTGGAACTGGTCAGCGACCCCTTTAAATTACAATCACCTGATATTTGTTTCCATGAGAATTCTTTCCTCCAATCCAGGAGTTTAAAACCCACCAGCTTTGTGTTTATCAGTCCTGAACTCTGATTTTATGTCAGGGTTGACGTGCGGACACAAATGCAGACGGAACTCGAAATGAAGAAGAAATAGATTTAATGACTCGAGAGAGGAACATTAAATCAGAGCAAACAAACAAAACCACCCGACAACCCGTGCAAGGGAGACGAGGCCATATAACAGGGAGAGGGGATTGGTTAACCACATACAGGTGTGCCAGGAGGGAGGGAACACACAAGGAGGGAAGTGTCAAAGGACCTCGAAAGCAATGGTGAGCACAGGAAATACAACAAAATAAAACAGGAAGTGACAAACACAACAACAATTAATGTCCTGGGTCCATAACCCCTACAGTACCCCCCCTCAAGGTGCGCCTCCTGGCGCAGGGGGAAGTCTGTTCCGATGCCGCTGATCGAAGTCCCTGATGAGTTCAGGGTCCAGAATGCGTGAAGCAGGCTCCCAGGACCTCTCCTCAGGCCCGTACCCCTGCCAGTCCACCAGATACTGGAGGCCACGACCCCGTCGCCGAACGTCCAGAAGGCGACGGACAGTGTAGGCCGGTTGGCCATCAATGATGCGGGGAGGGGGTGGCGGAGAGGATGGCCGCTGCAGGGGACTCGTGACATGTGGCTTTAGCTGAGAGATGTGGAAAACCGGGTGGATGCGCAAGGACCTGGGCAAGCGCAGCCTGACTGCCACCGGATTGACGACCTTGATGATCTCGAAAGGACCGATGAACTTGGGGAACCGCTTCTTTGACTCTGTCCGGAGTCTGAGGTGCGAGGTGGACAACATGACAAACTGACCAGGTAGGTAGGATGGTGCTGGCGTGCGGCGACAATCTGGCAACCTGTTGTGGGAAACCCCTGAACACAACAGGGCTCGTGACTCGGAAAACACAGTCAGGTCATGACATTCAGACGGATCCCTGAATGGGTCAGGTGAGGGCGGCCGCCCTACTGGGACGGCGGGATCTCCCCCAGGAGGCCGAGCTGAACGCAAACATGTGGTGTGACATTTCTCACTCCAGCCGGAGACACGGCTGGAGGGCCAGTCGATGACTGGGTTGTGAGCATTTAGCCAAGGGCAACCTAATACCAGAGGGTTTTGTGGGGAGGAAAAAAGGAAAAAACGGGTGTGCTCGTGGTGATTGTCTGACACAATCAGATGAACCGGCTCAGTGACTCGTGAGACGGTGGCTAATTCTTGGCCGTTGAGGGAGACCACTCGTAAAGGATGGGGCAAAAACTCAGACGTAAGACCGACCTGTTTGGCTAGCTCGGCGTCCATGAGGTTCTGCTCTGCTCCTGAATCCACCAATGCTCTGACAGAAACTCCCCCTTTCTGGAACATAACCCGAACATCCAAAACACAGGAAGCAGGTCTCGGGATAGTGGGAGCCGGACCACGGCTCTTCAGCGCGCCCACTCTTATTGATGAGTTGGGGCAATCCCTGCAGAAATGACCCCGGCCGCCACAGTAAAGGCACTCACCTGCCGCCATCCGCCGCCGTCGCTCGGAAACTGTCAGTCTGCCCCGGCCGAGCTGCATGGGTTCCTCTGAGACTAAAGACGGGGGTTCTGCGGAAAAAGCAGCAAAGTCAGGTGAGTCCATGATCCTGTGCTCAACAGGACTGCGTCGGGGGCGGGGTGCCACCCTGCCATGCTCCTGCTTGTGGTCCTGCAGGCTATTGTCAATTCTGATGACCAGGGCGATGAGGGGTTCCAAGGAGGAAGGTAACTCGAGAGCGATTAGTCTGTCCTTTAACTCCTCGGAAAGTCCCTCCACGAAAGCGTCCATGAGCGCAGTGGTGTCCCAACCACTAGTGGAGGCCAGGGTGCGGAACTCGATGGCATAGTCAGCTGCCCTTCTGCCCCGTTGCCGAAGTTGCATAAGGGCTCGAGCTGCCTCTCGGCCCGGTTTGGTGTGCTGGAACACCTGCTGAAATGCCTCCAGAAATGCCGCGAGAGACGCGCAGGTCGGTGCTCCACGCTGCCATTCAGCCGTTGCCCATGCGCCTGCTCTCCCGGTGAGGTGGGATATGATGAAAGCCACCTTAGCTTGGTCCGAAGGATAGTGAGGCGCTTGTAGTTGAAAATGGAGCTCACACTGAGTGATGAATGCTCGGCAGTCCCCGGAGTCCCCGGAAAACCTCTCCGGGCGGGCCAGCTGTGCAGCAGGGGCGACAGGAATCCCATCCTGGACTGGCGTGGGAGGCGAAGGGTGCGGAGAAGGAACGGACAGTGGATGTTGGATCCGCTCCGCCAACTGCTCCAATCGCTCACCCAATGCGGCAAGTTGTCGCTCGTGACGGCTCGACATCTCCAGTAATCCTTGCCGTAAGCAAGACATCTGCTCCTCCTGTTGACGGAGTAATGCCCGTAACGTCTCCGCGTCTGCTGCGTCCATTATACTGGTCGGGTGGTAATGTCAGGGTTGACGTGCGGACACAAATGCAGACGGAACTCGAAATGAAGAAGAAATAGATTTAATGACTCGAGAGAGGAACATTAAATCAGAGCAAACAAACAAAACCACCCGACAACCCGTGCAAGGGAGACGAGGCCATATAACAGGGAGAGGGGATTGGTTAACCACATACAGGTGTGCCAGGAGGGAGGGAACACACAAGGAGGGAAGTGTCAAAGGACCTCGAAAGCAATGGTGAGCACAGGAAATACAACAAAATAAAACAGGAAGTGACAAACACAACAACAATTAATGTCCTGGGTCCATAACCCCTACATTTTATTCATCTTTCCTGTTGACAAAATCACTGAAATCAGTTTAATTCAGTTTAAATTAGTGCTGTCAATCAACCAGAACAAATAATTAGATTAATGACATTTTTGGATCGTAATTAATCACAACTAATCACAATGTTTTACAAGTTTTACAACAATATGCAGAACAAAAAAAGGCCAGAGAGAACAGTTTCTCTTCGTGTGTTGTCTGAAATGTTTACATTTATAAAGTGTTAACTGTACTTTGTGTGCACAAAACACAACAGTGAGATAAGCAGAACTGTAAATACTGTAATGTCTGCAGTTTTACTCCAAGAAAAACAAAGATGCTGATATCCAGTCATAAGAAGCAAAAAGTGTGTTTCTGCACTTTAAATGGTCCGGATGAATACTCAAATCTCCAGCAGGAGACCTACTTCCGGTGGCACACATGATTCAAGTCTCTGTGGTTGGGACCAAATCTCGTTGATCGCGAGATTTGAAGCGGCTCACAGCCGTGATCTGTGTCCAACGAGCCGGCTCACTGAAGCTTCAATGAAATTGAGCGTCGGACATGGTGACATGGTGGATTCCTTTTGTCCCACAATATGATCCCATAGCTCTCAGTAGAGAGTTTTGTTGATAAAATGAGAAGATATGTGGTTGGACACGTCAACATTGACAGCTCTAGTTTATTTATACATTGTGTTTGTCTCATAACGCTACATATAAAACAAAAACAACATCAGGCTTCATGAACTATGATTGTTGTAATCCTATCAGTCCAGATCATTATGACAGATGACAATAAGTTCCAGCTTGTTCAGAGCATTCTTTGAAGAGTTTTTGGTGTAATGTTCATGTTGAGTAAAGGTTGAGAAAGAAAAGAAAAACTCTGACTGTGTAGAAGGTTTGGAGAAAACCTCCAGCAGAAGCAGACTCAGAGACGGTGACCTGCTGGACTTTGGGTTGTTTGGCCCGGGAAGGGTTGTAGGAATATGACATAACTTTTTTGTGGTTTTATTCAGTCTTCTCATCAGAGCTTTTCTTAGAGCCCATCAGCGAGGAATGTCTCAACTTGCCAATAGTCAGCCTACAGTGATCATCAAAAGAAGAAAGCATGCTTTTACTCGCCCTTGTAATTCCTGCTCAATGACTGCAGAGATCTTTAGTCACATGGTTTTGTTTACAAGCTTTGATTCAAAACTGAAATGTCCGGTTGAAGACAGCAAGGTTCAGGACTCCATCCGGAACAAACTCTTTTTTCAGTCTGAATACAGCCTATAACAGAGGTGACAAACGCAGGCCTCCAGGGCCAGTGTCCTACTGTCAGGGCTCACCCATCCATGTCTTCCTCCAACCACCAGAGGGAGGCCCCTGCAGAGTACTGACTGTCTCTGGCAGTCTTCCTTACTCCAACTCCCAGCATGCATCATCCTTCACTCCTGTTGTCAAAGCTGCTGCCTATCATCATCATCATCTGCACAGCCTTTTATAAGCCTTTTCTTTACTCTGCTCTGCGCAAAGTCTTGAATTGTTTTTTCCCTGACATTCGCCTCTCCGTGTCTGACCCTTGCCTGTTTATCTCCATCCTGTCTTGTTCCTTGTGTTTGACTTCTGCCTGGGCTCTGACTACGTCCTGTCTGGCCCTTAGCTGTTTATTTTTATAAATAAACCGGTTGCATTTGGATCAGACCGTCTCAGCCTCTTCGTCACACCTATGTGTCACGATAGTATCAATAAGCCATCAGTTCAGAATCTCTTACCGCTTGTTTTTGTCTAGAGGATGAACCAAAAAGTTTGTTTAAAAGAAGCCTGAGCAGTGATATAGAACATTTGGGCTTTGTGACCAGAACTTCCTTTTTTTTGGTGTTTAACAACACCCAATGGCCAATCAGATTAGAGTATTCACCCTGACCATTTACAGTGCAGAAACACAATGTCTCTTCTGGCTGTATATCAGCATCTTGGTTTTCTTGGAGTAATACTGCGGACATTAAAGTCTTCACAGTTCCGCTTATCTTACTGGTATTTTACTGTATCTAAAACATTTTGGAAATGTAAACATTTCAGACAATAAAAGTGAAGGAAAAACGTTCTCTCTGGCCTGGTCTTTATTCAAACGCTGCATATTGTATCAGATTTGCCGAGTGAAACATTGTGATTACCTGATTAATTTTTTAATTGATTTAAAAACAAACCAATAAAAACTTGACATGAATTAAACAATTGGCTCTGAATCTTTATTCTGTGAAAGTTTAATTTTTTTAATGAAAATCTGGAAAAAAATCCACTTCTCCATGATTTTCCAATTTTTTTATAAAGGGTCTGTATTTTCAAGGTTTGTCCTGGTTTCTCTTAAACCTTCGACTCAACAGTTTTCAAGGACAGTATCTTATCTGCCGCTGTGCTGTGACACTGACCCTAACCTGTTATCTGTGTTTGGGTAAAAAATGAAACATTTTTGGGTTTTCTTTCAGGCTCAGATGTGATCATTGACAGCAGGCTCCTGAAACCGGTTTCTCTCAACAATCTGCTGATTATCTACATTTTTCTGTAAGGCTTTTTCAGTCCTGCATGGGTTTGTTTTCTGGATGAAGGATGCGGTGTCATGGATCTTCCATGTTCTTCATCAGAGTCTGTGTGCTGGTCCTCTCCTCTTGTTACCTGACGTTCAGAATCGTGTCGTTGGAGCAAAGGCTGTCGTCACTCGGCTCAGTGGCTGACTTGAGGCTTCATGAGTAAGAATGTTTGGAGGTTCCTCCTATTTTGGTCCCATTAGTAAAGTTCTATGAGGCGTCTTGTGTTTTTCTGAGTAAACTGACGTCCTGTTTTCTGTCTGTTTCTCAGAAACAGCATTCTTTCGAGGAGTGCTGACGTAAACACGGAGCTCGTCTCTGAACTTCTGACCGTCAACCTGCTGAAGCTGGAGAAGGTGGGTTCCTCCCGTCTGCCTCGTGTTAAACATAAAACAGACATTATCTCTAGCGTGTTGCCTTCCCCATTAATGCCTTTTAACAATTGGCTTTTTTTGCTGATTTATATGATTTTAAATGTAAACTTTACATTTGTTAGCACCTTTAAAACCTAAGATTTTTAACCAAAACAACTGGAGATTTACTTCCAATCTTTTTAGGAGAGAAGACTGGATCTTTGGACCGTATGTACTTTCAATTTGATCATTATATCAAAAATCTTTTAATATGTTTCTAAAAGCAGCATTTTGCAAACGTATTTGTTTCTTCTGAAAGAGTAGAATGAACGTCGAGGCTTCACAGTGAGCAAAGGGTAACTTGAGCTTTGCTGGAATGAATTAAACATTTATGTTGGTGATCTGATCAGTGGCGATGTCATCTGTAAGGTTCTGCATCATTCAACAGTGGTAGTATTTCAGCCAGATCCCGTCAATAGCAGAAGCTAGATTTGGTTTTGGATGAAAGAAAAGCATCTTCAGCTTAGTGTCTCAGTTCCATCTTCCAGCTTCACCATCATGAACCAGCATCTACAGTTGATGCAAAAGCTGCTGCATATTGCATGTTTTATCAGCCAAAAAGAACACATCACACCAAAGTTAGGATCTCTGCACTGGCTTTGTGTGGTTCCATTGGGTTCAAAGCCCTAAAGATTATCTGCATCACAGGTGTCAAACTCCTCAAGAGCAGGTGTCCTAAATGTTTTCCTACTGGCCTGCCTTTGTAGTTTCTCATTGGCAAAGCACAACTGATCCAGGTAATCAGCCGCAGCCTGCTGAAAAAGATGTCGGCCCTCGAAGCCTGGAGTCTTGTCTTTGGGTTGTCCGGCCCGTGAAGGGTTGTAGACAAGAGCGGCCACATCTTAAAAGGAGAGCAGGCGTGTTTTGCAGTTCCCTTGAGGCTCATACGGCCACCTCGAGGTACTTCATGAAAATGTAAGATCCCATGCAACAAAAGTGAATTGTGAAGCATTTGAAAGGATGATGGATGTTACACGCATTTAAGATGTACGAGTGATGCTGCCGTATGATGCCATTACGCCACACACTATTGGTTAAGAGTGAGTACTGACTCCTGACTGACCACACCCAAATGCTGCATGAACAGAGTGTGTACGTGATATTGCCTGTAAGATCTCGCTCTTGTGAATAAGGCTAAGTTTATAGCACCTTCCTAACTGAACTTCTTCCTCCAGACTCTATCCTACTTTCCTGAATCATTCAGTGACCCAATCAGCATCCAGCAAAAGATCACATTTCAACTTTTTGCAGCCACACTCCCATAAACCCCATCAGCCTCTTGAAATGTTCTTTGGCTGTGAGTTTCTCTTACACCCTCACATTTGAATGTGACTGAGTTCCTGCTCACAGCAGGAATAGGTCTTCTCAGTTGACTTCTTCTGCCCAGTGCTCAAATTTTCAAAACAGTTCTGGCATGAGGTGAATGTCATTGTTTTACTTCCCCGGAACAGGTGTGTAACAGGTGGCAGTGTGCAATCGTTTCTCTACTCATCCCCCAGTAACTGAAAAACACAAGCAGTTGAAGGTATTTAGAAAAAGGAAATCTCATAGAAAGAAAACTCAAAGTGGGTTTTACATTGTGGAAAACAAATGTTTCTTGTAACTCAGTGATGACAGTTAAATGTATTTCTTTCTTTTGTTCTAGCTTTGAACCATTTTACTATAAATCCTGATTTTACTTTTTTATTTGTGATTTCAACTGTTTTACTTGAATGTGGTCTTTTTCTGTAAAGTATGTTGAATTGATGTCCACACAATGAACCAGTCTGGCCCTGTCTGCTGTTTTAAACAGCTAACTTGTGCTTTGGGGTGTTACTTAATTAACATCACTGGTTTAAACGAGCATCTACAGTTGATGCTCCTTCTCCTTTACAAGTTTTGTGATGACTTCAAACCAGACGTTGAGGTCAAACCTCCTCTGGAGTTGTGCGTTTGTTTTGTGTTGCTTGTTGTGGACTTCAGCCATCAATGTCAGTCTAAATGACTGAATGTTTGTTTGGCTTTTTAGGTGCAGAAGAACCTCCAGAGGCTGCTGGAAGAAGCTGTTTGAAGCTCCTGTTAGCCAGCGCATACAGAAGACTGGCCGTGAGGATTCCATTCACATTTAGCCCATGTTACAGACAGAGGTGGATTCCAGCGCACAAAAGAAAAGGCAACATGACTGCCTGGACTTCAGTTTTACACCTGCCAGGAATGCCGGGTGCAGCATCCTTAAATCTATCCATTTATTTCCTCCCGAATGTCAAACAGGGAAGTCTGTGCTTTTCACTTTTCTTTGTCATGATCAAACTGTAGATTCAAACACCATCCACCTTACCTCTCACCAGCTGAGCTAGTCAGATGTTACTGGTTGTCACAATAATCATGAAAAATTATGGTAAATCATGAGCTGCACCTAAAGTCTATTGATATCTCTCGGTCTCCTCAAAATGCGCAGATGACAAACATATTTGAGGACTAATCTGAGCTACTTTTGGCACATTCACTAACAGAGCTGTGATATGTGGACAACATGTGATTTAAACTTTTGGGTCAGGTATTCGACATGTTGCATGAAAAACCCCCTGAAAAATGTTCACAACTACATGAATACATGGTTGAATTTTGACAGCAGTCCCAAAACATGCCTCAAAGGTTTAGTGGGGATTCTAAACTGTCTCTTAGGAGTGTATGTGTGTGTGTTGCCCTGCAATGGACTGGCAACCCCCCAGGGTGTACCCTGACTTTGCCCAACAGTGGTTGGGATAGGCTCCAGCAACCCAGTGACTCTGAAAGCGATTCAGCGGATTCTGAGGGTGGATGGATGGATGGATGGATGGATGGATGGATGGATGGATGGATGGATGGATGGATGGATGGAAAAAACTGAAGTGTGATTGTTGACTATTGTATATTAGACAACTCTGAAGCAGCAAATAAACTGTCCAGCTCTTTTGTTCGGTTTTTAGGTTTTCAAATCAGCAATTATGTTAAAATCAGAGAAAAAGAAAAAAACATTATTTTTCTTGGTCAAACAACTGAACAAGCTGTCAAACCTGGGTGATCTACCAGAAAGGATTGTGCTGTTGTCCGTTTTGTTGTATTTGCTTCCTTTTCTTTGGTCATGTTATATTATGTTCTTTTTTCTCTGTCCCAGCACAGCTGATTTTGTGTTTAATCTGTTTCTCTTATTTGCACCTCAGTGTCTTTAAATCCAATGAGGTCAGTTGTTCTCTGTCTCATCATTATCCTTTTGTTTATTTATTGTGCTTAAAGTTTTGTTTTTGTTGTGCTGAAGTTTTCACTTTTAATTTACTAATCCACAACTCTCCTGTCAATGAGACTGTGCACGGCAAAAGAAGGCCTCATTAAGGGACTGAATGAGAAAAACAATGCTAAGTGATTTCATGAGGGGAATCAGTAAAGTGGAAAGTTAGGTTTACAATGAAAACTAAAGTTACTGAGGAATCCATACATCATTCAGTAGCTGGGTGATGATTTTAAAGATGAATCCTCAGTTTCTCTTAAGATGAAATTCTAATGTGTGGAACCACAAGTGACAGCACCGAATGATGAACATTTGTTTTTAGGCCTGTTCATATTTCATGGATCCCACTAAATACAGACAACAGGAAGGGATGAAGGTATTTCAAAGGAATACCTCTCTCTGATTGTGTCTCTGAAAGTCATCTTTTGATTCATTTTAAAAACCTTCCCAATGGTCTTTTAATTATGATTTTATAAAAAAAAAACAGGTTTTCTGGGACATAGTTTCTGCAGAGCAGCAGTTCACTAAACTTAACATTAAACTAGCTTACAGCCCTTCACACCCCCAACCTAACGTTAACGACGCCACAAATATGAAGTCATCATCAGAGCTATCCAGCTCCACAGTTCTGATCCACATTCCAGCTCAGACCAGGAAAACAAAGACGTTCATGGATCTGTTTGTCTGCAAGTGGAACCATTAGAATGGAGCAGAATAGGACGGCGGGGGAGGGCACTCAGAGTATTTTCCGCTTCACAAAATGTCACATTTTCAAACAGAATTTTTTGTCTGCTCCTGATTCACAATGCTTTAAATAAAGAAATACTCAGAACAGAAGGTCTAATGTTGATTTTTGGCTTTCCATCTGACTCGACAGAGTTCCAGCAACATGGACCATAAATACAATGAAACTGAAGAAGTGAGACATGTAATGTTACTTTGTACAGTGAGCTTGCATAAATAAAGCTGTTTTTTGTTTTGCTGTAATGTGAGTCTCTTCTCTGACAAAGATAAATGTGAGACTATTATTTCTATGTCCTGAGTGATATGAGGGAAAAACAAACAAACTTCTCTGTAACGTTTCAGTATTTAAAGCACTCTGTTGTCACTTGGCATTATAGTCTATATAATATGAAATAAGTTCAAGAAAGCTGACTTTAAAATGGGGGAAACTGCATCCACGCTCAAAATAATGTTTGTCATCTTCCCACACAAACCTTATAAACATCCATGTTTCTAAACACGGATGTTTACCAGTCAGTTGAACACCGCCAGTTTTTACAATGATTGCTGAGCTCATGCTTTTCTCAGCCAGAGGCTGCACTATGCAAACATCAGGTTAACTTTGTTTTTCTTGTAGGCTGATCTGGAGGGAGGAAGTTCTCACCAAACACCATGATCTGCTCGGCCCTCAGTAAAGCTAATCTGTCTTTGCCCTGAAAGTCTGCAGAGTCATTAGATGACCACTTTGGGGACAAAGCACATCAGCTGTTCAGATCTCAAAGTGCCGGCTGTGGGTAGAAAGATAACAAGGAGGATCTCTGTTATGTGCCAAAGCATCCAAAGACCCTGAAAATGTTGGTGCTGCTTAGAGCGTGTAGGCCTTGACTCCGGGCGTTTCTGTCCGCATGAACATCATAGCTGAGGAATCAGATGACTTTAGATGGTACTTGGGTTGTGCTGCTTCCTGGGCTCTGTCCTGAAACCTGCTGACCTTGCTGGTCTCGGTTGGCTGATGATTTGCCTCTGCAGGGATAAAAGGAGTTTGTCCTAATGACTAGAGAAACTTTAACCCAGGGTGACCATGGAAGGGTCTATTTGCTGTGCTCATAAAGATCCTCCAGGAGCAGACTTTTCTACACTAAATCAACTTCGTTTTCATATTTTGCAATGGCTCATCATAAATGAAAAAGCATTCTCTCAGACCACATTAGGGGGTGAACTAGAATGGATGATAAGGACAGAGCTAGTGTCCTAACAGTTTGTTTTAGGTGACACAGTCCATGAGTGTTCTCCTGCTTCATTGCTCGGTCATGTGAACATCTCCAAACACGTTTTAGGTCAACTCAACCAACAATGACTGGCTTGGTTTAATGATTCAACTACTTTTGATGTTTTTCAGAGACAGAACTAACTTACATGTTCAAAATGGCAACATGAGAACCTGCATAACATTGTTAGCAACATGTCACCATGCCTTTGGTTTATTCATACAAATACATCCTCACGTGGCCTAAAGAGGTTTATTTGTGTCAAAGAAAATCCAGGTTTCAGGTGAGGCTCACTTTATGCTCCTTTTTCCTTTGTTTAGAGGAACATGTTGGTGAAGGATCTCATTCACTCGGCTGATGTTGTCTTGAAGTTGAGTCCTAGCAACTGGACTTCAAATCTTCGTTGTTGAACCGATTCACCGTTCATCCCAGTGACTTTGTCAGTCTGAAGGATTTGTCTGGAGGATTTTGGTGAAGTATTCCATAAAAAAGTCTTACCCAGACTTTTACTCAACAGGCAAACACAGAAAAATGTTCTTTAAAAGCAATAGCTAAAGATTTACAAGAATGATGAATGTCAATGACAGTAACTTAAAAAGAGGAAACTAAAAGACTTCAGGAAGAACCGAAGGCCAAAAGAACAACCACACCTGTTTGAATCCACAAATGCTCTCACCTGAAAACAAAAGAAAAGGGGAAATAATGTCACTAAACTCCCTGAACCAAAATAAACTGAAGAAAACAAGAACTGACCAGAGAATTTTTTTCAAATGCCCATTTTTTTAAATTGCATTTTGTGACTTAGAAATATGTTACAAACATACTGGGCAGGACTCGAGCTCCCTGCTCCTCTCCACATCCACTCTGAGACAAATAGATCAATGCACATCTTTGTTACCTTGTCCGAGCTGATATCTGGATCAAAACTGTATGGATGGATAGCACCAAAAATGCTCATCATTTTTGTTGCACCAGTAATGTTAGGTTGGAGATGTGAGGAGCTGTAAGCTAGAGGGAGAGTGGAAACACAGAGTTGATTGGACATCAGGGCAGGCTTACTCTGCACCAACAGTCCCTGAGTCCCTGACTGAGCTCCTGCTGCTCTGCAGAAACTATGTCCTAGAAAACAACACTGGTTTTTGATTGTGGCTAAAACAGCACACAGCAGGGATGGAAAGTTTGGGCACCCCAGATAAAATGTTACATTACTGTGCATAAAGAACCCAAAGAAAGATTGAAAAATCTCCTAAAGACATCAGTTTACAGATGAGACATACTTTTAATTTATCAAAAAAATGTGTCTTTCTTTCCTACACTTACCCTTTCAGAATAACAGAAAACAAAATAATGGCATGTGCAGAAGTTTGGACACCCTGCAGAGTCAGTATCTTGTGCTTTCCCCTTGGCAAGAATCACAGCTTGTGAAGGCTTTTTGTCGCAGCCAAGAGTCTCTCAATTCTTGTTTGAGGTTTCTTCATTCATTCTTCTTCCATTCCCTGCAAAACCTTCAGTTTCTGTCTCTTAATGTAAGACAGTGTGGATTTGGAGGTGTGTTTAGGATCATTATCATTTATAGAAGTCATCTTCTCTTCAACTTTTTCACAGATGGCATCAAGTTAGTGTCCACAATTTGCTGAAATTTGGTGGAATCCATTCTCCCTTCTACTGGTGAATTGTTTCCTGTGTCACTGGATGCAATACAAGCCCAAAGCACGATTGATCCACCCCCATGCTTAACAGTTGGACAGAGGTTCTTTTCATGAAACTCTGGACCCGTTCTTCTCCAAACGTACGTTTACTCATTGCAGTTAAAAAGTTCCATCTGAACCTGGTCGGTCCACAGAACTTGTTTCCAAAATGCATCAGACTTGTTTCTATGTTCATTTGTGAACTTCAAAGGTTGAAGTGTGAGGGGGGGCTGGACCCAATAGAAGGCTAGAGACAGAAGTAAGTTTGAAGAAGTGATTTATTAAGTGCTAGTCCTGGTGGAGAGTTAGGGACAGTTTGCTGCTTTGCTTGGGTTGGAGGGTGAGCCATGGCCAGAAGGAAAGTGGAGGTGACAGGCATGAGCAGGAGTCCGGGTTGGTTGCAGTGGATGACTGTGGAGGCGTAGAATTCCTTGAAAATGCAAAAACAGGATAGATCGGTCTATGAATGTTCATATATACCAGATATGAACTGAAGCTTGAGGCGTAGCATGGGTCAGTAAACTCTACTGCATGAAGCAGATGGACTGACACCGGCTGAAGGGCATTGAGGTCCATAAGAAGGTTCTAGGCTGATGAGGCAATGGGGAGCAGGTGAGGAGATAGAAGCCAGGTGTGTGGGGGAGGCGACCAGGATCCTAACAATATTTGTACAAGTATCTGTTGACAGTAGAAAAGTGAAGCACACCTCCAGAGTCTGCAAGTCTTTCTGGAGGGATGCTGCAGTCAACCGTGGGTTTTTTTCTTGCTTTTCTCACAATCCTGCGAGCTGCTCTGTCTGAGATTTTTCTTGATCTTCCAGATCTTTCTTTAACTTACAATGTTCCTGTTGACTGACATTTCTTTTTTTTTTTTTTTTAGCTTGTCCTGTCCAACAGCTGAGCAAACAGATATGAGCTGAGAGCCTCTTGCATTAGACAGATTTTACTCTTACAATCGGGGGTTATAAATCATTGGGAACACAAAATGTATGTTGGTATAAGCCCCTTTTGTAATTTAAACGAAACTTTATTAATATTAATTTTGTTTGTGTTCTTTTTGTTGGACCGGACGGAAAAAGAAAGGGGGAAAGGGGGGTGGGGGCAATGGATTATTGATGTTTGAGGATGACTAATGGAAAGGGAAGGTAGAGTTGTAAATCTACAGGCAACAAAATGCTGAAGCTTATACCCATTACAATAGTGAATGTTGATCTAAAATGGGCGGGGCCTGTCCACACACTCAGCTGTTACATACCTGCTGGCTCCAAGAGTGTTCACAAACTTGTCCACATCCAGTTCACACGCACACTTGTGCATATCAACCAACACATGTAAAGCATTACACTCTGACACGCACACTATTTGAAGGGGAAAAGGTGAGCCGACGCCTGTGCTCAGGTGAATGTTATGTTAAGCTGCAGTGGATGAAGCAATGAAAAAAAAAAGGAGGGAGAGCTCCCAGACATCCCCACACCAAGACCCCCGCCGAGGCAGCAGAGGCGACCAGGGCCGGCCTCCGCAGCCATACTGTGGGGTCAATGGAGGAGATCCACCCGCCAGGCAGCCCGGCCAAGCACCCAGACCAGGATCCGCAGGACCACCGAATGGGCCCCCAGCACCCGAGCGCAGTGAGGAATCGCAGACCGCAAGGCCCAGCCCAGCCAGGACAGTAGCCCTCCCACCGCGCCAAGCGGCCCAGCACGCCGCCCCACCCCCGAGAGCCCCACCACCCCAGACAAGCCGCCCACCACCACCCAGGAGTTCTGAGCATGCCCCCACCCCAGCCCCGGGTACGAGCCAAGGCCCCCCAAGGGAGACCCGCTCCGAAGCTCCAGGCAGTTGCGGAGATCCAGAAGATAGCACGGCGGGGGTCAGCTACCCCCACCTAGAGGAGGGATGATCAAGAGAAGTGGGGGTCCCCGAAGGAGTACATAGCCTGACCAGGCTCTCTTAATGTTATGACTTAGAAGGGCCCCGGCACCCGAGGGTAAGGACCAGAACCCGCACCACAAGGACACAGACACCCTCAAGGTTTAGATGGAATATGATCCCCCACTCATGGGCTTGCCAGAGGACTGAGGGATCTCTCTCCCTGCGTGGGGACGGGGCCGCCGGGCCCAGGAGGCCGACACCCAAGAGACAAAGCAGCCGCCGCTGAAGGCACTGTTCCCTTCACCGGGGATGGGGTCGAGGACAGAGATCAGTAGTCCCACCTTCCTTGTGTAATGTATTTGTTTGTGCGTGTGTTGAGGTGTGTTTCTTGTGGTTGAAGGGTGTGTGTAATAAAGGGGTGACTTGACTGACATTTCTTAATTACATTCCAAACAGAGGAAATTTTCATCTGAAAATGCTCTGTCTTCTTATAGCTTCTCCTGCTTTGTGAGCATCAACTATTTTCAGTTTGATTGTTCTGGATAAATGCTGGAAGAACCCATGATGCTGATTGTTGGGGGAGGTCAAATGATCAGATTATTTACAATCTTTGGGATTTAAATCAACTGGTCTCTGCAAACCATGATTGTGAACAATCCATGACACTGTCAGGTCTCAGCTTTTCCAAAGGGGGCCCTGCATAGTATAAATTCTGCAGGGTGTCCAAACTTTTGCATACGCCATTCTTTTGTTTTCTGTTGTTTTGAAAGAGTAAATGATGGAAAAAATTTTTGTGACGTAATAAAATAATGTTTCATCTGTTAACCGATGCCTTTAAAAGACTTTTCAATCTTTCTTTGGGTTCTTAATGAACAATAATAGAACATTTACTTGGGGTGCCCAAACTTTTGATCCCCACTGTAATCTCAATTAAAAGACCACTGGGAATGATTTTACAATAGATCCAACAACAATCAGAGTGTGTCTTTAAACAAATGATGCCCAAAAGATGGCAGATTAAAATTAGTACACTTGTTACAGCAGAACAGATATTGGTTCTGTGAGAAAACAGGAGCAGACAGTCATTAATAACTTATAACTTAGATTTGCTGAATTGGACTAGTAAGCATCTCTTGTCTGCTGTAATACACAAGTTTCCAAACATGTAATGAGTAAAGAATTACTCAAAAGTCAAGAGTAAAGTCAAACATTGACTGGCATTGAAGTAAAATGTTTCTGTAATCCATTACTTTTGTAATGAGTTACTTCATAAACTAGTTTTTTTTTTATAAATATTTGTTTTGAAATTCTTGGTAAAATGACAAATTTAAAAATGTACCTGTACTTTTCACAGGTCAATGTCTGTGGTCTGCTGTGGCTCCTCCCATTTGTTCTACTTTTTTCCTCCTGGAGGAGAACATCTGTTCTCATCTGTGATCCACTTTTGTGTTTTCTGTCTTTACATTTTGGGCTGTCGTTGCTCTTTCAACAATTGTTTTAGACTTTTTGGATTACAGTTTCAAGTCCCGTCTTTAGTGTTTTTGGATTGAAGCGTCCTCTAAATGCATTATCCTGCTTTTGGGTTTTAGGTGGTTTCAACCTCACATTTTGCTCCAGCAATGGCTCACCCAGAAAAACAAGCTCAAGCTTCCAAAGTTTCCCAGCCACCCGCTGGCAGTGAGATGTGTTAGAGCAGATCACATACTGAACTCCTGCCGGCACAGGTGGAGTTTGAGTTTCTCTTGGACTGCAGGTCAAATAGAAATCTCATTCCTCAAGAAGAGGCGACAGACTTAACATTCCTAAAGAACTGAGATCCCGTCATGCGAAACAAAGGCAGGAACATGGATGTAATCTATACTGGATCTGACCATGATGTTTCACACAGGTTTCTGGGAAATATTCTGAACTGAGAACTTTCATGTTGTCAGATCTTTGAAACTAAGTGTTATTTTAGGTTTTTCGAGGTTGTGTCGACACTAGGGGTGTAACCATTAATCAACTTAAATGAGTCTATTTATGTTCCCACGATCCAACAAGATTGATCTGTCTGAGACAATTTAACAATCGAATCGACTTATTTCATCATAAAATCATTTCAAAATTAGATAAATCGATTATAATCATTCTTGGCAAATACCATCTGGATTGAGACATGGAAGGTTTTTTTGACTGTAATGTAAAAACAAAGTCATGTGACCATACAGTGCTAATAGAATGTTCTAATAATGTTCCTTTGATTATTCTGATGTGGAAAAACATCCGTGGAATGAACTTTATCAAACTCAAATGTGAATGGATTTGACATTCATTATTGTTTACTTGTTTGTTTGTACACATATTTATTTACACTTGATTATCTTGAAGAAACACAAGAATCTGGAAAACGTCACTGTTCAGTAGCAGGTTTTTATCTCGGAGTCTCACTGTTCTAGTTTTGGATGAAGATGTTCTGGATCAAATTTAGGTCAGAGAATCGGATCCAATTAGATCGTTTAAAATGAAACAATATCGCTTCTGAATCGTGTCAGCAAGCACAAATTGTGATATGAATTGATTTGATGTTAAACTGAATCATCTCACCCCTTGTAGATACACACCACATGTCAGCTTGGTTCGTGGCAGGGTCTCATCCTGGAGTTTCTTTTGTTTTTCTGGCGTGCTTGCAGGCTGCTTCAGTATACCCCCAGCCTAAAGTCCATGTAGGTCAGACCTGCCTTCACCCTGCTTGGGTATTCTACAACACTCTAAAAAATCCATAGTTAAAAATAACTCAAGTTGGGTTGTTTTAAACTCAACTGTGATGTTAAAAAGGAGCTTCTGGTCATTTTTACTCAGAGAACAAACACATAGGAAAACACCCGGCAACCCAAGAATCATGAACTGAGCCAAATAAGTTATTGATTTTTGGAAGTTCTCCCACTAGGTAATCATGGAGGGGTCTGACATTTTCATCTTAGGTGCACGTCCACTGTGAGAGACATCATCTAAAACAATCTGGAAATCATGTTGTAGGATTTTGAAATCATTCATTTGTACATTACTGCTGCAAAGAAGTATTTGAACAGCTGAAAAAATCTGTTCATATTTGGAACAGTAGCCTTTGTTTGTGGTTACACAGGTCAAACCTTTTACTGTAGTTTTTCATCAGGTTTGAACACACTGCTGGAAGGGCTTTGGCCCAATCCTCCTCACAGATCTTCTCTAGATCAGAACTCTGGATGTGAACGACCCATCTTCAGTGCTCTAACTGAACATTGATGGTACCGGTCATCCTCTCCTTAATACAGTGCAGCCTTCCTTTCCCATGTGAAGAAAAACACCCCCATAGCATGATGCTACCACCTCCATGCTTCACAGTAGGGATGCTGTTCTTGGGATGGTCCTCATCATTCTTCTTCCTCCAAACACGGCGAGAGAATTCAGATCAAAAAGTTCTATTTTGGTCTGATCTGATCACATGACTTTCTCCCATGATCCTCTGGATCATCCAAACACTCATTGGTAACCTTCAGACGGGCCTGGACATGTGCTGGTTTAAGCAGGGGAACCTTCTGGGCCATGCATGATGTCAAACCATGACGTCTGAGTGCGTTACCAACAGTAACCATGGAAACGGTGATCCCAGCTCTTTTCAGGTCATTGACCAGCTCCTCCCGTGTAGTTCTGGGCTGAGTCCTCACCTTTCTCAGGATCATTGAGAGTCTTTGAGGTGGGATCTTGCATGGAGCCCCAGTCTGAGGGAGATTGACGGTCATATTTAGCTTCTTCCATTTTCTAAGAATTGCTGCAACAGTGGATCTTTTTCCACCAAGCTGCTTGGTCATTGGCCTGTAGCCCTTTCCAGTTTTGTGGAGGTCTGCAATTGTGTCTCTGGTGTCTTTGGACAGTTCTTTGGTCTTGGTCATGTTAGTAGTTGGAGTCTTACTGATTGTATGGAGTGGACAGCTGTCTTTATGCAGCTAACCTCCTCAAACAGGAGCTTCTACTTTAGGACAATAAGTGGACTATTTAAAGGTGGACGAACAGGTCTTTGAGGGTCAGAATTCTAGTTGATAGACAGATGTTCAGATATGTATTTGCAGCTTAGAACATGGATGAAATATTTCAGAATCATACAATGTGATTTCCAGATTATTTTTAGATGATGTCTCTCACAGTGAACATCCACCTGAGACAAACATTTCAGATTCCTCCATTTCAGGTGTTCAAATACTTATTTGCCTCACATTAATTACCCCCAGGGGTAAGTTTGGACTTTACACTCATCCAAAATTGCCAACTTGTCTGACGTATGAAAAAATAACTGACATTTGATCTAGTTTAGGCATACATCCCCCTTTGCTGGACCTTAAATTAGTCCAGCAGTTACAGCTGCAACCACAGGGTGCCAGGATTTTTCCAGAGTCAAACAGAGGAGTCGTCTCCATCCACAAGTGTCCTTCAGCACCACAGACAGAGCTCCTGCATGTCACATGATCTCATTCACAACAAAAGCGCAGTGGGAAAAGTTTTTAACTGATGCGGCAGTTAACCAAACCCTCCCTGGTTGACTTTGGTAAAGTTGCTATGTATTGTTAGGCTTCATGATCAACAGGGGCTTTTGTTTTGTATGCTAATGGTCTTGGCCTCAGAGTACGTCACCAGCACTGATAACAAATGTCTTTGTTTACAACGGTCATGCACGCACTCATGCTGTGCTCTTCTGATGGTCTTAACTCTTCGTTTTCACTCTGGCGCGTGCGCAGAGCTAACAAAAACGACAAAGAAAT
This sequence comes from Oryzias celebensis, assembly GCA_014656515.1. Taxonomy (NCBI): domain Eukaryota; kingdom Metazoa; phylum Chordata; class Actinopteri; order Beloniformes; family Adrianichthyidae; genus Oryzias; species Oryzias celebensis. The sequence continues at coordinate 3,247,632 of BNCR01000009.1, read as the reverse complement.
CAAATTCCTTTCATTTCTTTTCTGGTGTTATGCGTAAATGAGATTCCAGAGCGCAGGGAGCACTGACGATACTGACCCCCACCCCCCATCACAGAGGGGGAGGGGGGAGGAGACAAGAACAGATGACAATAAACTAATTGAGCCACAACAAGAGGAGCGCCACAGAAGAAGGTGGGGATTGCGCTCTTTACGCACGGCGCAGGCTCATTTCTCCAGTGCGTCCTGACGCGAGCGCTGCGCTCAGAAGGGGCTCCGCGTTGGAACCAAAGAGTTTTCTTCTGCTTTAAAGCTTGGTGGAGGGTTCTGCTTTGCTGGCTGGGATGTCTGGACAGAAACCCTCACTGAAGACCGGCGGCTCCGCTCAAAGCCGCTTTCAGGTGGACGTGGTCACGGAGGCTTCGTCTACTGCATCCGCGGGTCCAACTCCTGCGGTCCCAGGATCCATCGATGGACTGCGACCTCCTGAGGAGTCCAAAGGCCGGTTCAGGGTGGTGGGCTTTCTGGACCCCGGCGCGCTGGGCACCGCCTCGGACATCGGGCTCCCCCCGGACGTCTCCCATGAGCCGGACGGTACAAAGAGCGACTCAGTGAGCCTGCACTCCACCGGCACGGGACACACGCACATCTCTGACTCCCACTCCAACACCTACTACATGCGGACATTCGGCCATAACACCATCGACGCCGTCCCCAACATCGAGTTCTACCGGCAGACTGCGGCGCCTTTCGGGGAGAAGAGGACCAGACCGTCCCTGTCGGAGCTGCACGATGAACTCGACAAAGTAACTAAAACACGAGTTGAAAATTGTTTTTCTTCTTTGTCTACAATAGAGTCTAGAATTGAAAACTTTGGATGCATATCTTACAATAATTGTGTTTTTAGGCGCCGTTTTAAAGCCTATTAAAAATGGCGAATTCTGAGTTCAAGTTGAGTGAATTATTAGAAAAATCTTAAGACTTCCACGTGTTTTACCTGTTTAACCATAAAACATTTCAAGTGATAACCACCATCTGAGCCAAAGCTTTACAACAGGAGAATTTATAAACATTTCAGGGATGTATATATATATATATATATATATATATATATATACATCCCTGAAATATATATATATATATATATATTATTATTATTATTATTATTATTATTATTAAAGAGCACATTTGTAATTCATTATAAAGCCTCATATCTGAGGTCACTAGATTGAAAGTGAATGTCAGCTTGTTCAAAGGACCGTGAGGTTCGGACCCACAGCAGAATGGAAGCAGAACCTCCTCCAGAAGAGCGCATGTGCGAGTAAAACGCGCGTTCTGCTGCTTTGACGCCAGGTGTGTCTGTGCCTGAAAGGGGGCGTGTCACGCCAGGTGTGTCTGTGTTTCTGAAAGGGGGCGTGTCACGCCAGGTGTGTCTGTGTCTGAAAGGGGGCGTGTCACGCCAGGTGTGTCTGTTTCTGGAAGGGGGAGTGTCAAGGGACATCCTCTGATCTCTGCTCTGACCGACTCTTAACACGTCCACAGAGTCGGTCAGAGCCACGTCCACCTTTAATGTTGCAAATACCTCAAACAAATCAAGCTCCCCTGGAGGAAAAACCGCTAATCTATGTGTGGATGGGATGTTGCAGACCTTAGGGTCCCATCCTTAAAGGGAAGTCAATTCATAAAACCCAATTTTGAAGAGGTTTTGATTAATCATATCTCTAAAGAAATAGATTTTCAATGCTCAACTTCAAAAAGAAATCAATAAAAATTTCAGTGTTGTTATTCTTGTTATTTCCCAACAGCATCATGCTAGAGAATGAAAGATTTGGTAAATCCATTTGACCCAAAAAGAGAAAATAAAAACAAACTTAAACCAACCGGGATTGAATTTGATAACGCCAGCATATCATGCACGTTATTTTGGTGTATTTATAAACTATGCCGCCGTCTTTTTCCGCAATGAAAAATGTTGTTACCACAGCAATATTTTCTGCAAAATTGTAAGTTGGAGCTAAATCATCATTTATTGCCCCATTATAAAAAGAAATTCTTTACAAATCAGACAATGTGACTTCCTGGATTTTTTTACATGCAGTCTTACAGCTGAAAGGCTAGGATGAACATCACAGGCGGAACTCAGCTTTTCTGTGGGATAACTTGCAGAATCCATGACTGACAGACTTTTTGTGCTCCACTGTAAATGTAAACGAGCAGTTACAAACCACATCAACTTTCCAGTAAATAACAGCGTAAAGTAATACTGTAATAAATCGGATCATGTAGCCATTTTTATTTGGCCAAATGAAAAAAAGACAAGCTTTAGATGAAAGGACAACACTCAAAGTTGTTATTTTATCTTTTTTTTAACTTGGTTTAAAATTGATTTTCAGAAGGACATTGAGCAAATTGAAAAGCAAACGTAGTAGTTAATATTTTTAAATAATCATGTGCGTTGACGTGTAAACGTTGACAGCCTTAACAAAAATCACAACTCAATGGATCCAAATTCATCCAAAACACCAACAAGAGCTCTTAAATTCTGGAATCTGTATTTTGAAGAGTTCATGTCTTTAACTTTTATTTTAACTCTGATTTTGACAAAGGTTCTTGAGTTAGATGGTTTGTCAATTCTCATGTTTTTTCTCCTTTTTCTTGGAAATCAAACAAATAAAGCATGAACATTAAAGATTCTGAGAGCCACCAAAGTCCGGCACATTTTCCACTCAAGTGCAGTTTACCCCTGACCTTTTCCTGTAATTCATTCTGTTTTTTCTGCTTCATCAGGAACCGTTTGAGGACGGTCTGGCCAATGGAGACGAACCATCAGCAGCTGAGGAGGCAGCAGCTTTGATGGCCAAAGAGGGCAAAGGAGGAATGGTCAAGTTTGGTTGGGTCAAAGGAGTTCTGGTTAGTCTCACTGGTCACTGTCAGAGTGTGATTTGAACAGACTTTTTTTGCTTCATCATGTGCTGATCAGCTTCTTTAAAGTTGAATATGTGAGAGAAAAGCTGATTTATGTAGGTTTAGTGAAATCTGGACCACTTGTTTGTTTGTTATCATCTACTGCGGAAGAATAAGAAGATAAACAACAGCACATCTGCTGCTTCTGAGTCTGAGCTGCTTCTTCATCCCTCTTCCTCATCAGTTTGTGCTTTCCTTTTGCTCCAGGTGCGCTGTATGCTGAACATCTGGGGCGTGATGCTCTTCATCAGGATGTCCTGGATTGTAGGTCAGGCTGGAATTGGTGAGTATCAGTGAGATCATCATGGAATGAGAAGGAATCAAATCGTTTGTTTGCATTTGGATTATGATACATTCATTTAGGGCTCCCCTCTACTCTATCACTTTGATTGTTTTCTATTCTTATCAATCCCTTTCCATCTTATACAAGCCCTTCCAGGCATAGTGGCAGCTGATGAGTACGTTCAGATGGTTCCAGATTGTGCAGTGGAGTAAGCCATCGACATAACGGATCTCTGGTCATGATTGTTTATGGTAGAGGGTGCATTGATGTGCATTGAGACCGGTCCTTGACTGCAGATGTCACATGAAAAGCTGAGGGTCGACTCGCTGCCCCCAGCTTCATGGCGAAGAAGATGGAAAATGGCAAAAAGCAAGGTTGCATCATTGCACTGTTACTATTTGTTGTGTCAAAAGCCATAGACGTTTTAGCACTGTCGACGATCTGTCCATGTACACCGTCGTGAAGAGACTGCACAATACGGACAAGCTTTTCAGGGCATCCAATTTTCTTGAGAGCCTGCCAAAGCCCTTGGCAAGTTCGCGCCCTGGCGCCAACCTTCCATCAAAGGAAACGTGGGGTTCAGTGTCTTGCCCAAGGACACTTCAACACATGGGCGGGCAAGGCAGGAATCAAACCTGCAAATTTCCGATCAGAGGCCGACCACCCTCTCCACTGTACCACAGCCACCCTATTGTCATATTTCAGTTTATTTATTAAATGGTTTACTTTTCTGCCACCAACCCTGGTCTCCTGCATTGTGGGTCCTCCACCACAACTCTCTGACGCCTGGTGCCTCATTGCAGTGAAGCAGAGTGTTTCCGATGCAGCTTTTTAGGAAGCTTCCTTGGTTGTGGCCCACTTGTCATTAACGTTATGACATGAGGTTTGCTGAAGACCATGGAGCACAGACTGTTGGAGTTTGGAACACGTTTCTCCCTCCTTTAGCTTGACTAGGTCTAGTTTCCGTAGCCTTGCAGGTTGTTGACTTAGAGGACGCTGTACATTCAATGCGACAGCACTGCAGACCAGATGGTGATCCAACCACTGTCCTATATCACCCATATTTTGTGTAATATGGAACTCTTGATGGTAGCATTGTGCCATTGCTTTGAGCGCGGATGTTGCCAGGTAGTCTTGTACTTGTCTGCTAATTGGTAGAACATGTTTGTAGTGGCAAGAGCATGTTAGAAACAAGTCTGCAACAATAAAGTGCCATTTGAAGTGCCACTCTCTGTTGACTAGAGAGTGCAGGCACAGCAAGTTAGCCGAAACAGGTACCTAAGTTGGAGGCCTGACTGCCCTTACAGCTTACAGACGTACAGCTGCTGGAGAGATGAAGCAACATGACATGCCGTCGATTTTCAGCAGACGCGGAGGCCATGTCGATCAGATGACCGCCAGATCCTGGAACAGACACCAACTGGATTGCCAGTTGTGCCAGTGCAAGTAGCTAGGGGTCAGCGCTTGACCAGGACAGGCTATGGTTGCATCACTGGCCTAATGGCAGCTGGGAATTGACCCAGTCAGTGGAGCAGAGAACAATTCCCCGAGCCACCACCTGGTAACTAAAAGTAACTAAAACCACCAACATTTGAGAACATCAGAACAAAACATCAGAATTTGAGGTTCAGCTCCCTGGTTTTAATCCTTCATGTAAGATCATTAAAAGATCAAATTTAATACATGAAAGAGCTTTGATTTATTACAGTATGATGTGGCTGACCTGACGTTAGCATCATAGCTGATGTTCTACCTTCATCCTGCATAGTTTCAGGTATTCTAAAAGGTCAGATTATTTCTCCCAAACTGTGCTTGATGGAATTTCTAATACATTCAGATTAAGGTTTACTTTGCTTCTTTTTCATTTAAAATCATTGACATTAGAGTTCTCTAGAAGTGCCAGGAAGGTTAAACAGGCCCCTCTTACAACGAATACACAAGAAAAAAGGAACGCAGTGGTTTCTTCATTGAGTACGAAATCTTTTTCATTTACTCTGAAATATGTTTAGAAAGATCTTTTTAAAGTCGAGTTGGCATGCTTTAAAAGAAGTATGCAAGAGCTGTTTCCTCAGTTCACGGTTGTATAACCCTGAAGGAGCCAGAGCACCTTTTGTATTTGTTTGAGACATTGTGATCCCATTGTATAAAACAAATAGTTAACAAATTTACAAATCCACTTTCAAGAAAAATGATCTGTTTTTATCTTAGTTTTAAAGAGTCGAGATGATATCGCACACAATAAACTCATGTTTAGCAACATTTGCTGCTTGTTTTACATGTCCTAACATAATTTGATATTAGTACGCGAAAGAAAACATTTAAAAACTTGAAATTATCATAATTATGCGAATCTGAAAATACTTTAGAAGACTTTCTTGTAGAGAGTAGAAAAATAAACCACCTGGATTAAAAATCGGATATTTTGAATGCCTCGTCTTCTGAAGTCTTCTCTTTTATATTATTACTCCAAATTTCAGAAAGATAGCTTACCTAGAGCTGTCATCACAGGAAGTGTCAGTAAACATCTTGGTGGAAATATCAAGTCATTTTTCTATCATTTACATCTAAAGCAAGAAAACTCAAATATTGAACTGTGAAAGCTAGGTTTTTTAGATGTTAGGAGAATAGACTCAGTATGTGGGATTTTCTTTTACTTTGGCATAACCTGAAGGATTTAATGTTTCATAAGATGTTCACTGGTTTTTATATTGTTTTGGTTTTTTTGGATTTTTATAAACAGGACTTACGATTGCGATCATTCTGATGGCCACTCTGGTCACCACCATCACTGGTCTGTCAACTTCTGCTATTGCAACCAACGGCTTTGTCCGAGGAGGTGAGTCCTGAGGCTTCTGCAACACTCACAGCCTACACAACAAATCCACATTTAGAAAAACATAGAAATCCCACATTTTATGTGTGAAGATAAATATGTGACTACAACAAGATTCTTTCATTCATGCCTCAGAAGACATAATCTGAATCCTCTCAAGATCAGGTAGAGATTTCGCGTCTTTGGAAAGAAAAACGGAATCCACCATGACGTTCTCATGTCTTTTCTACCAACTTTTAAACAACCTGTAGAAGGTATTCTCACATGCATTCTGCTGTAAACATTCGCTTTCAGGTGGTGCATATTACCTCATCTCCAGGAGCCTTGGGCCAGAGTTTGGAGGCTCCATTGGGCTCATATTTGCCTTTGCCAATGCAGTGGCTGTGGCTATGTATGTCGTCGGCTTTGCTGAGACTGTTGTAGAGATGCTCAACGTAAGGAAACTTTATGATAAGAAATCATCTCTATTTTGTGTGACTGACCTGTCACATCCATGCAAACATGGTTACTGGCTGCAGGATGTGGACGCTCTGATGACTGACGAGCTGAATGACATTCGCATCGTTGGAACTCTGACCGTCATTCTGCTGCTGGGAATCTCTGTGGCCGGAATGGAGTGGGAAGCCAAGGTGAAACACCAAATTCTATGCTGTAACCTCAGTTTAAAGGAATAAAATAGTTTTGACCCAAATGAAACTATGTGTATACTTTACAAAAGGTTTAACAAAGCTTTGTGTTTAGATAAAACTAAAAAATAAGTTAACATCATCTTTATGTTTGTAGCATAGGTGCAGCAAAGATGCAACTCAAATTGCTTAGCTTAAAAAATATAACAAAAAATATCCAAATGTGAAAAAATAAAAAGGAAGATTCCTTAAAATGTCAATATAAACAAGACTATGCAGTAAAGGGAACATGATCACAAATATCGGACCCCTAGGGAATATCTGTGGACCATGATGTTTGCAGATGATATTATGATCTGTAGTGACAGCAGGAGGCAGGTGGGGGTTTGCTCTGAAGAAGACAGAAGTGAAGGTCAGCTGCAGCAAGACAGAGTATCTGTGTGTGTGGTAAAGAGATGAAGAGGTGGGTTTATGAACGTTGGAACAGGTGGAGGAAGGTTTCAGGCATGATGTATGACTACAAAGTTTCATCAAGACTGTGGTGAGAGCAGCCATGCCGTTGCAGGAGACAAAGCTGGCAGGATGAAGAAGATCAGGAATGAATCCATCAGAGGAGCAGCTCATGGTGGAAGTTTTCGAATTAATCACATCTGTTTTAGAGGGATTACAGAATAGAAGTTTAAAGACATCAGAGTTTTAATGTGGTGCTGGCAGCATTGCAGTTACAACTATTTACTGGTCTGATCTAAATATAAGTGTGTCATCTGCATAGTTTAAGCTTAATTCCATGGTTTTTGATAATATTGCTGAGGGGAAGTACATATTAGAAAACAGAATCAGATGATCTTCAAGTCCCTCTGTCCTGCATGTGATACTTAATTTGTTTGTCTAACTAACCTTATCCCAACTATCAGCTGTAAAGAGACCTGAAGGTAAATCAGTTATTTAAATCTGGTATCCTAGAAAAAAACAAAAAGCAATTAAATCATTTGATCTGAACCGGAATCTAGATTGGTATCCTGGAGATCTGATAAGAAAACACAGCTGGGCCCAATAGTCTGGGGTTCATTCAAAGTTTGTCATCAAGGTTGGATTAAACATCCAGGGACAAGTCTCTTATTTTTTTTCACCTAAATTTAGATTAAGATGAACATGATTATTTCATCTTACAGTTTAGAAAAATAAAGGAAAGTCTGTTTGTCTTCAAATGAGTTTAGTTAGTGCCAGAATCAAGGAAGGAAATGTTTGTCGTGAATTGGCTTTCCATTTGTAATTAATAATCAACTCATAATTCACTGCAAATTGTATCAGTAATGTGTTGAAAATAATTCAACATACACACATGTGTTTCGTTCTTCTTTTTCTTTGTGCATCAGGCTCAGATTGTCCTTTTGGTGATCCTGTTGGGAGCCATCGCCAACTTCTTCATAGGAACTTTCATGCCATCCGAAAACAAAAAGCCCAAAGGATTCTTTGGTTATCAAAGTCAGTCTTTACTGTAATTTAGTTACTTTTCAAATATTCATCTTTTTTGTGTAAAGAGCAACATCCCATCATCCTTTTACATTGACTGTAGTTTTTATATGTTCTGACTCTTCTCTCTGGAAGCTGCCATTCTCGTGGAGAACTTTGGACCAGATTTTAGAGATGAAGAAACCTTCTTCTCTGTGTTCGCCATTTTCTTCCCAGCAGCCACTGGGATCCTGGCTGGAGCAAACATTTCCGGTGACCTTGCTGTGGGTTTTCAGACGTAAATGAAGCAGTTTTGACAAATAACTCGTGATTTCCAGCTCCACCTGATGCAGACTGATGCTTTAATTTCTACAAAACATGTGTGGTGCAGCCAAAAATTCAGTGAAACAAAGCATATGTTTAGACAAGTCAATGAATAGATCAACTAACATTCTTTTATCTCAGATATTTGTCTGTCAGATAATTTGGTTTTAGTTCAATGTAATTCCCAGTACCTTGACCTCATGTTGTGTTGCTTGACAGGTTGTAAGGTCTGGTTGTGTTAGTCTTTTAGCTTTTAAATTCTGGATGTCATTCCGTCTGGGCTTCAGAAGTTCTGCTTCCTGGGAAGTTTTTGTGTTGTTGTCATGTTTTTTGTGGACTAACCTTCTTGTTGAGTAGATTTGTCGTTTACCCAAACGCACATCTTGTGCTTTAGCAAACAGCTTTGAACCTTATCATGTTTGCTTGAGCAGGACCCTCAGTCTGCGATCCCTAAAGGAACCCTGTTGGCCATCCTCATTACAGGAGTCACCTATGTGGCTGTTGCCATCTCCACAGGTTAAGAACTTTTACATCATTCAATCATTCTATACATGGATGTTATGGTTTAATTAAATACCATTGATCTGTTTCAGTCAACAATATTCATGAAAATATTCTAAAATGTTTCAACTTTTCCACCTACACTGCTAGGCTACTAACATTAAGTCAAGACAGGATATTTATTCTATTGTTACCGTTTGACACCTTTGAAAATGTAGAAACAGGAAACTGAAGAACCAATATTTCAAGACAAAACAGCTGATCAAATTCTGGGCTAGAACCTCTGAAAAATGTCAGGCTAGTCAATAGAACGTCTCCTGTTCCAATGTAGCCAGAAGGCGGGCCAAGCCAGGGTCTCATTGTGGATGAATACAGAGTCTTATGTCAGGAAGGGCATCTGATGTAAAGTCTGTTTCAAAACAAGTATGTGAATTTGACAAAAGTCTGGTTGGTCAGTAAAACTATTCTCATTTCCCATTCCAAGGTGCAAGTATTGTCAGAGATGCAACTGGTGACCATAACGACACAGTGGTCGACACGGTGAACTGCACGGATGCTGCCTGCACACTCGGCTACGACTTTTCCATCTGTAAAGAAGGAGGCTGCCAGTACGGTCTGATGAACGACTTCCAGGTGAAACACACACTCATCTGAAACTAAAGATGAAACGGCGGACTTGTGCAAAGTGCTTTAGGGGGTTGTACTACTTAAAGGTTGGATGGTTGAAGTAATTGAGAAAATCTGTTGCAGTATGACATGTTGTGTTTGTTAAATCTTGCATCCATCCTTTATGATTTGTATCTTCTGGAGAGAATATAACTCTGAGGTGTTTTTTAACTCTGTCAGTCGTATTTTAGTTGGTGGTGTAATGAAGGTAAAAACTACCATAGCTTTTTTTTACTGACGAATGAAGGGTGATGATGCTCGGGTTCTGGTCCCACTCTAAGTCCCACTCTGATCATCTTTTGATCTACTGTAAAGCCTTCCCAGTGGTCTTTCTTTTTTTTTTTTTAAACTGTCATTTTCTTGGACATAGTTTCTGCAGAGCAGGAGTAGTTCATTAAAAATTCCCCTCTGAGTGGTGGGTGGAGCTATTGGTGCAGAGTAAGCCCACCCCTAATTCCCATCATCCATCTGTTTACACTCTCTCCTGCTAGATTACAACTCCTCATGTCCCCAACCTAACATTACAGTGCAACAAAAATGGTGAGAAATATCAGAGCTATCCAGCCGTACGGTTCGGACGAGGAAAACAAAGAAGTTCATGGATCTGTTTGTCCGCAAGCGGATGCACCAGAATGGAGCAACAGCGAGCTGGTGGCCTGCTGTTGCAGCTTCTGCTTCACACTTACTAGCTTTTTCTAATAGTGTTTTTTATAAGCTCCTTATTCAGAACAATTCAAATCAGTACTCAGAAATGCAAACTTTAAGCTTCATTTTCTATACAGATGTCCTCCATTATGAGATAAAGGCCACAAGAACATGTTAAAAACAACCAAAACACAGTTTTGATCAGAGTGGGTCTTCATGCATTTAAACTGTACTCAAAGGCCAGTTTGGTGTTAGGGTTTGAAGTGTTTGTAATACTAGACAGTAACCCTGCAGGGATGATGAGGAATGTCTGTTAAAAGAAGGCACTCAGCAGAATGACGTGCATTCGTCCAATGCCCACAGCCATTGTTTGCTCTGAAAGGCAACACGGTGGCTGCGATGAAGGCTGTCAGCACAGAACAATGTCTTATTTCCCATCATCCTCTCAGCTGATCACTGTCAGCTGACACATATGCAGCAGTTCAGACAAAGTCTTCCATGTGGACTGACCTGGTTACTTTTCCGTAATTCATTTGAACCCGTATTAACTTGATAAAGAAACGTTTATTAAGGTGAATGATGTCGGCTTGGTGCTGCTTCTTGGGATGAAAACACACACTTGTGTGCGACAGACAGAGCCGTTCCCCAACAAAGTGCAGCAAACATAATAGTGACTGTTGTCTCGAGTCACAAGCTGCTCTACTCAGATCTGAATGAGAGCATTGAGAACCAGACACCTACACACTTTGCACTGAAATCCATGAACACACAGATGCATGCACACTGTCACTGATATCACTGACAAGGTGCACAGTCTTGTGCTCATTGTGTCCTGAACCCTCAGTATAAGACAAAGACAACACTGGAGTTGCATGAATGAATGTTTTCCTCATTTATCCATAAATATTTAGTTTATGGATAAATGACTCACTGAATGTTCTTTAAAATTAACCATAAATGTCACACACACCTTCAAACTGATGATAAACATTTTTAAATGAAGTGTGACTGCTCCTACCTGTGATGTGTCACCAAAGCAACTCTGCAAAGTTTGGGTCAGTGGAGCGAACACATTTTAAAGACCCACTCCAAAGAAAATTGTGTTTTTGCAGCCTTTTTCATATGACAGAGGACATATATGGAGAAAATTGAGACAAAAATTGTATTTTTTTGTATTTCTTTATTCAAATTGTTGTGAATCAGAACCAGACAAGAAAATGCTCTTTGAAAAAGCTACAATCAGCAGGCCACAAGCTCCACTCTGATACATCCACTTTGATACAAATAGATTTGATTTGATTGCTTCGTCCGAGCTGGAATCTGGCTCAAAACTGTATGGCTGGATAACTTCATATTGCTCATCATTTTTGGGGTTTTTTTGTTAGTAATGTCAGGTTGGGGTTGTGAAGGGCTGTAAGCTAGCTGGAGAGAGTGAAAACTAAGAAATCATGGAAAATGAGTGGGACTTTAAACTATACATGAGTTTGCATACAGTAGAATTTCAGTTTATATGACCTAAGAAACGTCCCATCAAAGACTTGCAGCATGTTCCCACAACATCAGACTAACAAGTTGTGTGTTTTTTGTGCGTCAAACAGGTGATGAGCCTGGTGTCTGCCTTCAGTCCTCTGATCTCTGCAGGCATTTTTTCTGCTACTCTGTCCTCTGCTTTGGCCTCGCTAGTCTCTGCTCCCAAAGTCTTCCAGGTCAGAAGTTCATCCAACTGGCTCTTCCTTTGGCTTATTGATTTTGTCTGAGAATTGATGACTGAAACAATGATCCAATCAGAGCAGCAAGAAGAATTGTGTAAAGTGAAGTAGAAAACAAAACACTAGTGTTGCATGAGAAACAGAACTTCAAAGGGCTTTATTGCTGCTCTTTGAAGAAAACCCCAATATTTACAGCTCTGATATATCCAAACTTCAGAAGAGGCCATCCTTCAGTTTGGTTCTTATGAGTGTAACAATAGTTCAGAATTGTTGTAGGATTCAACAGCTGATCAAAGTCAAATATTTGAATCAATGTGGAAACAAAAATGTGGCTTGTTTTCAGGCTCTGTGCAAAGACAACATCTATCCCGGGCTGAGTGTGTTTGCAAAAGGGTATGGAAAGAACAACGAGCCTCTCCGGGGTTACGTCCTAACTTTCTGCATCGGCCTGGCCTTCATACTCATTGGTAGGCTGTATAGCTAGCGCCTCTGTGTCCGAAACAAACCCAGAACTTTGTTGTGATAACAAACTTCTTGTTTTTTTTCTTCTCCAGCCGAACTGAACGTCATCGCTCCCATCATCTCCAACTTCTTTTTGGCTTCTTACGCTCTCATAAACTTTTCTGTGTTCCACGCTTCTTTGGCCAACTCTCCTGGTAAATCCGGCTGCCGTCCCAGTTTTAGTTTAGGATGATGCTTACCAAGAGCTTGACTAAAGTCTTTGAGCTTGTTTAAAGGTACTCTTAATTTGTGCTACATTTGAACTTTTTTCTCTCCACAGGGTGGCGTCCTAGCTTTAAGTATTACAACATGTGGGTGTCCCTAGCAGGAGCCATCCTGTGCTGCGTGGTCATGTTCGTTATCAACTGGTGGGCGGCCCTGGTCACTCTTCTGATTGTGCTTGCTCTGTACATCTACGTCAGTTACAAGAAACCAGGTGGGGGTGTCGTGATACCTACAAAAGCACAGCAAACTCAGCAAATTCAGAGCAGCTGTAAAAATGCTCATGAGCCCAAAAAGGGCCTAAGGGTGCATTCACACCAAACGCGATTCGCGCAGCAGAGGCGGCCAGTTTCAATGTAAAGTCAATGGTTTAGATGCGAATTGAGCGGCCGCCATGGCCAGCCAGAGTTATTTTTTTTTTCTGAATTGTGGGGAGATGATTGAGTCTCCTCAATCAATCAGGGACTCAACTTCGGGCACATGACCTTTTCAGTGACAGCTGGGAGAAAACATCCAGTATGGTGGATGGATCCATAGTTTTCCTGAACTTCCATTCATTTTCTTAATTCGCTGTATCCCTTTCTGGGCAGCGGGGTTTCCAGATCCCATCCCGGTTACTGTTGGGGTGAAGGCAGGTACACTCTAAAGCAGAGGTCTCCAACCCTGTTCCTCGAGGGCTGCCGTCCTGCTTGTTTTGCAGCTAACCTTGCTTTAGTAGATGCTGATTAGCTGGACTGAATCAGTGCAGTTTCTGATTGACTGAACACACCTGATCCAGGTGTGCAGCAAGTAGTATTTTCTTATTTCAGGAAAAAGATGATTTAGGGCAAAAACTGCTTTTTTAAAATTAATTTTCACAGTCGGACAAAAAAGTATTTGTCAATCACATACTCTTCTAGATATTCCACCTCAAAAAAATGAGAGAGGTCTGTAATGTTCATCATAAGAACACTTCTGCTGTTAGAAACAGAATGTAATAGTTAAAAAAAAAAAAAGTCCACTCCAGAAGCTTTAAAGTTCCACTCTGATAAAACCATTTGTAAAATTGTTCCCAGTGGTCTTAAGATTATGCAGTTTTTAGACAAAATACAAAAGCCTGTGCAGTTTTCTAGAACATGGTTTCTGCAGAGCAGCAGGAGTTCATTTGAAATTTACCCCTGAGTTGTGGACAGGACTCTAGTGCTGTCTTACTCTACATTCTATGCCAAATTTCCCATCATCCCTTTGTTTACAAGCTCTCCCACCAGCTCACAGTCCCTCACACCCCCAACTTCACATTACCAGTGCAACAAAAATGGTGAGCCATTTGGAGCTATCCAGCCATACAGTTTTGATCCAGATTCCAGCTCAGACAAGGAAAACAAAGATGGATGCATCAGATTAGCAGCAGGGAGCTTGTGGCCTGCTGTTGCAGCTTCTACGTCATACTTACTAGCTTTTTCCAATGGCTTTTTTGTGTATGCTCCTGTTTCAAAACAATTTGAATAAAGCAATACTCATAAATGCAAATTTTAAGCTTTACCGATGTCCTCCATCATGAGGAAAACGCTAAAAGATCACGTTGAAGACACCATTATCTTTGTAGTGGGTCTTTAAATGTTTCTTACACAGCCACTCCTTTATTGTGTCTATAAAAAAGCAAATTTCACAAAGACTCTTAAGTCAGTTCAGTTTAGTGGAAGTGCTGAAGGATGAAAAAGTCCAGCATTTGTTCAGGGCGGAATGCTAATTCTAACACACAATTAGTGTGGAGTAAACCCTGATTCGGTTTTTCATTTTATGGTGTTTTTTACAAAACAGCTTAAATGACCATTTTTGTTGAGCTGTTATTGACATGATAGGTAAAAAAAAGAGGTTATGTAAAATATTTGGTGAAATTGGTACAGCCATCACTATAGCAACGTCAGTTAATCTCCTCATCCTTTGATTTTCTGTTTTCTACAGATGTAAACTGGGGTTCATCCACTCAGGCTTTGATCTACAACCAGGCTCTGACTCACTGTCTGAACCTGACTGCGGTTGAAGAACATGTAAAAAACTTCAGGTAAAAACAAGACTGCAACTATTTTTATAAATTAGACCAGAGAAAGGCAACTCCAGGCCTCGAGGGCCGCAGTGTCTGCATGATTTCCAGATATTCAAGCCCTATTCATGGCTGATTACCTGGTTCAGGTGTGTCCAGCCAATTCTCAGCGCAGCAACATGTCAGAGCAGGGTATGTTGGAACACATGCAGGAATGGGGCCCTCGAGTTGCCTATGTCTGAATTAGACTGTGATGAGCTTCATTTTATCAGAACCAAATTTTTTGTGTATAATATTATTATCTGTTTAATGGCCATAAATGGCGTATACTTACATAGCACTTTACTACCTTCCTTTAAGACCTAAAGCATTGTAGAGTCACAGTCCCATTCACTCAAGCTCAAACATACACACACTGCCCAACACTGGCGCCAACCTATTCCCAACGGGAGGAATGTGGGGTTCAGTGTATTGCCAAAGGACACTTCTACACATGGGTGGACAGGGCAGTAACCAACCTGCAATCTTCCAATCAGAAGCCAATTGCTCTACCTCTACACCACAGCCCTAAACAATCACAAAAACACTGTTACATTGCATTAGTAAGATACCTTTACTCGACTCTATTTTTGTACCATTAGCAGCTATGTGGGTTAAGTGTCTAATCCAAAAAGACAAAATACTGCCAATCCAAACACATGAACCCCTCAGTCAATCGGTTGAGGGTTTGATCAACCCATAGAGCCACAGACCTAACTTGGTTCACTGAAATTGAAAGGAATAATTATGGCTCAGCATGTAGCTGTAGTATTATTAGAAGAAATCACTTTGTATTTGTTGAGAGTTGAAGGATTACTTGTGGGAATAAAATATGCCTTTGTGTCCTGCAAATAGACCACAGTGTTTGGTACTGGCTGGCTATCCGAATTCTCGACCCGCTCTGCTTCAGCTGGTCAATTCTTTCACCAAGAACGTGAGCCTCATGGTCTGTGGTCACATTCGAATGGTACACACCAACCTCCTTATTCTGCAGTTCACCAGCTCATGAGGTTGACATGGAACCAGTCCTTTAAACGCCTGTTCTGCTGCAGGTCTCCCGAAGACCCAACTTCAAAGAGCTGTCTCAGGATTACGCCCGCTGTCAGCGCTGGCTCACCAAGAAACGCATCAAGGCATTTTACGCTCCAGTTTTTGCAGAGAACATGAGGTTCGGAGCGCAGCTACTTCTGCAGGTATGAGCAGCACATCAGCATTGTAAACCTCATAGATAACCCTCATAGCACATTTAACAACTTTCATTGATAAAACATTTTGGTTGTACAACTAAGCTAAAAATCCAGT
This sequence comes from Oryzias celebensis, assembly GCA_014656515.1. Classification (NCBI taxonomy): domain Eukaryota; kingdom Metazoa; phylum Chordata; class Actinopteri; order Beloniformes; family Adrianichthyidae; genus Oryzias; species Oryzias celebensis. Next base: position 3,231,566 of record BNCR01000009.1, on the reverse strand, counting down.
GTTTCTTTCAGGCTGTTGGTTTGGGACGTCTGAAACCTAACACACTGGTCATGGGCTTCAAGAACAACTGGAGTGATGGAGACATGAGAGACGTGGAGAACTACATCAACATCATACAGTAAAGACTTAAACTTTTGTTCCCGTTTTTCATTTATTCATCAAAGTCATTTGAAAGTTGAAATCCAAAGATCAACGCTGGTGCAACAAAGTAACTTCAAACCTTTTTAAAGCAGCTTCATAGTTGTGTCATATTATTAAGACTTACCATGTCTGATGCTTCATCAGAAATCATGAGACTGTGGACGTTCCCCTGCAACAGTTCTTCATGGTTTCCTTTGGTCTTCAACTAGTTTCGTATTTTTTACTGGAGCAGGACCTCTTCTTCTCAATTATTCTACCATAACATCATGTTTTGAATACACTTTGTCAAGAAGATTTAACCACAAACTGAGTTCAAACAATGAAAAATTTCACTCTGGTTTTCTTTGTTGAAGCAGAAATCTGTCATTGCAGTGATGCCTTTGACCTGCAGTTCGGAGTCGTAATCCTCAGACTTCCAGACGGACTGGACATTTCTCACATCCAGGGACAAGGTACGTCTTTCTGGGAATCAAAGGGCCTCATTTGATGACAAAACAGTACATCTGAATAAACTGGTAAACCTGTAGAGCATGCCTGTTTAGTGTGTGGTAGCGGAACAGATAGAGTGGGATAGGACCTGACCATGGAGGGTTGTTAGCATCTACATAAGTGAATGGGCATCCTTTGGAGTTTTGTCAAGTGTCTTTTTGAGGACAGTGTTTCACCGGAAACCACTAAAACCTCTTTAGATCAACGAGTTTCACCTCCTGGTGATGTAATGACATTTTCATCAAGGAAGTCTTGGACTTAGCCCTGACTACTAAACAACAACAATGACAGTTTTCCCTTTAGTGTTGGAAATATTAAGAAAGTACATCAAGCCTGCATTTTTGAAAGATAAGATTACATTTGTAGGTTGTGTTTTCTGGGAATTTCAAAAAGGTTAGCAATCAAAGGAGGGTGGGACACGGGAATTGGCAGCACAAATTGCGTTCAGTGTGAACGCACCTTAACATCTCAGTTTTCCCCACAGATGAGCTGCTGTCATCCCATGACAAGCCACCAGTGAGCGCCAAAGATACCTTAATATCTGTGAACTTGGTGAAAGACTCCGACTCAGACTCCTGCCCTTCGAAGTCCACAAGCAACCAAAGCAGCCCACTCATCATACGAGGTGCAGAATAAGCCCATCTCCATTTGAGCTGGACTTCCAGCCACAAGCGTTCTCCTGTGACTGAAGAGCATAAGACTCAGTGGGACTTTGTGTATTGTTGTGTGCAGCTACAGATATGAAGTCTCCCCTGAGTCTAACTGACCAAAGGCTGTTGGAGAGCAGCCAACAGTTCAAGAAGAAACAAGGGAAAGGCAGCATTGATGTGTGGTGGCTGTTTGACGATGGAGGTCAGTTTTTCTCCCTTCATATCAGTGACAACCCCTACAGCTCTTTGAAAATACCAAACTATGTTTGTTTAATGAGCACAAAATGTTGAACAATAAACGAGAACAAGTTCAGGAAGGGAAAGGTCTTGGAAAAGAGTTTTCAGACAGAAAGGAAGCCCTTCTCTTCTGATGTTTTTGGATCAGATAACAGAGGGTTGCTAGTTTGAGCCTCCTTTGAATCTGATGGATGGATGGATGGAATCACACAAATGGGTTTAATTGTCTCTCTGTCACCTGTGTGTCTGCAGGTCTGACACTGCTCATTCCATACCTGCTAACCAATAGGAGTAAGTGGGGCGACTGCAGGATCAGAGTCTTTATCGGAGGGAAGATCAACCGAATCGACCATGACCGGCGAGCGTGAGTCCACAGATGTTACCAAGTTTCATTTTGTTAGACAAGATAGGTTTTTATCAGATAAACAGTACTTTATGAGTGAGGTTTGTAATGGACACGTTCTTTTTGTGTTTCTTCAGAATGGCCACTCTACTCAGCAAGTTCAGAATAGATTTTTCAGACATCAACGTCCTCGGAGACATCAACACCAAACCCAAGAAACACAAGTAAGCATTCCGATGTGCCTGCAGACCTGAATCTGCTCTGCGCTGCAGACTTTATACTGACAAGGACCAGAGTGGGCTGCTTGAACATGCCATGAAACTCAAACATGAAGGTTTTGTCTAAATGACCAATAGATCATGATTGTTTTTATATACAGCAGGTGTAAACACCTGTTTTTTTTTCTTGTTAATCCAGTAAGCTGAGCTTCAAGGAGCTGATTGAGCCGTACAGGTTGAAGGAGGACGACATGGAGCAAGAGGCTGCAGAGCGGCTGAAGGCTCAGGAACCCTGGAGAATCACAGACAACGAACTGGAGCTTTATAAGGCCAAGGTTCGCCCACCCACCTGTGCTCTAATAACTGAGCCGTGCCCAGATTGCAAGCCACGCTTATGTTCAGCTGCACTTCCTGTGTGACTTTCAGACCAACCGTCAGATCCGGCTGAACGAGCTGCTGAAGGAACACTCCAACTCTGCTAAGCTCATCGTCATGTGAGAGCGCCTTTTTTCTAGCCTTTGATCAGATGCTCAATATCAATACAATCACAACAAATATTCATCACCTATTTTTAATAACAGAAGATTTACTTATAGACCTACAAAATGTCAAACCGGTTTTTTAGATTTTATCATAACTTCATTCTATGAAAACATTTTTTTATGATGGAGTTCAGAGATCAGTTATGTAAAAGGAATAGTGGAAAAAAAAACCCTGTATAAGAAGGCAGAGGCTACGTTTCATCTCCCGAAGCCATGTGATCAAACAGAACATGGTAGCGTTTTGAGAGTTCTGGGTGTTTGGTGTTTCAGGAAGGAAAACTTTGCCTTTTTAAATGTCTGCAGCTCCATGCTCCGCCATGGAATGCATCAAATATGGAGAAAACATTTCACACACCTTTTTACACGACAGCTAATGGGAATTTAACTTTAAGTATGATGTTAAATAAATGCGGCCAACAACAAAATCCAGTCTTTTATCCACTTAAAATACATGCAGAAAGCAGCAATGTATGTCTTTGCAGGAATAGTACACAGAGATTTACTAAGTTGATCCATACAGTGAGCTACATAAAAGAGCGGTCTTATTTTAAACTGGAAATATGTCACACACCTCTGTGCATAGAGCCCAGTATCCACTTAGAGTCCCGCTTATCTGGGACCAGGTCGCGGGGGCAGCAGTCTAAGCAAAGATGCCCCGACTTCCCTCTCTCCGGCCACTTCCTCCAGCTCCTCTGAGGGACCCAGATGTTCCCAGGCCAGCCGAGAGACATAGTCTCTCCAGCGTGTCCTTGGTCTTCCCCAGGGCCTCCGCCCTGTGGGACATGCCCAGAACACCTCCCCAGGGAGGCACTCAGGGAGCATCCGAACCAAATGCCTGAGCCACCTCAACTGGCTCCTCTCGATGTGGAGGAGAAGCGGCTCGACTCCGAGCTCTTCCCGGGTGACCGAAATTCTCACCCTAACTCTAAGTGAGCGTCCAGCCACCCTATGGAGGAAGATCATTTCCGTTGCTTGTATCCAGGACCTTGTTCTTTCGGTCATGAGCCAGAGCTAATGACCATAGGTGAGTACTGGAGTGTAGATCAACCGGTATGTTGAGAGCTTTGCTTTCTGGCTCAGCTCTCTCTTCACCACAACAGATCAGTACAGGGACCGCATGATTGTGGACGTAGCACCAATCTGCCTGTCGATCTCACGCTTCGATCTTCCCTCACTCGTAAACAAGACCCCAAGATACTTAAACTCCTCCACTTGGGGAAGGAGAACTCTACCCACCCAGAGAGGACGAACCACCTTCCTCCGGTCAAGAACCATGGTTATTTACAAAAAAATAAACAAATATTGAATCAGTTATTAGAACTTCCCTAACCCTCACAAATATAAATGAACATACCTCAAAATGAGGCTTTTTGCAGCAATTACATTAAAAGTATTTGTAATTAAAACCAATTAATTAGTTTTATTATTTACAGGCCACAATTAATGGTAACACTTTATGATGACTACACAAACTTATCAAACTGATAGTTATTGAGTTATGAATTACTTGTTAAATAAAAGTGAAAAGTTTGTTACGGATTGATAAATCTAGGGTTAGAGTTAGTTGGAAATTAAAAAGAAATAGTTACAACTTTTAAAATAATGTTCCAGTAATGTGTAAAATATCAACCGATTCTTAACAAGTCATTAGGTAATTTAGTAACAGCTTCTTCATGATCTATTACCAATAGAGTTGCAGTTAGAATTCATTAATATACAAGGAAAAGGTCATTTATAACTCACTAAAAGCTTGTTAGTTATCTACTGTCTATCTATGAGATACATTAATAAATCCTTAACAAACTGTAAACTGTCATTTAAGAAGTCATGTATAACTCAATAACTAACAGTTTAGTAATGACTTGTTAACTAGCTATAATGGGTAGTTTCTATAAAGTGTTTCCTAATTAATTAATCACACATAAAAAAAGAATCGCATGACAGCACTAGTTCCAACGCCACAGTCTACCTGAGTGTTGCTGCTGACCATGTCCATCCCTTTATGACCACAGTGTACATCACATCTCCTGATGCTGCTTCCAGCAGGATGAGGCTCCATGTCATCAAGCTGGAATCATCTCAGACTGGTTTCTTCAACATGACAATGAGTTCACTGGACTACAGTGACCTCCACAGTCACCAGATTCAACTCAATAGAACACCTTTGGGATGTGGTGGAACGGGAGATTTACATCATGGATGTGCAGCCGACAAATCTGCAGCAACTGTCTGATGCTGCCATGTCAACGTGTATCAAACTCTGAGGAATGTTTCAGTACCTTGTTGAATCTCTGCCACCAAGGATTAAGGCGGTTCTGAAGGAAAAAGGGGGTCCAACCCGGTAATAGAAAGGTGGAGCTAAAAGTGCCACGTGAATATATATAGTTTTTTTAAAGACATATTTTGTAAACTTCAGGACACAAATAGAACATAACTACAAAATCTTTGTCTAATGAGTTATACCAGTTTCCCCAGGGTGACACTGTGGTTAATGAGAATGAGAGTGTTTGCTTCTCTACCCCTTGTGTCTATCTTGTGTGGTCCTGATGACCCCACCCTTGCATTAACCTGTCGTCCCTCCCATGACAAAGGTGGACAGGATTTCATGTCTGCCGTGGTCACCAGTGAAAAACAAAAATCTTTGGAAAAAAAAGTTCCATTCCAGATGACCCCACTCCCTACGTTAGCGTCCCTTGGATGCACGGGTTAATAAATGTGAGGACATAAGAAACAATAGAAAATGCTTTATTTTATTGTGGAACAATGCCTGTCATCTTGTTCTTTTCCACTCAAAGATCCAAATCTGGAGTTCCCATAACTTGTTCTTAATTTGAAACTTACTCAGACCTTTTTTCAAGAGGCTGGTGGTCAAGGATGAAGGAGTTGAGGCAGCAATGTGATAGAAAACATCAATCTCCCTCATAGAAAAATCTGTGGTTTTTAGGATCATCTGAAGAAGCCATAAAGCTGTGAACACATACGGCACAAGGCCATTCAAATGTTTAGTATGAGTGAAGTCAGCCAAGTGTTGTCCGGTGCTGTTGTTGTTGATTCCCACTGTGCTTTAAGCAGCAGCAGTAAGAGGATCAAACAACATCTGTGCTGAGCTTTCAGTGAAATATGACACACGACATCTCACCTGGATAGAAAGACGACTTGTTTTCCTTTCATGGCCCTGCACTGATGCACACAGAAACTGTCTTGGCATAGAAATCCCACTTTGATGAACAGGTGTCATGTAGTTCAAGTAGAACAAAGACCTGTCCCGGTGCACACCATAAACATAAACTGAACTACAATCAAAATCCTTTCCTAAAAACATGCTGTGACTGCTGAACTCATTTACACAGTAAAAACAGAATCATAAGAAAGTAAAAAGAATTTTTCACGAAAAATCGTTTTGTTTTCTACATTGCAAGAAAGACAATCTTATCTAGAAAGTAATATCAAATAATGAATATAAAATAATCTTAGTTTGAGAAAACATGTCTTAGTGACTAGCATTTACATTAGCATTTTTTCTTTAAAAAAAGGTTGCTTTCAAATTTCTTCACTTTATATAATGAGGGAAAAAAAGGCCTTCTCGAAATAAGCTAAAAATTATTTTACATTTTTATTTTCTTTGAATAAGTTAAAAAAATCTTCCAATAGGGAAAGAAAAGGATCATACCAATCATTCTTAATATAAGAGAGGAATTCTAGTCACTAAGACATCTATAAAGACTTTCTTGATAAGATTACTTTTCTTGCGAGACAAAATAAAATTAAATTTCTTTTCTTGGAACCCGATTTTTTTTAAACTTTCTAAGATTCAGTTTTTTAAAGTGTAGGGTATTCGCCATTTTGTCAGTGTCCAGATCAACAATTCCAAAATCCGGTGCCCTGAAAATTTTCCAGAACTAAACCAGTGTTCTCTCTAAACCACAATACATTGCTTTGGAACTTCATTTAATTATTTTTCTTTTTGTTTTATTCAGAACACAGTGGATTCATGAATAGTCTTTGAAAATGCTCATATTTATTTGCTTTTTCTTCAAGAAATCCGTTTGGTTATGTCTGGCGTTTGAAAAAAAAAAGTAGTGAGCATGACGTACGAATTGTTTTCAAATCCAGGGCACTAGTTCCACACTGTATTGTTTTATAGCAGCTAGGCAGTAAGGCGACCTAAGAGTTCTTGATAAGACCATTTTCTTAGCACATTGGCAGATTTATTTGCTTTTTTAAAGAAGATCTGCCGATGGAGTAAGGACTTTTGACTTATTTCTGAGAGAGCTGTTTTCTCAGAGTACCTCTCCATACAATACATAAACTTTTTATTTGTCTGAATAACTGTAAGGTCTTGTAGGATACGTAAACCTAACTACATCTGCAAATAATCTAAGCATGGACTTTGGCTCTAAAGAATGTTTTTTCAATGCTGCAACAGACTGTATTGTTGCTGTGTGTGTGCAGAAGCATGCCTTTGGCCAGGAAGGGAACGGTGTCGAGCGCTCTCTACATGTGCTGGCTGGAGACTCTGTCCAAAGATCTGCCGCCACTGCAGCTGGTGCGAGGGAACCACCAGAGCGTCCTCACCTTCTACTCCTAACTCCCACACACGGTCCTGCTGGCTGCTCTGAATGTTTGCTTTGACTCCATTAATAAAGTCATTAACTCTGTCAGGTTTGGTTTCTTTGAACATTCATGGAGGGTTTAACTGCAGTAAAACTCCAGTCTTGAAGTTTCTTACCACTGACTATGATTTTTGAATGTGTAATTGTTTTCTGAAAGTGCATTTTTACGTTTTTGAGGCACCACAAAGTAACATAACTTAATTTTGTACGCTGTTTTATTAAAGTTTTAACTACATTGTGTGGGTTTTTTCTGGAAAAAAAAAACTTTCTGCTCTTTTCTATCTGAATCTCCAAATCAAAGTTTTATTATAAAAAACAATATTTTGGAGACGTTTTTAGGCAAAGATCATTTGTATCAAATGTAATGCTTTAGCCAAAGCAATGAACCACTCTATTGCTGCGTTGAACAAACAATTAAAACAATTCTTTTAGCTTCCAAAATACCAAAGGATATAAAAAAAAAAAACAAAAAAAAAACCAAGTTTGATGTAGCTAATGTAACACACAACTACATTTGTTTTTGTGCCACTGTTATTCATGAAATGCTTTTAAACTACAATCAGATCAGTTTCCAGATCTGTCAACCATTGGATGACACATCCCACGTGACCTAGGGGACAGAACGTTAGAGCGTGAGCGCGCAGACGCAGATGACTGGACTGAGTTCGAGTTGAACCAGTCTCCGAGGACCGCAGAGTCCGCGTGGACACGCACTGGTCCGCGGGTTTAACGTCACCTTTCACCAACAGCGTGAAGAACCGACGAGTCCGGACTCGTTTGAAGCTCCGTTCAGTCGCGGTGAGTCTGCCCCCGCAGAGGCCCGGTGAAGACCCGGTCAAAGGCCCGGTGAAGACCCGGTCAAAGGTCCGGTGAAGACCCGGTCAAAGGTCCGGTGAAAGACCCGGAAGTGCCGCGTGGACGTAAGAAACTCCCGGATACGAAACTGGGCGGGGGGGTGGGGGTACGCTTGAATTCATAACCGGTGGGTGGAGCCAAAGGTTGATTGACGGCTCTATTGTCCAATGAGAGAGGTTCTTGGTACAGCCAACGTTTCACAAAGGAAAACACGGAGTGGCCGATATTATTGTAAAATTATCAATAAATCAAAGCTTTGTCATGGTTACAATAAAGGACACAGTGGGAAGCTCTGATATTGTTTGTCATTTTTGTTGAACCACAGAAAAGCTTAAGCAATAACATGAATAGTTTTTGGCGTCACGTGCCAGTACGATGTTTCCAGAAGTTTATCGTGTATTTGAAAAGTGGATCTTCTGATACTTGTTCTGTCTTCAGGCAGGATGACAAGCCTGCAGATGAGCGCGCAGGAGGAGCTGGTGGAGAGGTTCCTGGATGCTGCAGCCAGAGGAGACTCGAACCAGCTGTCTGTGCTGCTGTCCCACACTCCCTCCCTCCTTAACCAGACTGGATGCAGCGGCTGGACGGCGCTGATGCTAGCTACACGCAACGGGCACCATCATGTGGTGGAGAAGCTGCTGTCACTCGGGTACACGTGTCTTCCTCTGAGAACTTAGCTTTTAGACTTTTGTGAAGATGATACTTGGATTTATGCTAGCCAGCGTGAAGGTTAAAAACAGGAAAGACCGTTTGATTTGAAGTAACTGACAGCTTCATGTTTGTCTGAATAAAAGCACATCAAATTAAATTGATACAGACTCTTCACAGCTGTGCATCTAAATCCTATTTTACGTTCTTCAAGCTGCAACAAGCTCTGCACAAACAGCTCGTCTCAGACTGCCTACGACATCGCCAAGTTCTGGGGTCACAGACACATCGCCCGGGTGCTGAGTCTCACTGATGATGGAGGCCTGCATGGCAGCACGCTCAGCCCGCAGGAGAACTACTTCAGCAGGGAGACGCTGGACCGGCTGAGCGGGAAGAGGAGTGACGCAGCCTGGTTAGAAGCCAAACAGAGAGACCCGGACACAGTCTACCTCCTGTTCTCCAACCTCAGCCCCATGGCAGTCGTGAGCAACGACAACAGCAGAGATGGGGTAAGTTGTCATACCTGTAGCTGAACGCAGTGGGGTAAAGCTGCGTTCACACGGCACTTGATTTACACCTCCCACTGCGTTCACACTGCCTTCAGCAACGCACGTTCAAACGGCCACCTCCCATGAAAAGTCAACGAAACAGTATGTATATGTACGGCCTCCACGATCAAAACTCACATTCACACAAAGATACACATGGTTTTACACATACACACATGAGCTCCGCCATAGAACATACAGTGAATGTTAATCCACTCGAACTTTGACCAATCAGGGACTTGCTTTTGGTAGGAATTCTATCTTTCTCATGAAGGAGCAGAGCTGGAAAGAAAAAGCCTGGAACAAGTTCTCCAGATTCAACACCAAACCTCTTCCAACTGCAGAGGCGGACATGCGCTGGAATACGCTAGAAAAAGAAACCCGAAGATTCGGCTCCATACATGTCCAGTGTGAACACCGAACGCTGAGCACATGTCAGTGTACAGACGCGGTCAGAGGTCTTGCAGCATGTTTTTAACGGGGTGATTCACCAGCAGCAGCGTGTTTTGGGGATCCGCCGTGTCAACCCATCAGAAACATGGCCTGTGACATGTTGAAGACGTGACCAGTGGGTGGAGTCTAGAACCATCATGAAAGAGGATCTGATCCTGCTCCTCCTAAACTTTATGATGTTTTTCTTATATGTGTTGAGACAAGAATAAACCATTCCTTTCTTTTTATTTTTGTTCCTTCCTTGGACTAATGCGGGACAGCAAGTCATCAAACTGGATCACAGAGAGACAGAAGTACCGCTGAAAGTGTCCGTTATTCAGATGCAGCTCCTGCAGTAGATGGTGAACCTCGCCGCACTGGGAGAGTCTGAACGATCTCATGAATGCAGACATGGAGACGTAATTACCTATGCTTTTGTAGAAACCTGATCTTTCAACATCATCCGTGTCTTCATGTAGCAATGAGGCTAAAAGCATTTGATGGGAGCTCCTCCCACATACGGTGGGAATTAACACACTTCAGACAAACGTCGAGCTACAAATTTGAAATGCGAATCATGTTTGGTGTGAGTGCAGTACTAGACTCCATGTTAGGGTTGAAGACTTTAAGTAGGTCAGATGTCCAGGTGGACTGCAGCGTAGAAACTGGAACCTCATTGTCTTGATAATCTACAAGTAAAGCCGTCCTTTCTGACAGGCAGACATCAAACTGTGCCGGTTCAGGTACAATGCAGTGAAGGACCTTCTCCAGAAACCTGCAACTGCACTGGTCTTTCTTGGGGCTGAGAAGACAAGGAACCCTCCCTCCTCCTCTTCCTCCTCCTCCTCCTCCTCCTCTCAGACGGAACAGGGTACCTCGGATTCTCCGGTTTGGTTTGCCATCAACACAGATGAAGATGCTGCTGAGTTACTGAAACGCTGTGAGAACAACACCGGCTTCTTCCCAAAGAGCCCAAACAGAGATCTGCTGAGACTTGATGAGGAGGAGGCTGGTGAGGAAGACTTCACACTCATCATCTGTTCAGTTCTGTCCTCTTGAACTGAAATGGCGTTCTGTTTTGTTCTGAGGCGTGGTGGCCCAGGCCCGGTCCGTGCTGGCCTGGCACAGCCGCCACAGCTTCTGCCCCACCTGTGGAAGCCCCACCAGCCTGCAGGAGGGGGGGCACAAGAGGAGCTGCCTGAACCCTGAGTGTAGGAGCCTGAAGGGCGTCCACAATACCTGCTACCCACGAGTCGGTACGAGCACCAGTGCCCAGAACTGGGCCTCTGAGCCTCTAACAATAAGCAGTACATTCAGACTCTTTCATTTTCAGCTCTGCTTCATCATAACTTAATGCTCAAAGCGTCAGTTCTGTCAGGACCTGCAACACAGAAACTGAGCTGCTTTAAACCCTTTCAGACCCGGTTGTCATCATGCTGGTGATCCACCCTGACGGAAACCAGTGCTTGCTGGGGAGGAAGAGCATCTTCCCTGCGCGCATGTTCTCCTGCTTAGCCGGATTTGTAGAGCCTGGTACGTGAACACGTGAACACGTGCACACCCACGGCTCACATAAAAAACACTACCGGATAGTTGATGCTTAGTTTGAACGGTAGGTGGAGCTCCTGTCCTGAACAAACATACTAGAACAGATTTGATGCAACTGTGTGACTTTTTTATGCCTTTCGGTTTCAAAAAGTTCAAGCAAATAACATCAACACCCCCCTCCCCCTCCTCACACAGGGGAGACCATCGAGGAGGCGGTGAGGAGGGAGGTGGAGGAGGAGAGCGGGGTGAAGGTTGGTCCAGTCCAGTATGTGTCCTGCCAGCCCTGGCCGATGCCCTCCAGCCTCATGATTGGCTGCCATGCCATCGCCACATCGACCGACATCAAAGTGGATGAGAATGAGATTGAGGATGCTCGATGGTTTCCACGACAACAGGCAAGTGTAACCCGTGTGATTAGTCACAGCTCTGACAACCAACCTGGACGTGGTGAGACACTGGAGAGCACTACAGACTTGTCTTTCTCTTTAGGTGGTGGACTCGATGTTTAGAGGAGCTCACCAGACCTTAGTCATCCCTCCCAGACAGACCATCGCCCATCAGCTGATCAGACACTGGATCGGCATCAACGCCAACCTCTGACATTCAGAAACGCAAAGCCACGGAGTCTTCTTCAGGTTGTTTCACAACCCCAATAAAAACATGTAAAAAACATGGAAGAATTGGACACATTTCGCCTTTTCATGGAAAATATTCCTGTACTCTTTTTGAAAAGTTAACAGAAAACATCTAAACAAATGTTCTGAGGTGAAGACAATGAAGGATTGTGTTGGGAAATCAGACAGAACTGTGTGAGCATCACAGTCTCACTGATCATATTTTGGTCTGTTCTAAAAGCGTTCCCTGTGGTCTCTTAGTTTATGATGATGCCGGTTTTAGCCAAATCTCAAAACGTGCAGAGCAGCAGGAGTTCGTTAGAAATTCACCTCTGAGTTGTGGGCGGGACTGTTGGCGAGGAGTAAGCTGCCCATAAAATCTACTACGCAAGTCATTTCTGTGCGAGTGGATGCGTCAGAGTGGACCGGAGCAGGGAGCTTGTGACCCTCAGAGTATTTTGCATGTCACATATAGGATCTTTTTCTAACTTTTTTTGGTCTGCTCTTGTTTCACAACAATTTGATTAAAGAAATTCTCCGAAACACAATTTCAAGTTTAATTTTCTCAAAGTCCTCAATCCTCGGTAAAGTGTTACAAAAACATTCTTTTCAACAGAGTGACTGCTGTAACTTGAGAATCTTTTTTTTCTAAACAACCTTCCTGTTTTTGCTCACATTTACACTCCAACATGTTTTCCACCTGAGGTCAGGTCACTTCTAAACCCATGTGAATGTTTTCCTCAAAAATCACTTCTTCCTTATGTTTGCCTAATGCTGATTTTAGTCAAACCCAATCATTCAGCATTTTACTTTACATTGTAGCATGCACCGCTCTACGTGGGATTTGGTTCTATGGAAACAAATGCAGTGAAATGACACAGTTACCAGCATTAAAACATCAGAAGTCATAACCAAATTTACCACTAGAGGGCGCACAGATTCTCAAAAGACAACCTGCCGGACATCAAGCGTGCTGAATGAAACTGGAAAACGTCTTCTATGGAAGAATGTTAGCATTTCTCCTGGTGTTTTCCTGCAGATCCTACATAAGGGAGAGCATTTTGTGCTGGAATAATGCATAGCTGTGTTTTCAAAAACAAAAATAATGATGAAACTATTAATGAAAGGGCTTTTTGCTAAATGTTTGCTGCTCATTACTATAAGCAATTGTAGATAAACTTCATTATCGCAGTAACCAAAACACTGAGAAGATACTTCTCCTTTGTTTTCAGTTCATCTTCCTGACTTGTTCTGGAAGCCAGTTTGTGCAGGTGTGTGTCCACATGCTCTCTGAGCTCTCACTCGCTCTGATCCTCTGTTTCTACCTGAAAGCAGCTGTTGGACAGATACTCTGTCTCACAGATGAGAGGACAGCAGCTCTGTCCTCCTGGCCCAACCTCACCCAGAATAACCGTCTTCCGGTCACTGCCGAATCCAAGCAGGAGTTCATCAAGCGGACAAACCTCTCGGACTTCCTGCTCTGCGGTCTCTGTGACCTGCGCAACAAACACTGAGTCCAGCGAGAGCACCGGCAGCTGGACAACACGGCTGCTGACCGACGGTGGAGAGAAGTCTTCATCCAGGTCTTCAGACGGTGGAAGAACGCTCAGGTCAACAAAAAACAAAGTCTTCTCTGCAAGAACATCCGTCACCTGGAAGTCTGCGATGTCCAGGAGATTCTTCATGAACATCTGTTGGAAGGAAACAGAATAGAACGTCTAACTGCAGATGAACTTTCATTTTTCTAAAGGACTCAAAACAGACCACAGACCATCCTGAAGAACATTATCTGACCTCATTAAACCTCACTGCCTCTTTTTTCTGTCTTGTTCTAATTGATGCTTTTCTTGTGATCCCTTTGTATCATTTAGGGCTCTACTGGGAATTTCTATGTTTGTTGGGATTTGACATCCACAGACTGAAATCTTTGTCCATTCTTCTTTACACTTAACACTTCAATCTGAGTCAGATTAGATGGACAGCGTTTGAACAGCAGTTTTCAGATCTCTCCACCGATTCTGGATTGGATTTAGGTCTGGACTTTGGATCATTCCAACACATGAATCCGTTTCATTTTTATCATTCCATTGTAGCTTTGGCTTCATGTTTAGGGTGGTTGTCCTGTTGGAGGTGAATCTCTGCTCCAGTCTCAAGTGTTGTTCAGATTTCAACAGGTTTTCCTCCAATATTGTTCTGGATTTGGCTCCATCCATCTTCCCATCAACTCTAACCAGATTCCCTGTTCCTGCTGAAGAGAAGCAGCCCCAGAGCATGATGCTGCCACCACCATGTTTGACAGTGGATATGGTGTGTTCAGAGTGATGTTCAGTGTTAGATTTCTGCCACATATAGAGCTTTGCATTTAGACAAAAAAGTTCCATTTTGGTCTCATGTGACCAGAGCTCCTTCTTCCACACGTTTGCTGGTCACGCATATGGTTTATGTCAAACTGCAAACAGGACTTCTTGTGGTTTTCTTTTAACAATGACTTTCTTCTTGCCACTCTTCCATAAAGTCCAGATGTGTGCAGTGAACGACTGATGGTTGTTCTATGGACAGATTCCTCCACCTGAGCTGTAGATCTCTGCAGTTCATCCAGAGTCATCATGGTCCTCCTGGCTGCATCTCTGATCAGTGTCTCCTTGTTCAGTCTGTTAGTTTAGGTGGACGACCATGTCTATATAGGTTTGCTTTTGTGTCAAACTCTTTCCATTTGTGGATGATGGACTGATCAGTGGTTCATAGGATGTTTAAAGTTTGAGAAATCTGTTTCTATCCTAACCCTGCTTTCACTTTCTCCACAACTTTCTCCCTGACCTGTCTGATGTGCTCCTTACACTTCATGATGCTGTTTTCTCCCCAATATTCTCTTGACAAACCACAGAGACTGTCACAAAACAGCTGGATTTGTTTGCTGAGATGAAATGACACACAGGTGAACTCTATGAAGTCATGAAGTCAACATCAGTCACCAAACATCAAGCAACTTCTGAATTGGATGAACTCAGTAAAAAGGGGATGAATACTTTTACACACTGCACTTTAAGTTTCTTATTTGGAAAAAAACAAAAGGATAAAAGAACTCTTGCCCCTGCGACTGACTGGCGACCAGTCCAGGGGTGTCCCCTGCCTTCGCCCATGAGTAGCCGGGTCAGGCTCTGGCGACCCGAAAAGGGATAAAGCGGTTCAGAAAATGAATGAACACAAAATAACTCTTGAAAATTTTCTTTCCACTTCACAAGTGTGTGTCCCTTTGTGTTGGTCTTTCACATAAAATTCCAATAAAATACATTTATGTTTGTGGTCATAATGTGAGAAAATGTGGAGAAATTCAAGGGGTGTGAATACTTTTGTAAGACACTGTATATTTATTTGTAGTGAACCATCTATGGGTATAATTTCAGAATTACAGGGAAGATAAAATCTTAACAAGTAAAACATGAATTAGAAAATTCAGATGGGTAAATAGATGAAAATTAAGACAAATTCTAAAAGTTAACACCAATAGAAATGCTAAAATAAATAAATGTGTTGCTTTCGGAACAACCATGTTGTCATTTCTGGAAAAAAGGATCTTTTTTTAACCAAAACTGAGATCAGTGGAAGAAACCAAGAGGTGTCATAAAAGCAGGTTTCCTATTAATGATTGCTTGGTTATATGAGGTTATATGACTACAGACGGCTGTCATTTACTCTTTGACAGCAGTTTTGATGAGTTTGGTGCCTGTGCAGCAGTCTGGCACGTCTCTGTGATAAATTTACACATCTTAGGAGGATCAGAGACAGTTTTTACAGTTTGGTGAAACAATCTATCACAATGTTTGTATGTTTATTAAATAAAAGTAGAAAAGAAACATAAAAGGTGAAAATTAAAGAAAAATGGTGTGTGGGGGGGTTGAAGTTGGCTTGCCTGCCGGTTGGAGTTCATCAGCCAACGGCCCGCCGTGCTTCCTCGAGGGCTCGACACAGGCGGGAGGCAGAGGGACCTGGACCTGCACGCACACCAGAACAATCCAATCAGTGGTAGTCTCTACATCCATCGATTAAAACATTTGTGATCATTTTCTTTCTAGAGAAGGGTCAAATCTAAAGTTGTAAATCATCTCTTTATTCTCCAAACTGCTGCAAGTGTCGGTTGTTGATTTGAAATCTCAGCTAAAGTTGCAATGTTTTTCAAATGCAGTGAGGCTGGAGGGAGAGTCCAATGATAACCTGAGGATAAGACAGGGTTACTGTAATACTTTATATTAAAGAAAAAATGTTGACATAGTATAAAAGAAAATGTCCATTTAGAAAGAGTTGTCTAATAAAAAGTGAAACAAGAAATGTATCCAGATATCAAATGAATATAAATGACTTTTAACCTCAAATAAAAAAGGCTTTAAGTATGTTGTCAGATGATTCAAAACCCTTCTTTTACCAGTCACATCTGTCCAACACAAGAGGCCTTCAGCTCTCATCTGTTTGCTCAGCTGTTGGACAAGACAAGTTCAAAAATGCCTGAAAATGAGTGAAAAAGCAGATCATATTTGGACGCCACTTTCCTGTTGTGCTTTTAGATATCGAGTCTCAGCCTCTGTGATTTCCTGGTTCAAGTGTGTCCAGCCAATCAGAGGCTAGAACTACACAGGTAAGTGGAGGTGAAGCAGGACAGCACCTCTGACCATCTAGAGGTGTCCATCCTGATCCTGACTTGATTTTCAAGTGTGAGGTTTTGCTACTTGGTTTCAAGTCTCACATTTGTGCTTCAAGATAGAAAAAAGTTTAACTCACACAGTTCTGGAAAGAACCGACAAGATCAAGAGAGCGAGCACCATCAGCAGAGGAGTTGCAATCACCACAACGCCCGGCCTCTGACCTGGACATTCATGAAGGATACGTTTGGGTTAGTTTTACCTGAACAGGTGTGGCATGTGTCACATGCACTTCTCACAGCTGAAATTAAAACAAATGACAGTAAAAGTGTCTGGATCCTTGCAGCACTGCCAGCAGGGAAGCCTTTTTCACTTCATGAAGATTTAAAGACCCACTCCAATAAAAATATTAACATGTTTAAGTGCTCTTATGGCCTTTTTACGTATGAAGGATGACATATATTGAGAAAACTAAGATTAAAATTGCATTTCTGAGTATTTCTTTTTCAAAATGTTGTGAATCAGGAGGAGATGAAAAAATACTGTTTGAAAAAGCCTGAATCAGTGATGTAGGGGCTGCAGTCAGCAGCACACGAGCTCCCTGCTCCACTTCATTCAGATTCATCCACTTGCAGACAAATAGATCCATGAACGTCTTTGTTTTCCTTGTCTGAGCTGGAACCTGGATGAAATCTGGATGGCTGGATAGTTCTGATATTCCTCACCATTTTTGTTGCACCGGTAATGTTAGGTTGGGGTTGTGATGTTGACGATGGAAAAATGACAAGTTTACTCTCTTGCTCATTCCTGGTCCTCGAGAGCTATCCCCCTGACTGTTTTCCAGATCTCTGAGCCCTGCCAGTGGAAAATTTGTTCAGATGTCTCCACGTTCAAATTTAATTAACACACCTGGTCCAGGTAAATATCAGCAAGCATTGCAGGGAGAGCTGCAAAACAGGCAGGGTGGTGGATCGCGAGGACCAGGAATGAGCTGCCCTGCTCTATGCCAACAGTCAACTCAGAGAAGAATTTCTTATGAACTCCTGCTGCTCCGCAAAACCTATGTCTGCAGAAGAAATGTCTGCAGAAGAAATGTCTGCAGAAACTGCCTGCAGAAACTATGTCTGCAGAAACTATGTCTGCAGAAACTTTATCCACAAAACGACACGACATGTTTTTTATTTTGGCAAAAAATAGTGTAAAGTTTACTTGGAACACTTTTACAATCGTTTAAAAGGATGATCATAGTAGAAGTCTGAATTTAAGCTTGAATTTAAATTGTTTTCCTACAAATCAGATTATCTACAAAGAATCAGAACCAACTGAAGCTTCTGAACATGAAAACAAATAACTCAGTGATCAGAAACTCACTCAAATCTGTTTTCACGACCATAAAGCTGACAGGAACGCTGTCAACCAGCAGCAGGAGAGTGTACTCTGTGTTGGGGGTCAGGTTGACAAAGCTGTGCTGGTTCTCATCTGGAAATAATCTCCAATCTTAGAAAAAGAAACAAGTGTTTGTTTTTGTAAATATAAAGTTGGAATTGCTTTAGGAGGAGATTGTACCTCTGCTGTGGGGTTCTCCTCGCAACGCCGCCATATATCCGCTCACTCTGATTGGTCCAGACTTGGGGAGCCACGTCCACTGGACGACCACCTCTTCCTTGGTCACTCTGACGACTCTAAGGTCACTCGCCTCCATCAGTGCTGAGAACAAACAGATTCAGAGTGATCAAACACATGCACTGCAAAAACTGAAATGTTGGACAGTATAGAGAAAAAAACAAATGGAATAAAAAAAGTTTTTCAACAGCATGTCTTAGGGACCAGATTTGTTTTCTTAAAATGAGAATTCTTGGAACTCACTTCTTTTCTTACATCTTTTTTTGCTCATTTAAAGAAAATTTCAGAATTTTAAACTAATTTCTAGGAGGCCTGTTTTTGTAGAGTGGAAACAGTCAGATGGTTTTGTTATTGACATGAATATTTGCACAATGAAAAAGTTCCTAAACACTGTTCCTCTGGAGCTGCTTTTGATCACATGACCTTTATTGAAAAGGTGTTGAGTGCATGAATACAGAGTGTGCTTCACTCACCAAACAAAAGCATCATTGTCAAATTAAGTTCATTTAAAAACAAACGAGTGTTTTTGTAGTCAGTGTGTTTGTGTTAAACCTCCACGCTGAAGACTGGCGTTACAAGACTGGGCCAATCCACACTGCTGGTTCTGGACAGGGAACACGGTGACCTGGTACAACTCATCAGGTTCAACGTCTGCAAACACACACGGTTCAAATGTCTGACCAAGTACAGAACAGCTTTAACAGATAGAGATGTTGACGTTCATGACCAGCCAACAGCACTCTCAAAAGTTGATGTGTCAAATTATTTCCTTCCTTCAATTTTCTTCAAATGTCCAAAATCCATCGACTTAGTCGTTTTGTCATTGATGGATGATTTGTTTATGTCAAACCAAGATTTCAACACTAAACTCAGTTTTACACAACAGTTATTCCAGCCGCACAAACTGCCATGAGCAGCAAAAGCAACACAGTTCAAGAACTTTATCACTCTCATTGAAATATAGCATTTTGCTTCCTTTCTGTAGACCTGATCCCACTGGACAAGTGTTCTCTGACGTGACCCAGATTCTGAAGCCTGAAGTGGGACGGACACATTGAGAAGAGTTTACTCCTCCAAAAACAGACTCAGCAAGAAACACAGAAGCACAGAAGCTCTGCAGAAACTATGTTCTAGAAAACCACACAGGTTTCTTGATTTGTTCTCAAAACGGCAGAATCATAATTAAATGACCAGTGGAAACGCTTTAAAATAGATCAGAAGACGACTGGAGTGGTAACCTGTAACCTTTTGGTGAAAAATCTCTTTACATTTCCATTACCTGATATGAATTGAGTGTGTCTGTGCTGGTCTGAAACAGAAATACTCTGATAACTTCATTGTTTTCAGGAGTTCCGACGTCTCTTCTATTGCTAAAGAATCATTTTAACAGCTGCCAGCAGGGAACATGTCAAGAACTTTCTACCAGCCTCCAAGTGTTCTGGTAAAGTTTTTGGAAGGAAACTGAACAGTACAGACCACTTTTGGAACAAACATGAACCCTCAGACCTGGCAGACCCACAGAGGTGGTGGACCCGTGGACTCTGAGCCAGCGGCTGGTGAATGGACTCGTGTCAGAGTGCAGCTGGACAATGACATGGCTCACTGCAGCGCTGAGCCTCCACTCCACCTGAAGCGTACGGTTCTCTGGATAATGGCTGATCACCCACAGGTTCCTGACAGAGGGGGGATCTGCAGAAACAAATCTTCTGTTCCAAATGTTCTTATACAAGAGTTTAGGAAACACATCCTTGATTAAATAGCTACATATGTTTTCTTAATGTCAGTCATTGTATCTCTGAGAAATGTTAACTAGTGTTATACAAGTTCAAAATAAAGTTATAAGTTGAGGTAAGAATTAAATTTAGCAATAAATGAGTTAGGAAGGCTTCCTCTCTTTCCGGTGTACTTGGAGCTCACATGTGGTTTCTCAGAGAAATGACAGCAGAGATGGTGTGAGAGATGTCAGTCTTATCTGTACATCCTGTCACCAAACTTCCTTTCTGGATGAAACACTGACAGGATGTTACCGAGTGAAGACACGCACGCCTTAATATAAAGATGGACAAAAGTCTCTTACTGAAGGTTTCTGAAGGTTTTTGAGCACAAACTTGATGACGGCTATGCTGCTGTGTGACAGTTCAAATACTAAAACGTGAATCACAATATTTTTGATAATGCAGGTAGACCATGGTGAATTCTTCCCCAGATAAATGTACGTTACTATTATATTATTACTACTGTATTTTAACAAACAGACAAAAGCGTAGAAAAAGGGATACCCAACCTTGGTCTTCAATCTACTTTCGTGCCTGTTCTCCAGCCCTCCCTGACCTCCTTGCTGCTGGTTACCTGGATCAGGTGTATTCAGTCAATCAGAATGAGAAGAAACTCATGTCAGCAGCAAAGAAGGGAAGGGGAGATGGAGAGCTGGCAGGGTGGTTGATTGAGGCCCAAGGTCGGGCAGCTCTGATCCACCGGTCACTTTGTTTGGCACACTTTGATAATACTGGTTTGGACCCCCTTTTGCCTTCAGGCCTGCTATAATCCTTGGTGGCATTGAGTCCAGTGAACTCATTGTCATGTTGAAGAAACCAGTCTGAGATGATTCCAGCTTGATGACATGGAGCCTCATCCTGCTGGAAGCAGCATCAGGAGATGTGATGTACACTGTGGTCATAGAGGGATGGACATGGTCAGCAGCAACACTCAGGTAGACTGTGGCGTTGGAACCATGATCCATTGGTACTAATGGGCCCATCCCCCATACCATTACACCACCACCACCAGCCTGAACTGTTGATACAAGGCAGGATGGATCCATGCTTTCATGTTGTTGACGCCACATTCTGACCCTACAGCAGAAATGGAGACTCATCAGACCAGACAACGTCCAGTTCTGGTGATCCTGTGAACTGGAACCTCAGTTTCCTGTTCTTAGCTGTCAGGAGTGGTACCGATGTGTTCTTCTGCTGCTGTAGCCCGTCTGCATCAAGGTTGGACGTGTTGTGTGTTCAGAGATGTTCTTCTGCAGACGTCGGTTGTAACCAGCGGTTATTTAAGTTACTGTTGTCTTTCTATCAGCTGGAACCAGTCTGGTCATTCTCCTCTGACCTCTGACATCAACAAGACATTTCCTCCCACAGACCTGCTGCTCTCTGGAGATTTTCTCTTTTTCTGACCATTCTCTGTAAACCCTGGAGATGGTTGTGGGTGAAAATCCCAGTAGATCAGCATTTCTGAAATACTCAGACACATTCAAAGTCATTTCAATCAATTTTATTCAGTTTGAACTGCAGCAGATCATCTGGACCATGTCTGCCGTGTGATTGGCTGGTAAAAAATGTGTGTTAGTGAGCAGTTGGACTGATGTGCCCAATAAAGTGAGCAGTGAGTGTAGAGGCTGGAGTGATGTCCTCTGATACTCACTGATCCGTCTTCGTGTGTCTATCTGCAGATGTGTTGTTGGACCAGAACTAGCTGAGTTGAAGCCACGAACAGCAATGCTGTAGTTCCCCTCTTTGACCACCAGGAGTGCTGTTGTCTCTGTGATATTTTGGGTTTGTCCGCCTGGCTCCATGTTCAGCTGGTACCACAAAGCATGACCTTCGCCCTTTTGAGGGTTTGCAGCCTGACAACAAAAGACAAAATTGGTTGACAGAAAATGCAAATAAACTGAGAGTAAAGTTTTAAATAAAGCTTGTTGGAAGTTTTAAAAAAAAAAAGAAAAATAGCCTTTTTAATACAAATGTTTATGTAAAGCATAAAAACAAATAGACAAAATAAACATTTTTTTCAGGCAATCTTTTAACACTACTGTTGCTGTAGAAGGTCTAAAATAATATGAATAAAGTTGGCTTTAAAAAGCGTTCTTGAGAGTTTCACAGCTACCTTCCACTTTAGATGAAGATGGAGAGATTCTCCAGACTTTGTTTCCTCCACACGGTAACACACCTCTGCCGGCCTGGATGGTTCTGCAGAGCAGAGGACCAGTGAGGGTCCAGGCCTCCCTTAAAGGGCCTGTCCTCTCTTTGTGACATTCTGAACAGAATTGGAGCCTCTCTTTTTCTTCACTGCATCAACAGTTTCCTTCTCTTCTGTCAGATGTAACAATCCTTTTTCCATGTCCTCAACTATTCGAACCCCTCCACCATAACTGCTATCCTGGGAAAACTTTTACATTTGGATTTCTGCAGCTTCATGCTACTTCAAATAAGCACTGAGGTTTCACATGTGTGAGAACTTCACCTCCAGTTGTTAATGAACCTTTACCTTTGTCCAGTGTCTTTCCTCCGACATCAGAGCTCCAGTCACTCCAGATGCCAGAGCTTCCCTTGCAGGCCACAGCACATTTGTATTCTGTGAAAGGTAAGAGGCCGGTGATGCTGAAGCTCAGGTTCTGACCTGAACGGACTGGGACTGAATCAGGAACCTAGACATCAAGACAGAAGGATGAGCTCATGAGCTTCAGCAGAGTGTGGAGGTTCTTCAGAGTGGGTCAAATGGCTGCACCATCAAATGTAGCTCTGCTTTCCAGGCAACAAGCCTGTTGAAAGCAGAGGACATGCTTTGGCTCAGGTTGCAGATGAGTTATAACTAGAGATCATAAGTTATTTTATCTCTTTTAATTGTTGGATATGGCGTATACTTATACAGCGCTTTTCTACCTTCATTGAAGGCCCAAAGCACTTTACATTCACGGACCCATTCACACATTCACACACTGATGGCGTCTGCCGCCGAACACTGGCGCCAACCTTCCATCAGAGGCAATGTGGGGTTCAGTGTCTTGCCCGAGGACACTTCGACACATGGGAGGGCAAGGCGGGAATTGAACCGGCAATCCTTTGATCACAGACCAACTGCCCTTTCCACTGCACCACAGCCACCTTTATACATCTATGAATGTTCCGATTTATTCAGGTGAAATAGTCTTGATGTGGGGTCATGGCAACTAAACTTCCTACATTCTTTTTTGAAACATTTTACCCCTCATCCAAGCGGCATCATCATTAAAAGAACTTTAAAACCAATCCTGAAACGCACAGGGAGCCAATGCAGAGATTTTAAAATGGGAGTAATTTGTTCCCGCCCCCTGGTCCTCGTCAGAACTCGTGCCGCTGAGTTCTGTAATAATTGTAAGTTTGAAAGAGACTTTTTAGGTAAACCAGAGAGCATTACATTGCAACAATCTAAACGACTAAAAATAAAAGCATGAATCAGCACCTCTGTGCTGGCAAGAGAGAGGAATGGACGGACTCTGGTAATATTTTTAAGGTGATAAAATCCTGTCTTAATGACATTTTTAACATGTGGGATAAAATTCAGCTCAGATTCAAAAAGTACGCCCAGGTTTCTCACATAGTGAGAAGGTTTCAAATTCTTCAACTTTGGTAAAATTATCTCTCTTGTCTTCAGGACCGATGATTAAAACTTCAGTTTTGTCCTGATTGAGCTGTAAGAAGTTCTCTGCCATCCAAGACTTTATATCTAAAATAAAGTTAAAAAGAATGTTTACAGGTTCAAGGTCATCAGGGGACACAGTGAAGTAAAGCTGGGTATCAACAGTGTAGCTGTGAAAGTCAATACTGTGTCTCCTGATGACATCCCCAAGAGGCAACATGTAAGTTTATGTAAGTTAAAAAGTATAGGTCCTAAAATGGACCCCTGGGGAACCCCACAACTTCTTTGATGGATTCTTGAAGGGCATGTATCCATACTTACATAAAAGTGTTGATTTGTAAGATAGGAATAAAACCACATTTCCAGAGAGGCCCATTAGACTCCTAAGTCTATCTAATAAAATCTGGTGATCTACTGGATCAAAAGCAGCACTAAGATCCAGCAGCACCAGAACAGAAAGTTTCTGGGAGTCTAAATTAATTCTGAGATCATTAACAATCTTTAAAAGAGCTGTCTCTATATTGTGGCTCATCCTAAAACCAGATTGATATTTTTCTAAAATGTTTTGGGTATTTAGAAACTCATGTAGTTGAGTAACGACACTTTTCTCTATAATTTTACTAAAAATGGTCAGTTGGATCCAGGTCTGTAGTTATCCAGAGTATCAGGATGTAAATGACTCTTCTTCAAAAGGGTCCTCACCACTGCTGTTTTACAGGCAGAAGGAAAGACACCCGTATGAAGAGAGCAGTTTACTATGTTTAAAAGCTCTGACTCAAAGAATCCATCAAATGTTTGAAAAAGTGAACAACAGAGGAACACCGGCCGACAGACCGTATGTAAATCAAGGTCCAGGTGTGTCCTCTGTGAGTGGTCTGTGTGACCTGTGGTTTCAAATCCATGCTGCTCAGAAGATTTAAAAACTCACAGGCATGGACATCATTATTTTTATCGACATGTAAATTAAAATCACCAGTTAGTAAAATCCTATTGTGCCTAAGATGATGATAAGATGATAAAAATTCGGAAAATTCTTCAATAAAACAGGAAGGAGGGTTTGGTGATCTGTACAGTGTGACAGATAAAACAGGTGGGTCACCGAAAAGGAAAGCATGATGCTCAAAGGAAGAATATTATTGTATTTATTAATATAATTAATGTAAGTACAAAGTTTTCTGATTTTTATCTATTGTGAGCAATCGATGCTGTCCCCCCACCTTTCATACCTCCCCTGATAGAAAATAAAGTTCAAATTAGGTGGAGAAGCCTCAGTGAGAATCAATATTGGACTCTAATAAATGTTTACAACAGGTTAAAACATTAAAAAACATTAACATTAAAAAAAAATTAAATTTTTCACAAATATGGCTGTTTACTTTTAAAAATTTTGTTTTTTTTGCACTTGAAATCATTGCACAATCGTGTCTCAAACATTTCAGTCAGGAGTTTAGCACAAACAGTGTGTATTCAGAGGACAGTGTGTACCAATAAACCATCTATGCGTGTTTCTCATTTATGTCCATGTTTAATCTCAGTAAATACTTCAGTACATATTTGGGACACTACCAATGAAGCACAAATTTGTGTTGCACATCTGCATACTTGTGAATGCACATTGCAATTTTGCACATCCTGCAATGCAGACCGTAACAAAGGTGAAGACCGCTGAAGGTGTAATCTAACAGACACTAACTCACCAGAGAATAGGAAGCTCCTCTGTCTCTCACCTTTTTTACAAACTTACACGAAAGAATCAGCCAAAAATAATGCTGTTTTAGATGTTCAAGTGAGTCACTGGCCAAAAACAGAGGCATCGTTCTGGAGCTGGTTATTAAAATAATTGTGCATTTTGTGGTAAATGCACCAAATTTGGCATGGATGTACCTTAGAAACTCCTATTTCAGAAAAGCACATTAGCCACAAGAAATTGATTGGGGAAAATAGACTGAATATTTTTGTAAGCAATGAATGGAGCCTATGGCCGCCATCTTTACTAATGGACGCCATATTTTATTTTTCAATTTTTTTATGTGGCTAATGTGCTATTTTGAAATAGGGGTTTCTAAGGTACATCCATGCCAATTTAGGTACTTTTACTACAAAATGCACAATTTGTCTGAAATATCAAGCTAACCAGCTCTGCTATCAGGACGACCTGTGCGTTAAAATACTTCCAAATGGACAACAGACCCCAGCAGAATCAAGAAGTTCAGCATTAAACTTTGTGAAGCTAACCTGTGTCCACGTTGGCGTGTTGCTGGCTCTGTGACGAAGCTGACAGTGCCCATCACTGCTGCTTCTCCAGGATACAACAAGCGAGTGGTGGGTAGAGGCCAGTACAGCTACCACAGGTGGAAATGGCCAAACTGAGGACACATCAGCTCATGAAGGAACATCACAGGATCATGGAAAGTAGCTGGTTCTTGACTGACCCACAGCCTCTAACCTTTTCTAAGTGACACAGTCTGAGGCTGAGACCAGACCTCTGTCCCGGTCAGGGAGTTCTTTATCCTAGCCGTGACGTTGAGGACGGCCAGGCGGTTGAAAATAGCCTGGCACGATAAGACTTTGTATGCTCTGATGAAGAAAAACAGTCAAACCAAGACGACATGAAGATCTCCAAAACAAAAAAAGAAACCATGACCTTCACCGCCAGCCAGAGTTCACCTGCTAAAGATCAGAGAGACTTCAGAGCTGTGGGGGCCCAGCTCCTCACTCCACTCACAGGTCATAGACCTGATCCAGTCTGCAGACATCTGATAGTAACAGGACATGCTCAGGTTCTCTGCAGAGGACCAAAGACAAACGTTCTCAGATGATCTGGAATTCATCTTTCCACAGAGATTAAACTTATTCAGGTGACATCAGCATCTCATATAAGCCCAAATACAGGGACAGAGTAGGTTTTTTGCAGTTTTGGTTTGCAATACTACCTAAGCTGCATTGTGCAAAAAATACAATACAATTTTCAATCAGCCGCCTCTCATTTGTGTTGCAGTAGGTAAGTCCGGGTCAAATGCAGCCTGCATTCATATTTCTACCAGCCCACAGGTTCCTGTCATAAAATCCATAACATGCAGCCCCCAGTACTTTCAAACAACAGTGTGCTCAGTTTCTTGATTGTGATTGGCTAAATTCCATCATTAGCTGTTATAAACCTGTGGTAACACTGTCGGGTGACACTTTCTCGCTCATTTCTAAAATGTCGACTGTTAACGAAATGAGCAAAGTTGTTTCTTTGATCAAAACCTCAGTGGTTTGTACATTTGAACAACATAACTGTTTAAGTTATTTATTTCTTGTTCACATCATTTGAATTTAAACATTTGTAGCGAGCATTTAAAGGTGAATGATATGCAATGTTTTATATGAACCCAGATCTAATGTTGGCAAAAGAGTTTTTTTCCCAGACAAGCATTTTTTTTGTTCAAAGAAATTCAATGAAGTTCAAAGAAAGCAATCTGGTTGGTCCTCACAAATTTTCACCTCATCAAATCTGCCTCTTTGCAAAAAGTCTGGACAAGAGTCAACAGAAACAACATAATACACAGGCGAATCCCCACCCAAAGCGCCAGCACTGCATGGGGAACAGGTAGCCACACGTCCTGAATTGTATACCTCCCGGGAAATCACCTGTTTCTCACATAAACCAATTGGCCCGGCAGCAGGGACATATCACTCTTTACACTGCCCGCATAATCCTGACAAACCACTGCTGCTCAGTCGAGATTCTGACCTGCCTGCCAATATGCCCAACGTAGTCACTCCTCATGTTCCACTAAGTATGTTCGTCATCCTCAACCCCATATCTATCCTGACCCAACAAAATATTGAAGGGTCTTAGTGGGGCCCTCCCAAACATTAAGAAATACGGTGAGTAACCTGTGCTCTAGTGTTCAGTGGTATATTACACATACAACAACTCAGAAAGGTTTTCTACCCATCGTTTCTTCTGGTGCGGGGGCAGAGTGCACAACAGGTCGTGCAAGGTCCTATTAAAACGTTCACACTGCTCATTTCTTAGGGCATGATACGGGGTGGTTCTACTTTTCCTTATTCCGTACACTTTGCACAAACCGTGCACCACCTCTGCTTCAAACCACCTACCCTGGTAAGAGTGTATCCTCGAAGGAACACCATAGGGCTGAATCCAGTGCTTTACCAGGGCCTTCACAACTTTTACTGCACGCTGATCACAAGTTGGTACAGCGACAGTGAATTTTGAGAAGACATCAGTCATGATCAGGATGCTCTCATGCCGATCCGATGGCGTCTCTAACAATGTGAAGTCCATAGCAACAACCTCCAATGGCCTATTAGCCAGCAAGTGTCCTTGTGGTACAACCACTTGCGGTTGAGGCCATCAGGCCATGCTCTCTGACTCACTTCCTCACCAGCTTCTATCTATCATCATCAACACTACGTCACGGCAGCAGCTAGCCTGCTGCTAATCATCTGATTCCCTCCACCTATATATCTCTGCCTCTGCCCTTCATTCTCTGCTGGGTTGTTGCACTACAAACTCTCAGAAAAATCTCCAGCTGTTCATGCTCGCCACTCAGCCTGACTACCAGCTATTCTGCTCAGCCTTTATCCAGACATCATACTGCCAGCAGCTGCTGTTACATGCCCCTGTCTCTCTGCTGCTCCATTTCTTCCAAAGCCTTGTAAGTCTCCACACCTTCTCCTTTTTGGAAACCTTCCCAGAGATCCCTGGTGATTTTACGTTAACCTATTACATCAAGAATTGGTGACTAAGCCCCAGGATCCTGAGTTTTGTCACACCCACTTGAAGTTCATTTTCTCCCCACTATTGCCTCTACCTGGAGCCACACCTGCCTTGTCGTATGGAGGACTCCACTCCTCTTCTTCCCTGCAGTCTTCTCTCCTCACCCCAGTAAGCCTCCATTCAGGTTTTTGCCTTCCCGGCTTCAAGTCATGTTGCCATCATTAACCCTCTCCTGTCTCCACCTCACATAGATCTGGCGTTTATCTCCAAAGCCTGGTGGGAAGCCTCTGAGACAAAAGCTTTAATAAACCTGGTTTTCTTGCACTCCTGAGTTTGTCGTATTTTGGGTCCCTGAAGCAAAACCTGACAACTACTGTGTATATATTCACCCTCAGACCACTGCTCCATGTAAAATCGTGTTTGTCCTGCATTAATTGGTGAGCATTATTCTACAGTTTGCCTCTCCGTGCCTGACCTTAGCCTGTTTCTTCATCTCCCTGACTCGCTCCTTGTTATTTAATCCTGCCTACTTTATGAAAACGCCTTGCCTTGCCCTTGCTCTTGCCTGTTTTGATCATTTCAGCATGCTGGATGGATCCAAGTGACTCTACCTCTTCATTTCATTACAAAAGACTTCACCAGAACCGGATTCAGCAACAGGCGTGCCATTGCCATCAAATCTTGCAGGCTTTGCTACCATGCTCCTTGAATACAGTAGACAACTCCATTGTTAGCTAACCCAGGAACGCATCAAGTGCCTCTGGCGCCAGTTAAACCCATTTCCTCAACTCCAGCAGGATCAGGGGATCCTGTCGCGGCATCCAGTTCTGTGCCTGGTCCACATCTCTCGCTGCCGGATAAGTTTACCGGGAAGCCCGAACAATGCAACGGTTTCCTGATGCAGTGTCAACTTTTCCTCCGTCAACAAGCTCATCTTTACCCCACGGAAGATGCCAAGGTGTCCTTTCTGTACTCTCTGCTGTCTGGGGTAGCTTTGGAGTGGCTAGCCGCTGTTTGGTCAGGTGGTTCCTTGCCGTTCCACTCGTATACGGAATTTGCTTGGCTGCTGCGCGCCATGTATCAGCATGACAGCAACAGAAAAGACCCAGGAGAGCAGCTTATGGACATTAAACAGGGTAAAGAGACTGCTGCTGCTATTCTTTGAGGTTTTGAACCCTGGCAACCCAAACAGATTGGTCTCCAAATGCTTTGAAAGTGGTTTACCACAGACTTTGCATGGAGCTTCAACGAGGATATGGAGGTTGATCACTTAATTGCCATCACAATTCGTCTGGACAACCTCTTATGGTCCCGGAAACCAAGAGACTTTAAATCGGAGCCATCCCCCATGTCATCTAGGCTCCTTTGTCATGAGCAACCCGCTTCCGGTGTACCCATGCAGCTGGGTTCAACACACATCACGCAGCAGACGCATGCAGAAGAACCAGTGGCTCTACTGCGGTCAACCTGGCCGTCTGCAAGCATCCTGTCCCAATCGTCCATCTAGACGGGGTGGTGAGGGACTCCTTTCTTATCTTTGAAGTAACCATCACTCTCATGGTAGCAGATAGGCCTATTAACACCACAGCCATGATAGATTCTGGAGCAGCAGGAAATGTCCTTGGTTTAGCATTTGCCCACGCTAATTCCATTCTTCTGCTTCCCTGCTAGTCACGAGTGGCAGTCTTCACTTTAAATGGTTATCCCCAGGTCTCAGGGTGGATCAAGTTTCTTACTCCAGACCTCCAACTCAATGTTTTATAACAACATTAGGAGGACATCCGTTTTTTCACTATAGACTCCCCCACTGTCCCATCATCTTGGGGCTGCAATGGCTCTAAACCCAAGATCCCACCATTGTCTTATCGTCCAGAAAGCTCAAGTTGGAGTCTACACTCCGGTGAGAGAGAGAGTGTTTCCTCTGCCGCAACCAGAGACTGAAGCCATGCATGCAAATATCCAGGAGAAGCTGCAGAAGGGCTTCATCCGGCCTTCAACGTCACCCGCTTGCGCAGGATTCTTCTTCGTCAAAAAGAAACATGGCATAACATGGCATTCATAAGAACTACAACATCTTGAGGGGAAAAACAGAAATAAAGTAGGGGCAGACATACTTAACAAAATTAAGAACATAAGAAATCAAATCAATGACTTACAGCAGATGTACAAAAAAAAATTATATTTCTTAAACAACAATATCAGGAGATTGGACACAAGTCAACAAAGTTACTTGCATATAAACTGAGAAAACGGCAAGCGGAAAGAGATGCATGTAAAACTAGAGATCCAGTTTCCAAGCAAATTAAATATAAGCGTCAGGAAATAAAACATAGTTTTTAGGCATTTTATCTGGATCTTTACTCCTCTCATACTCAGGAAACTCATGAATTTTCAGAAACTGTCCTTAAAACGTTAAACTTCCCAAAAGCAACAGAAGAACAAAATGTGACCTTGTTAGTCGAAATAAATAGTAACAAATTAAAAAGGGCAATACAAGCACTTAAAGCAAACAAACCACCAGGTACTGACGGTTACCCAGGAGAATGGTACCGTCTCTATTCAAATGTTTTATCACCAGTCCTATTTTGTACCTTTAATTGGGTTTTGAAAAACGGCAAAACTCTACCTTCTTGGCGTGAAACTGTAATTACTATGGTCCCCAAAGAAGGGAAGGATAAATTAGATTGTGAAAGTTTTAGACCAGTCAGCCCATTAAAGGATTATTAAATGTTGGTATTGGCTAAAAGATTAGAAATAATACTCCCGGAAATTATCAATGAAGACCAAAGAGGTTTTATTAAAAACACAAAGACCAGAGACAATCTAAGATGTACTCTCCATATAATTCATCACATTAATACCCAAAATGAACAAGCTGTAACACTGGGGTTAGACGCACAGAAGGCCTTTGACTCAGTTGAGTGGGGCTTCTTGTGAGAGGCGTTATTAAAAATTTAGCGATACAGGTTTAGTGATTATTGACACCCTCTATCAGAACTCTTCTGCTCATATTGAAGTTAATGGGACATTCTCAAATTCGTTCAAAATAGAGAGAGGATGTAGACAGGGATGTCCAATTTCTCCATTGTTGTTTGCAATATTTATCAAACCGCTGAGTCAATGGATCAGATTAAAGAGAAATTTAAGGGGAATTGAAATTAACCATATAGAACATAATGTTCGCAGATGATGTTCTTCTATGTCTACTAAGTAAACCCAACAACTCACTTCTAGAACTTAATCAGGTCTTAACAACAAATGGAGACTACTCAGGCTGCAAAATCAACCCCAGTAAATCCCAAGATCTATCATTTAGATTTGGACCAAACACTTTATGTAAATCAATGTGTGAGACAGATTGGAAAGCCTCAGAAATAAAATACTTGAGAATTAAATTATTTAAAGATCCAGATTTAATAGCTATTGAAAATTACACGTCCTTGATGAAAATCCTCAAAAGGGACATAACTAGATGGAACCTCACACCCTTTCTGGGCCTGACGCAGGAAGTAGAGGAAGTCAAAAGGAATCTCTTACCAAGGCTTTGTATATGTGTCAATCAATACCATTTGAGATACCAGGGAGTATCTTCCAAGAAATCGACAAAACTGTCTTACGATTTATTTGGTAAAGTAAAAAGCCAAGAGTTAGGTATAAGACACTACAATTGGCAAAAGATCGAGGGGGTTCTTGTTACCCAATTTTCAAAAGTATTTTCAGGCAGTCCAGATCAGTCCTCTTATTGATCTATGTGATGATACATGTGTGTGTGTTTGATGTGTGTTGAAGTCCCAATACCAGCTTTGATAGGCAACGCTATTCACAAAAAAAAAAACGTTTGAGATAAATAACCCTCAAAAGCAACATTAAAATATTGGCATAATTTGGTCAGAAAATATAAAGATCCCTGCTTGCCAATAACTTGGATTGCCCATGATCCTAAATTTACTCCTAATATAACAGATAGTAAATTTAAACAAAGGTCAAATAAAGGTCTTTGATAATAGGGGAAACTTCAAAAGTTTCCAAGACCTGAAAAGTCTACAGTATGTAATTTAGAAAATAAAGACTTTTATAGATACCTGCAAGTGAGACACTATTTAGAAGAGATAAATAAAACACAAACCAAATTCCCACATGAGTTATTAGAATTTTTTCTAAAGGCATGCAGAGCTGAACCAAAATCAAAAGCCATATCTAAATTGTACAGTGTGAATATTAAAGGCAATAATGTGGAATCTCTAAAGGAAAAATGGGAAAAAGAAAGGGGGTTCAGGTTACAATTGAAAGAGTAGGAGGAAATTTTGAAACATAATCTCCAATCCATCAATAAAGAGAATTGGCATGGAAAACTATGATTCGCTTTTTTAGGGTTCCTTCTCAGAATGCCTCCACAGGAAGGGACACTTCCTGCTGAAGAAAATGCGGGACAGAGCAGGCAAGTCATTATCACATATTTTGGGCACGCCCGAAACTCTCATCATTCTGGCTTCAAATTAAGGAAAGTCTAGAAAAAGTAGTGGGTATTGTCTTACAGCACTCGTTTGAGACCAGACCCTGTATCTTAGGAAAAGACCAACTAAAATTTAAGACAAAAAGTACATGTATAATATCTTGTTGATTGGGGGGAAAAAAGTATTACAGGAAAAATGGCTTACTGATATTGTTTCTACCTTTGATGACTGGGTGAATGTTGTTCATGACATTAACGTATTGGAGAAACTGACATACCTGATGAGGACCTGGAGAGATTTTATTGCACCAATCAGACCAGATTTTAATTACACCACTGTGTAAAATTTTTATAAAAAAAACTTCAAAGTTTTTGTTTAATATCCTACTTATGCAAATATATTTAGAGTTATTATTATGTTTTTTCCGAGTAATATATATTTATTTAATATTATATTGAAAAAAGATGAATTGTTTACGTTTTTTATCTTCCTTTTACTACTTGTACTAATGTATAATCAGTGTTGGGAGTAACAGATTACAAAGTAACAAATTACTGTAATTTAATTACTTTTGTCAGTAATGGAGTAACGTAATTAATTACAGTTTATGGACTGTAGAAACCCTTGTTACTTTGTTACTTATAATTTGTAGGCTCAGACATTTTCTCTCAGTTAGATGAAATGAAAATGCAGATTAATTTAAAACTAAACAGAGCAATTGGTGCAAACGTGCACGCATGTGCACAGACTCGGGTATCGGTCAAAGTACAGACATGCACTCATTGCTGCAGTCAAGGTGCTTTCCAAACTGAATCAAAGATGAGACAAAAAGAGCCGCTGTCCTGAAAGGAGTCCTGTCATCTCAGCAGAGCAGATCAGCAGAGCAGAGATCCACCCCGTGAACTGATGTGTCTG
The DNA here is from genome assembly GCA_014656515.1 of Oryzias celebensis. Classification (NCBI taxonomy): domain Eukaryota; kingdom Metazoa; phylum Chordata; class Actinopteri; order Beloniformes; family Adrianichthyidae; genus Oryzias; species Oryzias celebensis. The sequence continues at coordinate 3,197,933 of BNCR01000009.1, read as the reverse complement.
TAATGAATGAAACGACTCTAAAGCCGCTCTTTGGAGTGAAAGACAAGAGTCCGCTCCTTCCTGGGACTCTGAGACGATTATTTCTATATGAATTCACCCTTTCTTTCTTTATATTCTCTCTAAGCTGCACACCACTGATCAATATATGTTTGTGCTCAATGCGCTCTGCGCGGGCGGTGGGAGGTGCATAGTTTGGTAGACCTGCAGCCGTGCAGAACTGTGCACAAAAGACAGATGTAGAGAGAAAGAGAGAGAGAGAGAGAGAGAGAGACTAATGCATTGGGTGAAACTCATTGTAATGGAATACATAAAGTAGTCCAGAATGAACATGGAGGCATTTCATAGTTCTTTGTGTTTTCTAAAAATTGGTTTGGTTGCAGATTTGATAGAGATGAACATGAAATAAAACAGTATTTTCAACATCTGACTTTGAGCTGTAGCATAGATCACATGTGTTGTAACTTATTTCTGTGTCATTTTTCACACCGTAGTCTGATTTCAAATGAAGCAGGTTGTGTCTTGAACCATGACAAGGTTATAGCTTTAAAATGTAGTTTTTTATTATTATTTTATCTATTTATTTACCTGTTTTTTGAACCAGATAGGTCTTATTGAGATTACAAATCTATTTTTTAAAGGTCTTACATGAAAGACAAGAGGATCTTGTTTGTTTGAAGATGTTTAGTCCCTTGAGAATTTGTATGAGTGGAAAAAAAGTAAGTAAAGTAACAAGTAGAGAATTACTTTTCCAAATGAGTAATGAGTAAAGTAATTTCCTTACAATTTTGATCCAGTAACTAAGTAAAGTAATCAATTACTTTTTAGAAGTAACTTGCCCAACACTGTGTATAATATAATGTGTTCTTAATAAAAAACTACAATGTGAAAAAAAATGTGGTGCTTTTACCACAAATGCACGATTGTTTTAATAACCGGCTCCACTAAATTCCTCAAAGTTGGGGGCATGGGCTTGTCAATGATGTCTTTTGTTGTTGCTGTGGTTCCATTATTTATCCTTCCATATTTTATCTGGACTGGAAGCATGTTTAGGAAGAAAGCTAGAGTCAAATGTGAGTCCGTTTGGTCTTCATTACTCAAATAATTAAATCCTGTTGGACAGGATGAGGTAAAGAAAAAGAAAGAAAGAAATCTGAAAATGCAGAAAACACGTAAACCAGAGTATTTGTTATTATTAAAGTAATCAGATTACCTTCAGTTATCAAATTGTTGTGGTCATGGAAAAAACGTAAGCCTTTCACTATCTGTGTGGAAAAACTCACCAAAGATTCTGATTAACCAACCCCGGTTATTTTCAGCCTTCCTGTTCTTTTCAAAATAAATAATTAACGTGTGAGTGTTTGTGAGTCCTCACGCTGCAGGGATGAAGGTGGGCGTGCTCCACAGTCTCTGAGGTCGCTGACACACACGCGTTCATCTTCCTCACACAACTTCAGGTCTGTGTGTTTCACTGTCACTCCTGATGCACCAAAAAACAAAAAGCAACATTGAGACGCACAAAACCCTGAGTTCTGAACAGAACCAACCTGCTGAAAAGTCCATAAGATCCGACTTTTCTGCTCTTACAGCTAATTTAGCTTAAAAAAACAACAAACATTTTGAGATGTACCTTTTTAGATCTCTTATAATGCTTTATCTGCTGATGTCATCTAAGAGTTTTATTCAAACAAGTCCGTTTTTATGAAACTCTTTCAAAAGAATTAAAAAGGTGAATTTAGAACCACAGATTTGGTTGATTTTCCCCTTTAATTTCAAATTATGTACATTAAATTCCCTTTTGAACACATTGGCCCTTTCTTGAAGTATTGGGAAAGGGGTAAAATGCGAGATGCACAAGAGAGGCACGGGTTGAGTAAACCAGTCCGGGAATTGGTGAGACAGTGGTAGCGTCTCAGGGAGTGTGAGTCGGTGCTCTATCGCTGTTATTTACAGTTTGGAGGGGCAGGGAGAGGATGTTACCTCAGTCTTTACAGGAGTCCATTCTTCGCTCCCTGTATGACAGGGGTGTCAAACTCCAGGCCTCCAGGGCCGGTGTCCTACATGTTTTCCAACCAACTGGCCATTGAAGCTCCTGATTGGCTAAACACACCTGATCCAGGTAATCACCAGCAAATTGAGCAGGATTTCTGGAAAATCAGCAGGAGGCCGGCCCTTGAGGACTGGAGTTTGACACCCCTGCTGTATGATGACCCTTGCCATCAGGGCTCAAACGAATCTAGCAGTTGAGTCGGTCAAGCTACTTTTGGCCAAACATGTATGCAGATGTGGAGAAGTGGTGCAGAAACTGTGTGTGATGTCTGAAGCTTTACAGCCAAAGTTAAAGACCTATATGGGCCCAGTGAAAGCCTCATGACCCCATGAGATTCTGGCAAAAGATTTTACTGTGTTGGACCCAGCTACTGATGCAGAGAGAATGTCTTGGTGAAGAAAAATGTGCTTTTTAAGTAAACACAAACGGTTCATGAAAGAGATCAGTGAGCTAGCACTGTTGCAGAGGCATTAGTGAAACACTGGTTTCAATTGTTTGGCCCCCGCGCCATATTCATTCTGACCAGGGGCAGAATTTAGAAAGCAACTCAGTACACCAGCTTTGCAAATTGTATAAGATCGACAAGAGCCGAAAACTCCTTACCATCCCCAAGGCAATGGTGGGGGGGGGGGCGTTGGAGCATGTACAAGGAGAAGCTGGTGTGGAGGGGGTGCTGAACTTAATTTGAATGCCTCTCTGAATGTATGTGGTGATGAGGCACCATTTCTGATACAGCCATCTCATGGTCATGAACTCACAGAGGAAACCGACGCGCCTTTAGTTTGTCAGCCTAGGAGATCCACTCGGAAAACGGCAGGACAACATTCCAACCCAATTCCAACATTAATTTGCCCCTGTCTGCAAAGGTCTCAATGCACCAGCACTGTCAGGTCGACAATGCACTGTGAGGGGAAGGGATGTAACGGGAGGCGCCTGTGGGTGTCGCGTTCCCCACAGCACAGACGGTATAAAAAGGATGTTGTGTGGTTGCTGTGAGCTAGCTTCCTGTTATGGAACAAGGTGGCTCACGGAGCTGCGGTAGCTGACTGGAGTCGTGAGTGTGGATCACGGCAGGGGGAGATCCTGCTTGACCGGGGGTTTTCTGGACTGGGTGTGAGGTTTTGAGACACGCCAGTGTTGGAATACCATGCCCTGCTGTCCTGTTTATTCAGTTTGTTTAGTATTTTGTTTGTCCGCTGCCCACGGGGCTTTTTGGCTTTTTTGTTGACCAGATGTGGGAGTGGACTATGTTTCTATTTTGTCACTTTTGTTTGTCAAAGTCACCTCTCTCAGTTCATACTCCTGAACGTTGTTTTTTGTGCCCGTTGAATCCGTATCCGACCTAAAGTGTGCTGTGCATCACAAGCGTTGTGCATGTTCGAGTATTTGTTTTAAAGATAATTATTAATAAAGTAATTAATAATAATTATAGTAATTATTTTAAAGATACACTTTCTCTGTTTGTCTATGAATTATTTCTGTCTACGCTGTTAAATCAAAAGTTTCCAAGTTCACGTGAAATAAAAATTCTTATTTTTAAAACAGTTTGAACTCTTGAAATCCAGAGGGTTTCTTTGGAAGAAAACCTTCTTCTTCTGCCTGAGCAGCTCAGTAGTTTCAGGAGCAGACATAAAGGTCAACAGTCATCATGAACGGGTAAGCGGTGAGAACAGCCTCAAACTTTGAGCTGACATTTGATAGAGTGTTGAGCTGATCTTCAAAGATCAGTTGCTGAACAGAAAGGAAACCTTCATGTGATCCAGTTTGACGGGGAAACTTACCGAAACACACCAGAGGCAGGGCGCTCTCCAAGAACCAGGCCACAGAGAACAACTGAGCAGAACCAAAGTCCATCTGAACCAACCGTGAGCAAACATGCAGGCGAGCTGCAGCAACTGGGGAGCAGACCTGCAGGTGGGATGATGAAACTGTGAGTGAGGAAGGCAGAGTGCATTTGCTGCACAGGAAGTTACTGCATTCCTGCTGTCAAAACACAGACACACAATCGAGCCTCAGCCTTATGTTACGTATTCAGCTATTTTGGAGGATGACAGCAGATGAGACGATGAAAGCCACTCAGGATGTCCTCAACCAGAGCTGGTTCTTCTAGACTTCACTTCTTCAAGCCTCTGCTTTGTGGGGTCAGAGCTCCTAATCCTCCAAGAAGCAGAGATCTGGTTGTTTAGTTTAGAGTTCTGTCCTTTCCTCTCATCCTTGTCTCAGTGAAGTTTGGAGCATCATCCCAGCAGCTCCTCATCACTTGGGTTAGAGCGGTCAATGTGGAGCAGCTGCACAAATTCTATATGTTTCATGGCAACACAATTCTGCTGCAGATTTATTTATCAGATTTATTACCCCTCCACAGATTCAAGATTTTAAACATATTGTGCAAGACTTTAGCTTTTGAAAAGGCAGAGAATGATAAAATCTGTTTTACCTTCTGTTTAAAGAAGGCGAGATTATTTTACTTCAAACAGGTAAAGTGTCACCTGTTAACAAACTGTCAAAAATACATCACGGGGTCACAGGCACATACACGGAGTCCTGGAACATCATTTCAACTGAATGAGCATGCGCATTGCGACTCATTTATTAACTTTAAACAGCTGGAAATGTATCTTCATAGCGTTGGTCTGCTGGGAAAAAATGCAAGATTTTAACAGCCAAGTCCTGCCGCTTTTTTTATTTTTGACATCAGCGGAGCATAAAGACAATGAAACAGACCCAGAAGTGGTGTTGTGGCAATAAAGGAAAGACCTTCTTTTCTGCAGGACATGAAACTTTATTCACGCATATGGGAACAGGCAAAACCCCGGTCCCTGCCACCGTGAAGCCTGCTGGGTGTGTAGTCTAAAGGTTTGGGTAACACCACAGTGTCAAAAAAGAGATGTTAATAAGAGAATAATGAAAGCAAATAGCAGGCGGCAGAGGGATCCCTGGCTCTCTGCTGCGAGAGGAGTCGTACATCTGCAACTTCATCACTGCTGGTTCTAAAACGACTCTCTGCTGCAGTGTTTGTTTGTTGTGTTGTCTGTTGTTGCCTGAAAACCACAAAATGCGGCTGTAGTTTGATCTGTTTTATTCAACTGTCAGCAGAGCAGTGGCTATCAAGATCATTCCCCGTTATGGGATCAATAACATTCTTAACTCCTCTATTTCACTTTATTTCAAGAAATAAACTTTAACACGCATGCGCAGTTTGAACAATCAATGTTCCAGGACTCGATGTTTGTGCCTGGGACCCCAGTTTGTAAACAGAAGAAATTTGTATTGAAGACAAAGAAAAGAATGTCAAATATGTCATTAAATATTTCAATGTGCTTTTTCATGCTCATTTTAATATCTTAATGCCACATATATTTTAGCATTTATTAATTGATTTCTAATTGTATTTGTTTAATGCCAATTTTAAATAATTAATGACACTGTTATTTAATAATTTAAAGGTGTACATATTTATTTCATATCGTCTCTTCTGGACCTCCACACTAAACACGTGAAAAGCAACAAACTGCAGTTTATCTGTGGCTTTTCTTCAGGTAAAAAGCAACACTTTCTGTTTTCATCTGGAACTCCTTCTTCAGTAAAGCCAATGAAGTTCTGGTTCATCTTTTGGCTTCTTCCTGCCTCCTGTTGGACATGTTTAGGATGGGATGTAACTCCAGGCAAAGCTCATGAAACTTGAACTTTTGAAAAGAAATACTGTTCCGGTGTCTGATTTCCTTTCAAACAAAAATAACCTTTTTGATATATTTCAACTGGTTTTTATGGGTCAAACTGGGGTTCAATCAATCCAATTGCCTCAAGGCAGACTGAGCAGACACCATCTAGTGTCACTACAGACCAAAAGTGAGGAAGTCGTCACTGAGGAACCTGTGGAAGAAGATTCATCCACTCCAGCTCCAACCCACCAGACAGAGAGAACATCACACAAACCGTCCGTACTCGGTCAGAAAACCAGGCTGACGTAATCTGTACATGGAGTTATAGCGGGGTTATTATACTTCCAGAAAAACAAATTCCTATCAACTGGTTTGATAGGAAATGTTGGCATCAAATTAGTTTTAGATGTCATGATCATTTTTTATCACCTCTCACATGAATAAAAAGACAAACAAGAATTTACCAAAATCTCTTTTAATCTTTACTTTTTTCTTTCAAAGCAGTACTTTGCTTCGTTTCATTTTCCTTTTTCTTATAGAAAACAAAAAGAGAAATGTACAAACGTTTAAAACTGACGTGATGAGAAAGCAAAGGGAAAGGAAAGCCAGGCGTGGAAGCTGCGCGGGAGAGCTGCACTTCCGCTCTGAGCCTGCGGGGGGCAGCACCTGCTCCGTTCACAGAAGGGGTTTCTTCCCAGCAGCTGACAAACAGCAGCGTGGATTCTTCATGTTCTGCTCAGGTTTCTGACTCAGATTATTTACAAACGTAACCAGATCTCGATCACGTGATTTCAAAACACTTCTACCTGACAGTCACTGATTCCATGATCTGCAACTTCCAAGACCTTTTGATTCCTGACTTGATCTGAAAAGAACTTGACTGAGAAAAGCAGCTGAAGCTTCTGCTTCACACTCAAAAACTGCATAACCTCAGAAGACTCCTGCTGCCCCAAACAACCTTTATTTTTGGTTCTGAGAGCGCGCCTGTGCAGCAGGACGATGCAGGTTCTGCTGCTTCACCATCTTGTTTATTCCATCATCGGATGATTGTTTGTCATGCTGGTTCTGCAGTCTTCCTCCACTTTTTTCGTCATGATCAGATGGGCAGTATGGGCGTGGGGGTGCAGGACAGACATGTTACATTCAAAAGAGAAAGTAATAAAACTGAAATCTGGAAAGCCTAAGAAAATATCCTAACTCTTCCTGGAGATGTCTCACAGACACTGCGCCGCCCTGAAAACAGCGGCTCACGTTTTTGGATCTGCGGTTTGATGAAAGCACTCGTTGCTGCGGTGGAACCGAGCTGGATTCAGTCTGAGTGCGTTGTGATGCGTTATTTGCCCCGCAGTAGCTCCAGCTGGTCCTGGTATTCTGTAAAGAGCCTCTGGAAGCGCAGGTTCTCTCCAATGACAGGCAGCACCTCGCGCAGCAGCTCCCTCTTATGCAGACCCTGAACACAGGAGCAGGAGTCACAGCAGACTGGAGAGGCAGCAGGAACAACCTCAGGTATGCAGCTTGATATGAAACGCACAACTGCCCAAAAGAGACACGCTGATAATCTCCCTCCATGTGGGGCTCCCACATGCATTCGTCTGTAAGTGCATGCATGTGTATGGAGAGGAGTCGGGAGCTTTTGGCCCAACCAACATATTTTCTACATCCCAAATACGATCATTTGACATGTTTTCATCTGCTCCTGATTCACAATAAAGAACTAACCAGAAACACACTTGAATGTGAATGTGTTTGTGTCCTCCAGCAGCAGCAAAACGCTGCAGGAACATGTAAAAACACCATTTTCATTGGAGTGGGTTTTTAACCCAAAACTGTCAAAGAGGAAGTAAAAAATTGGATGCAGACTTCAGCCGCGTCCAACGTTTAAGGTGCTTTGGATAAAAGTCAAAATAAAAAGTCACTGCAGCTTTTCTACATACAGTCTAATAATCGGTTTAAGTAACGTCATTCGCAGCATCCTCGTTACACACAGCCGGTTGCTGAATATTCTGCATGATTAAATGTGTGGAAGCAACTGTTGTAATCAATCCATGTTTGGAGTAAAGACTCCTGGTCTTTGTCTGTCAACTGCAGCTTTCTTTTCTTTGGAAGTTGAAGGCTCTTCTGTTTCCTTACTGGCTCTTGTCTGCACTAAGAACTCTTCCAAACCCATTTGGTTTTTTGTAAAAGTGCTAACTTGGGGGTTTTAATTTAGCGGTGGATGCAGCTGCTTTCAGTAGTGAATGTATCTTTGACACGTGACACTTGACATGCGACAAGAATGAGAAGGATGTGGTGGAGAGAATCCAGAAGCCTGCTTGCTTCTGAGCATAATTACCTCTTAGTGAATTTAAACAGACTCAAATGGATTGTAACAAACAAATCTGATGTGTCATTTCCTTAAAGCACAGCAAATGTCCCTCACTGCTGGGAAGGTTCTAGAGGACACACCGGTGGGGGTGCTTACCAGAGTGGAGGGCTCCCAGGACGAAGCTGCAGATTTATGGACAGGACCGAGCAGCTCCTTACAGAGTTCCCTCAGTCGAAACTCTGAGCCTGCAGACACACGAACTCGCTGTTACATTGGCGTGCCACATGCACACCAGTTACGAGCTAGAGGTGGAGACTTGTGCATCTCGAGTCTGACCACAAACATCCATGTTTTGGTGTCAGAATTCTTTTTCTGGATGTTTCTAAGCATAAGTGCTGCATGTCACCTGACGGTGGCGCTGCACCGGGAGGTTAGAAGAAACACCAAAGGAAAGGAAGGAGATTCTGATCACCTTCATTGACAAGAAAGCGGGCATAGATGAGGAGCCAGTAGCGGTACTCCTGTGCCGACTGCAGCGTCAGCGCGGACGCCAGCTGGTTCTCCAGGAAGGCCATGGTCATGCTCTGCTGCAGGTGGTGGGGGGTGGAGGAGAGGCGGGACGCCAGACGGCCGGCGCTATGGGGACAAAACAGTGTCACTCTGACCGCGTTTCCCCGGGGAATGTGCTGCTGGTTCAAAACTCACTTCAGGTTGCGTCCCTGCATGACAGCCAGCGGCCCCGAGGACACAGGTGCATCATGGGAAGCCATGCAGCTCCGGAAGTCGGCACACTGGACCAGAGAGTCTCCTTTATCTGCCACCAGAGTCCTGACCCACACACAGAGTCCATAAGGCTGAGAAAGTGGAGTTACACCACAGCTCTGACTGCCGGCTCCTCACCATGACTCCAGCGAGCAGCTGAAGCAGAACGACTTCCCATTGGACAGACCGATGACCGGCACTCCCTGTGGGGTCAGCAGAGACTGGGACACCGTGGTGTCTGCACCTGAACACAGAGCAAATGAGTCTTTCTCAGATCAGGAAGGATCTCTGTTGTCCACTAAAGGGGAATTGAACAGTTAAAACCCACTCAGGACTCAAACCCATGTTTAACAATCTGACGGTCAGGAAGCATCCTCTGAACTGTCTCATAACGTTGTGTGAGTTGCTGTATTTAGAAGGTAGCTAACATGGGAGCAGTCATCTGACCACCTGAGTCTGTCCCTCCTCGAGATGTTCCAGACATTTCAGCCTGAGACTGTCTTGATAAACCTGAAATGGTCAACTTTAGGCCCATCTCCTTGCTGCCCTTTCTCTAACAGAAGTTGGGTCCATCTACAGTTGAAATCTTTTCTCCACAGGAGCCATGTCCTGGAGAGGTTCCAGTCTGGTTATAAAACTCTACACAGCACAGAATCTACGCTGCTGAGGGTTTTCAAAGATATCTTCCAGGTAACTGACTCTGGAAACTTTGTTGTCCTTTTGCTGGAATAGTCTGTGGCATTTGACACCGTCGACCACAAACCTCCGCTGCTCAGGTTAAAGGTTTGGTTGGGCTTTGTGGTACAGCGCTTGACTGGCTCTCATCTTATTTGGCTGACAGGATTGTGTGTGTGAGCATGCCTGGATCCTATTCTTTAACTTGTTGTCTGGGGTTCCACAGGGCTCTATTTAAGGACCACTTTTTTTTCTCTTTGTACCTCCTTCCTCTGGGCTCCATCCTGAGAAAACAGTCTCCTTTCACTGATACGCTGAGGATAGATTTACTGACCAATAAAGAAAGGCTGCTCCGTTACACCCAAAGACTGTCTGGCCCTAAGCTTCTTAAGCTTTACTGACAGGAAAATGAAAATGATGGTGTGTGGCCCCTCCAGAGTGGAGTTGGGTCCCTTAGCTCCACATCTCAAACATTCTGTGTCAAACCTGGGTTTTAAAATGGACAGTGATTTTCAACTGGACTGTCAAATCAGCTGAGTGGTAAAGTCCAGCTTCTTTTATTTGAGGCAGTTGGTGATGGTGAAACCATTTTTATCTAAACAGCATCTTGACACAGTCATCCACACTTTTGTACCATCTCAGCTGGATAGCAGGGCAGGGCCGTCTGCTAACGCAGTGAGAGGTTCCTCAATGACACGTGTGAACACCAGGAGGACAATGAGGCGCTGCTGTGAGAGCCCACATCAGGGCAGTCCAGGAACAGGAACCTCAGCTGCAGCTTTGCAGAGCAACAGTTTCCTGAAGAGGGTCTCTGACTCACCTGATCCTGTGCAAATTACAGGTAAAAACTCTGGGCTCAGATGAACCCTGATGTGACTCACCTGATAAAATATTCTGCAGAGACTCGTTCTTCACCACAGCTTTGTGTTTGTGGACGTCCCTGCAGACACACAACATGTCCATGAGCACATCCTCACATCCAGAACTTCCAGGAGCAGCCGGGCTTCCTCACCACACGGACAGCGTCGCCCCTGCCGTCAGAACCATGATAAAGTGGGCGGAGCAGTGCAGCGCAGACACAGGCGTGGCCAGCTGGATGGAGGGGAGGAGCCGCCGCCCGCAAGCCGAAAACACAGACAGCATCCTGTCCTCGCAGACGACGGCCAGAACCTCACTGGAGAAGAGGGCGGAGTTTATTTACTCTTCATGGTTAAAGGGTAACTGCAGGTCAAAGGGCATCGTCTTCACCACAGCAGCCCCGCTGTTCAAAGATCATGTCGCTCGTTTTCGTGTTTCATTTCAATCAATTCCTTGTATTCTATTCAGTTTTGATGTACAATTCTAGCTAATTATTTAGGCTTTCAGGTGAGTCTGGGTGTGCTCCAATAAGAATGGGTGTGGATGTGACAGTGGGCGGAGCTTCAGTCAAAACGCCAAAGACAACACGAACAAGCGTTTGGCTGTGCTTCACAGCAAAAGATTCTAATTCAGGCACAAGATGGACCGTTGTCATGGTGATGAGCCGTGAACCGTTTGTGAACATGGAGAAGACTGTCAGAAACAATCACATAAAGCAGCCTCAGCACATCCAAGCGCCCTGCTTTACTCTGTGAAGCTGCTTCATCACACTTGAATGTTTTTGGAGCACTGCTTTAAGGACTGTTGAATCAAACACCGCATTAGCGCCCCCTACCCGCTCCCTGCAGCAGCCATCACTGAGCTGGGCAGCAGCGTGCTCCAGTCCCGCCCGTCTCTGGAACATCGCAACTGGCTGAGCTTTGAGCCTGCAACCATGGTCAGCTCGTTCTCCACCTCCAGGAAGACTGACGGCTCCATGCTGACCTGCACACAGAAACACGGTGTCAGTGGTCACAGCTCCATCCACACAGCTTTCATCTGCGATCTGAGAACACACTGGGGTTGAGAACAGATCCTCAAGCTCATTAAGATACATTTAAAAAAGAAAAAAAAAAAAAAAAAAAAAATCACAATTCTCATTTGTTTTCACGTTACTGTTAAATCTGGGGGATGATCACATGACAGAAAACTGACCAACCAAGAGAAGAGATGCAAAAGCTCAAAAGATGAAAAGGAAATAAGTGATCAAATGAGCAGATGAAAGAGCGTTTGCAGTTACACTGTTGATGTTTTTTAGGAACCAAAGTTTCAGTATTTGTAACATGTTAGTCACTTATACAGACAACTCAATGTAGACAATAACAAATGCAAAACATTTTGAAACTTTGGCAAAAGTCTGAACTGAATTAGAATCATAACAATTGCAAAACATTTGTACATATCACCATTTTTTCTCTAATAACTAGATTTGACAACACGTACAAAGACCAATTACATTTCAATTGTATGACCCACAGACTCAAACCCCTCCTGACCCGCCCTCACCGGCTGAGGCTGCTACACACCCCTCCCTCTCCCAGCTTCTCACCCTGCCACCTTGGTCAGAGCTGCACATGACTAATTCATGAAAAAGACCTTTTTAAATGGTGGCTTTTCTGTTGGTTTAATCTCCATCACAGCATGTCTGCACAATGAGAAAAGTCTGTGATGAATGTGTTTGAAACTGCCATGACGGTATGACTTGTGATTAATAGACTAGTAGCAAACAAAAATAATAATACACTTTCCTTTCACTGTGACAGTTTATTTAAATACTTTATGGTTTTTGGGATGTTTTACATAGTACCTGTGTTTGGAGAACATCGCCTGTCCTGAAATCAAAGTGTCTTCAGATAACAGACATTAGTGGTGTAGCAGATCACAAAACTCACGGTTCTGATCGTGTAAAGGTTTGAGTCACGGTTTGGATCATTTTTCAGATCAGTAAAAAGAGGAAAAAAAGGAAAACTAACTAGATTAAAGTTAAACATTTATTTTTTGATTCGTTTTACAACATATGGATTTAATAAAACATTTCTAAAGTTCCTCAAAACACAAACACACATTTAGTACATCGGCTATACATTGTGTGTATATGTATATAATTATACACATATATATACACACACGCAGCAGCCGGGTAGTTTTCCGCGGCACAGACGTTCATAAAGCAGGAAAATCTTTGGATAGCCTCAAAAACCCGGACCTGGAAACATTTTTACCGATGTTATTTGTAGAACTCTGCAAAATAAATAAACCTGATCTCTCATCATCTTCGTCTTATGAGTTAAACTCCTCCCACACACGGCGGGAGAGACTGATTTTTTTGGACACAATTTCCAACAAGCATCAGGCAGCAACTTTGATACACTTTAAATGATAGAGGATGGACATAAATTTGATGCTTGAATTGCTGCTGTTTGATCAGATAATTGATTTAAATGATGCACGCCCGGGGGTGGGGGGTCTCAGCCGTCACAAGTCTTGTTCAGTCACATGTCAGGCGGAAAGTAGAATGGAGGCATCTAGCATTAAAGGGCTCCAGTGATTGGTCAATGACACAAAGAGCTCCATACCATTGGTTTAATGTGTAAACGGCTTTATTTGATTAGTTACTTCAAACTACAAAGAGGTCGTTTAGCATGTGTGTCACTGGAGACCATTTAAGCCTCCTTTTACAGAACGCATACCGCACTGGGCTGACACCGCGATGATGGTAAATTTTCGGTTTATTGTGCAGGCTTGGTCACCTGAACCAAAAAGATCTATTTAATTTATAGAAATACAAAAAATAATGAAACAGAAGGCATGAACATTCTTGTAAAACTGAAAGGGCACAGCCCACAGGAGCAGGTGCAGTCTTTATCTATAGAAAGAAAATCAAAAATTCACTTTGGCCTAAGCACCACTGAGCGGTACAGAACGGCACAGGCCAGTATTTTGAGCATTTCCATTATAAAATAGACCCATTAAGTTGCACCATTTTGGGGTTCCCATGGTTGTAGGTCCATAGAAAAACGGAACGGTCCCGTTAGCGCGGAGCTACTGTTGAAACCCGTCAATTGTCGAAAGATCCTTACGACAAAAGAAAGCAGCAACAAGGCAGCTGTGTTCATCTTCACCACCTTCTTTAACAACGTTCAATGGTTTGTAGAGACGAAGCAGAAAAAATGAGCTGCTGGTTGATCCTCATTGTTAGCTCACTTGAATTGCCTGGACCGTTCTAAACTGGGCCGTACCTCTCAGTGGCTTTGCAGTACAGCAACAGGGACCCAAAGAGTATTTCATAGTAAACAGTTTTTAGCTTCAAAGTCATCTCTTAACTCCAGTGTTGATTTTCTTTGAATTACTGCAAATCTTTGACCATGACTTGAATTGCCTTAATGGACAAAACGTCACCGGAGTTTCTACCGTAGTAGAAGAACACTGTATTTCCTGCGACATCTCTGGTATTAGAGCGTTGAAGCCGTACTTCATTTTTCTGAAAGACAAATGTGTTTGTACCTGCAGGCTGAAGGACTTCTGCATGCTCGGTGTTGGTAGCCTGAGAACGGCGGCGATGGCAGCAGTGGGAGCTGGTGTGGCCGGCGCCCTGCTGGGCTCTCGCTCAGCTGGAGGAGTGATCTGGAAGCAGAAGGGACAAACAGATCTCCAGAAGTCCTGACAGTTCTGCTGAGGCCTGGCAGCTCGGCCTGTCCTCACCTGTGTGAAGGGCTGGGGGAGGGAGGGCATTTTGTCTTTCCTGGGCCGTCCCTTCTTCTTCTTCTCCACCACCTCGCCTCCATCTGTCAGGAGTTCTGGTTTCCTCTTGGCCAGCGCCAGGTTCTTGTTGATGACGGCCATCCTGTCCTCGCTGTCACTGCTTGTTTCTTCTTTGTTCTTGGGGTCCTTCAGGGCGGCGGGGGTTTCCTTTGGCCTGGGGTGCAAGCACAGGAGAATTGTTGGGCCATTGGGGTCACATCAGACTCTTGAGTGCAGGAGTCCAGAGGAAGGAGTCCTAACCTGTCCAGAGGAGCAAGTCCTGCAGTAGAGGCAATGGCAGCTGTGACCCCAGGCGTGGCCTTTGACCTCTCTGTGAACCTGGAGTCCAAAGCTTTCATAGGCTCGATCTTGGAGGCAGAGGTGAGCAGCAGGCTGGCCTTCATACTAAAACCAGAGAAGCAGAAGGAGGTGAAGGAGTGGAGGAGCTAGGAAGAAACAAAGGCTAAGAGAACAACCTACATACCCGTCTTTGTGGTCCTCCAGGTTCCTGGTGCCGCTGTTGGGGGGAGAGGTGAGCACGGGCTCCTGTCCGGGTCTGAGCCCTGAGGATGTCTGTCCAGGGCTGGAGTCTGAGTTCAGCTGGGGGGCAAGTTGATTGGACATGGAGGAGCCGGAGGGCAGGATGGGAGCGCTGTTGAAGAGAGCAGGAGAAAAATCCCTGCAGAGAAACAGGAGCACTCACTTTGACTGTAAAACAAACGTTTGACGTGGCAAAGTTAAAAAGAAAAACAGACAACAGAGCGTCTTACACAGGTCAAGACGTCAGACTGACCTCCTCAAAGTCTGAGACCAGAAGCGTATGAAGTCCCGGACATGGGTTAGCACACAGTACTGTGAACAAGTCTAGTTTAAGCTGATGAGTGTGATCACGCCGTACACACCCAACCGCGGTTGAAAGGCAACCGGGATGATCATTTATTCATCTACGGCCTACCTGCTATGTCTTTGAAAGGAGCAGTACACTTTTATTGACCCACCACACTGACAATGAAGATTTTCTTGCTCTCAACTCCACACAATGTGTGACAAAAACATGGAAGAAACTGTGCAGCTCTGGAAAGAACGGTAAAATGAGTTTCAAGAACCCAAAAATGTATCTTTGTAAAGTCGCTCTTTAAAAAAACTGACCAATTGAAAAACTCTCATAAATTAGAGCCGTTTTGTTCCAATTCATACAGAGTCACAGGGGTGAACACGTGCCTACAGCTCGATTTAGAAGAAGGTTGTCACGTCAGAGTCATTTCCGTTTCTCACCCAGTGTCCAGCTGAGCGATGCAGAGCGGCGTGATTCGCCTCCTTCCATCTGCTGTTCTCGTTTCCACCTGCTTCTTCAGGAGGTTCTGCCAAAGCACACACAAACACCCATGAAACATCCTGACATGAGCATTTTTCAGAACATCTCATTTAGTCTTAAAATGAACAGATGAAGCTCAACTTAAAAAATGTTCCTCATTAGAACATGTTTGATGGGTTTCTACCTTCCTGATGTCCTCCAGAGACTCTCCGTTCATCACGCTGTTGACTTTGGGGGCTGAGGACTCCGGTCCGGCTGTAGCCATGCTGGCCTGGGTCGTGGTCTGGCGCTCCTGCTGGTACTTGAGCATCTCTGGGTTCTCAATGATGGTGGTGGAGAGCTGCGTCTCCATGTTGGTTATAGCCAGACTCTTACCATAGATGTTCTGGTGGATGGTGTTCTGTGAGACAGAACCGGAACGGACCAGGACATAGATTTCTTAAAAAAGTAAAGACAGAAGCCCTTTGGCAAGTTCCACTGTCTAACGTTAGAGTGTCAGCCCTGAAACGGCGAGAGATTGTGGGTTCAAATCCAGTCGGGTCTTACTAGTCACACAGAACCAGGACCCAATGCATCCTGACTTTACACTCAGCATTGAGGGTTGGATTGGGGGAGTTAAAACTAGGGATGATCCGATCAAGATTTTTTGTTTCTGATCAGATTCAGAGTCATTTGATCAAAGTCCCGATACGATACTTTTGGAAAACATTTTTCAAAAAAAGGAAAAAAATGTTAAACTGATCCAGGTTGGTCCTTTTTTATTTTATTGTATAAACAGATCACATCTATGAAGTCGCTTCAACAATTACGGTCAGTAAAGATAGTGAAACTATTCACCACAACAAACTGTTAACATTACCTATAAAGAACAGGTGATTACTATCCATGTGAAAAGGTTTGGAAGCTGTAGTGTTAGCTCCTTTAGAACTATGAGTCTTTGGATGAATCCATGTTTCCATGAAAAACACTGAAAAAGTAGAAGTGATTTTCTCTATAAATATTTGTTGCAGTACAACAGTCAGGTAATAATTATTCATGTAAAAATAGTTTGATGGCTGTAGCTTTAGTGTCTTCAGAACATGCTGATCAGATGTCATCATTTTTCCATCAACAATTAAAAGCAAGGACTTTCTCCCATAATCATTGTTGTATGAATATGATGATGAGTTCTCATGACGAGCTCACATCAATGGAACCATTTATTAGTTTTGGTTGTTTCTGAGAGAGACTATGCATTTGTTCCGTTTGGTTTTTTTAATCACCTTTTCCCTGAGCCTGCACTCAGCAGCCGTCTGTCTCTCTGTCAGTCAGCAGAACAGAAGCCATCTCATTAAAAAAATAAATATCAGATCCTGATCAGGAGACAACACGCGATTTCGATCGAGTCAGGGCCTACGTGATTAATTTTCAATCATGAGATTGGATCATCCCTAGATGAAGCACAGCATCACCAAATGTGGAGAACAAATTTCACACATCCAAGTGTGAAACAACTAATGTGACAACACCTGCAGTTTAATGCAGTTTCATAATACGCATTAGACTGCGGGTGTTTCACACGACGCATTAGACTGCGGGTGTTTCACACGACGCATTAGACTGCGGGTGTTTCACACGACGCATTAGACTGCGGGTGTTTCACACGACGCATTAGACTGCGGGTGTTTCATACCCCGCATTAGACTGCGGGTGTTTCATACCCCGCATTAGACTGCGGGTGTTTCACACGACGCATTAGACTGCGGGTGTTTCATACCCCGCATTAGACTGCGGGTGTTTCATACCCCGCATTAAACTGCGGGTGTTTCACACGACGCATTAGACTGCGGGTGTTTCACACGACGCATTAGACTGCGGGTGTTTCATACCCCGCATTAGACTGCAGGTGTTTCACACGACGCATTAAACTGCGGGTGTTTCATACCCCGCATTAGACTGCGGGTGTTTCACACGACGCATTAGACTGCGGGTGTTTCATACCCCGCATTAAACTGCGGGTGTTTCATACCCCGCATTAGACTGCGGGTGTTTCACACGACGCATTAAACTGCGGGTGTTTCACACGACGCATTAAACTGCGGGTGTTTCATACCCCGCATTAGACTGCGGGTGTTTCACACGACGCATTAGACTGCGGGTGTTTCATACCCCGCATTAGACTGCGGCTGTTTCATACCCCGCATTAGACTGCGTGTGTTTCATACCCCGCATTAGACTGCGGGTGTTTCATACCCCGCATTAGACTGCGGGTGTTTCATACCCCGCATTAGACTGCGGGTGTTTCATACCCCGCATTAGACTGCGGGTGTTTCATACCCCGCATTAGACTGCGGGTGTTTCATACCCCGCATTAGACTGCAGGTGTTTCACACGACGCATTAGACTGCAGGTGTTTCATACGACGCATTAAACTGCGGGTGTTTCATACGACGCATTAAACTGCAGGAGTTTCATACCCCGCATTAATGCGGAGTATGAAATCAGCTCACAGGATGGACTGGCATCAACTTCTTAAAGTTGATAAAGTTAATATCAAAGAGCAGCCTCACCTTCTCTTCCTCATTCAGAGGATCTCCAAGTTCATCCAGAGAAAAGTCCAGATAGGCCACTGTGCCGTCCATGGAACACACCAACATGCCCAAACCCGTCAACGTCCTGACACACACATTCATGATGAACACGAACAAGAACCAGGCAATGAGAAGACCCAGAAGGACAGTTGAAGCCCTCACTCACCACGAGATGTCCATGATGGATTTATCGAAGAGGTCATGGATGACCACCAGGGGGCGCTTCAGTGAGGTGAGCTGTAAATATCAGTTCAAAAACTGGTTAAAAACAAGGTGAATTTTCAGCACAAGGAAAAAAGCAAACAGAACCAAACTGACCCAGACGGACAACGAGCGGTCTTTGCTGCCAACGGCACAGCAGCAGTACGGGCAGCTGGGCTTTGGAGAGCTGCCGTTCTTCTGTTTCTTCTTGAAGATCTTTGGGTTGAACTTCTGCAGGCACAATTTGGGTCAGTCAGCACACAGAAAAAAAATGAATAAAACCTGCTGGTTGTGCATCTTACCACCACAGTCACAGCTTTCCGATGGCCCACAAAGTCCATGTTGGTCTTCCAGCCGTCTCTCTCCACAATCTGAGCCGTGGGACCTGAATTGTTCATGGCGTGAGCTGAGACCAAGTACTGACCGTCTGGAGACCAAGACAGCCGCAGGACGTGGGTTGTCCCACCACACTGGAACGCAGACAATCACCCACGCCATCCATCAGTGCCCTGCTCAGACATCACACCTGCAGCCATGACAGTGGACTGTACCTCTGTGAAGGGTTTGGTGATGTTGGCTTCCATCAGCCAGTCCACGGTCCTCCACACCTTCAGGCTGTGGTCGTCAGCCTGTGAGGCGATGTATTTCCCGACCGGATCCCAGGTCAGACCTTTGACCAATCCGGTGTGACCACGCAGGCAGGTGACCATCTCTGAGGGGAACCAGTGAGTCAGGAGCACCGATTAAAACAAACTTCTGCTTGTTTACGGGCCTTTACAGTTGTGTAAAGTGAATCCTTAAAAAAGCTTTCATTTATTCTTACAGATTAAATCCATTGTTTGGAGTGTCATTCTTTTAAAAAGAGCCTTTTTGAACAAAAATACAACACTTCTGTCACTTTTACACAATTTATGAGATCCTGTGTAAAGTTCAGTGACTAAACTAGAGCTCTGTGATCATCTGTGACCAGAGGGTCCCCTCTGTCAGAAAAAACTGTTGTTTTTAATCCATAAACTTTACTCCCAAAGAATAGTTTTTCCTTAATCAGATAATTATTTATATCCTGATTTAAAATCATCAGTTAAAAAAGCTGCACATTCAGTCCCACTGATAACCATATCTCAAAGAAACTATTCTCACTGTTCTTAGAGGTCTGTTTGAGACGGAGCACAAGTTCCAGTTTGCTCTGGATGTTTCAGGAATAAAAACCACAGGAGCTGATGGTTTTTACCTTTATATGTTTTGGCTGTCATCTGCAGTCTTCCAGTACGAGTCACATGATCGCTGTGATTGTTACATCTGCAGGACAAACATGTCTGCCAGCTGTTTGAAAACGGCCCTTGAGCCGTTCTGGTCATGGCAATTAAATGGTTGCATGTCGAATGACCAAGTCATTCCTTTAGTGCTGTTTTGAACACAATATGCTGTGAAGTGCATTGAATCCACATGCTTTTGAGTGAAATTGTGACCCCTGATCATAGCATAAAACATGAACAGATTTTAGGCTGAATTTCTATTTAGTTTCTTCTGTTATTCTCTAAACAAATGATATGTTATCACCACTGCATGACAGAGGTCATGTGACCCATGTGGTCACCACATAGTCTCTGTGAGGAAGACTTCAACTGATAGTCCAAACACACAAAGGTGAAGATGAATCACCTTCTGGCATCTTTTGTCTGACAGGAAGAATCCAAGAAATGAAGACAAAAAACAACAACTTCTCCAAGATTCTGCTCCGGTTTTCCCACCTGGAAATTTGCGTGCGTTCCAAATGACAATGGTGTTGTCCACACTGCACGAGGCCAGCCACACGTCATGAGGAGACCACGCCACGTCCATCACATCTGCAGAGAGAGCAACAGAACGCGGTCAGAGTCGCAGAGGCTACAGAGGGTCCTGGAAACAGCAGAAGCAGCAGCAGACTCCTGTACCTCCAGTGTGGTTCCTCAGAATGGTGACACACCTCCACTGCTCCACGTTGGCCAGCTTGTTGCTCGACCCGAACACTGTGCTGGGACCGATCAGTCTGTGCACAAAACACTCCGTAAAGCAACAGAACCAACCGATCTGCAGAGACTAGCTTAACAAATCTGTGCAGGTGAACGTACGCAGCCCTCTTCCACACCATGACCAGCTTGTCGTCTCCTCCAGAGGCCAGATACAGCCCGTTGTTGGACCAGCGCACACAGTTTACGCAGGCTGCAAGGACACAACCAGCTGCATGACTTCTACTCTTGTATATATTTAGGAGGTTTTGAAATCAAACGTCTGACTGCACACCAGTCAGAAAGCACTGGCTGAGGGGAAAACAATCGAGCACCAAAAATGAGGCTCTGATAAAAGATCGCCAGTCTGAACGTAACACAAACATGGATAAAACTTACATTCAAAATCTCTTTCCTGTAATACAATTTTAATGCAATAATTCATAGTTTTATTAATACTAGAGTCCCTTTTCAAATACATCACTGTGAACAACTAGTTGAGTTAAAAAAAACCTGATTTAAATTAAAATCTGGGAAGTGGATTGGAATAATGACATTCCAACTTGGACTAAAGCAAAGCAACGGTTAAAACAAAGAAAGAATAAAGATGATTTTAACATTTTTGTTTTGTTTTTCTTCAACTTTTGTTGAACTTTGCTGACTTATGTGCCGGCATCTTCTGACTGACGCCTTCATGAACAATGAAACATTAACCAGAACGTTCATTGGATGAGCAGAAAGTCCTTGTGTCAGGAGGTTGGTCGGGGTCACTGGTTACCTAGGTGATTGTCCATCTGGCAGAGCATTTTGGGAATGTTGTCATTCTTCTCATCCTCTTCTCTGAGGACCGGAGCCATGTTCCAAATCATCACCTTCCCAGAGTCCTCCCCTGTAAACATATTCTTTAAGTTCTCATGTCTGCAACGTACCCCACTAGTGTTCACTTTCAGGACCTACCTTGGCCCCCTGTTGCAAATTTGGTTCCATCTGGATGAATGTCAACAGAAAATATGGGTTTGCCTGTGAAGACAGAAGTAACAGGTGCATGATCCCTTAAAGTCTGGTTACCTTGACAAACAGAAATCCTAGAGCAACAGGTAGGTCACATGATCGTGTCCGCAGCTGGAGGAAACAGCAGCTGTTGGGACAAGTCTTTTCATATAATTTCCTCCATGACCTGAACTCTGCTGGAAAATTCCCAGCTTTCGAGTGGTTTTCCACAGATAAGTCATAGTGTGGGGAAAACCTCAGCCGTGTTTTTCCTTATGGTGACACCCTGTGTGCTTTCAAGGAGAATTTTAAGCTCTTTTGTTAATGTCTCTTTAAGGGCGGATGTTCTTCACCTTTCAAACTGGTCTCCTCAGCTGTTGTTTTTCATCTACTGAGTCATGGACTGAAAATCACACACAATCCATGTATTTATAATGTGAACTCTTAAAATGCATTTTCCAGGTCTGCTGGATTTACCTGAAACCTTCTAAGAGCATGAGTGATGAAAATCCAGCACAATGAAATCAAACCAGCTTTAGGAAGAGAGTGACTAGAAAACCAGATGCAGATCAAGTCCAGTGAATCCAACTAAAACAGAACAGAGTCATCTTTTCAATCTACTGAATCTTTTGAGAGGAACCTCCTATACATTTACAGCTTCATGAAAAGTAACAGCAATCATTTTCATCAAGTGGATGATGATCTACCATCGTCCTCTTCAACAGTCAGGGAAAGATTAAATCTATTCCTCTCTGAATGTTTCAAAGCATTTCCCCCTCATGAATTAGCTTATTGAACTGCATGAACACAAATAAGGTGATATAGATTCTTAGGAACAACACCTAGAAGATTTTTAAAAGTGGAAGAAGCTGCTAAATGGGGTCTTCTTTTAAAGAGCTATTCTACCTTTTTTGAGGTTCAAAGCACTGTAGAGTTACACAACGCTGCTAGCAGAGCCGACACCGCCACATACATGTGGGCAGACTGGGAACTGAACCTGTGATCACATGTTAACTGCTCTACCTCTGCTGACAAACACTTCATTAATAAAACTGAGGATGAGGATCTCTGTGTCCATACAGAGCAGTACATGTGTGGACGTCACAGTCATAGAAAAGAACATTACAGAGCTCGAGGTGCTTTTTAATTCTTTGCTCAATGGTCTGAGCAGCACAGTGTTTTCTGCAGTACGGCTGACATTATGAACAAAGAAAGGCAACATGTGGTGTTGTCTCATTCCCATTGGAACTTTAGGGAGCTGAGCCCACTATGCAGTAACACCAGATCAGTCCCACGCCAGGATCCACTAACCCCAGCTATGAGTGTCCTCCACTCAAAGATGGCTTAAGCACAGATCACCTGATGACTGCAGTGCAATATTATTTACAAAAACAAAATGAAGATCTGGACAAAAATGATAGTACCCCTAGAAAAGACTGAAAATAATGTGACCAAATGGATGTGTTCACCCAAGATGTGTGTGGACCTGTATAAAGGGCTACAGGTAAACACTGCACTGTTTGGTGACATGGTGTGTACCACACTCAACATGGACCAATGGAAGCAAAGGAAAGAGTCGTCTCAGGACATTAGAAAGAAAATGATAGACAAGCATGTTAAAAGAAAAGGCTGTTAGATCATCTCCAAGCAGCTTGATGTTCCTGTGACTACAATTGCAGATTTTATTCAGAAATGTAAGATCCATGGGACTGTGGCCAACCTCTCTGGTCAAAACCACAAGAGGAAAAGTGACGACAAATCAAAGACAAGATTAATACGAACGGTAACAAGAGTCCAGAAAAAAACTTTAAAGAGATTAAAGGTGAACTTCAAGCTCAAAGAACATCAGTGTCAGATCGTTGTTTAACACAAAGTGGACTTAATGGGAGACGAATAAGGAGGACACCATTATTGAAAACAAATCATAAAAACCAGAGTGGAATTTGCCAAACTACATGGTACTACGATAGCCACAAAGCTATTGGGAGCATGTCCTATGGACAGATGAGACAAACATGGGACTTTTTGGAAAGAACATCAGCATGTTCACAGATGGAAAAATGTAGCATATGAAGAAAGGAACACGGTCCCTCTGTGAAACATGGAGGAGGCTCCGTTATGGTCTGGGGCTGCTTTGCTGCGTCTGGTGAAGGGTGTCTTAAATCTGTGCAGGGTACAATGAAATCTCAAGACTATCTAAGGATTCTAGAGAGAAATGTACTGGCCTGGTGAGAAAGCTTGGTCTCAGTCACAGGTCATGGGTCTTGCAACAGGACAATGATACAAAACACACAGCCAAAAACACTCATGAATGAATCAGAGGAAAACATTGGACTATTCTATGAGCCCTGACCTAAATCCTATTGAGCATCTTTGGAAGGAGCTGAAACATGCAGTGTGGAAAAGGCATCCTTCACATCTGAGACAACTGGAACAGTTTACTCATGAGGAGTGGGCCAAAATACCTGTCAACAGGTGCAGAACGCTCATTGACAGTTACAGGAAGTGTTTGATTGCAGGGATCGCCTCAAAAGGTTGTGGGTAGTTAGGGGTACCATCACTTTTGTCCTGTTTCTTGATTTTATTTTTGCAAAAAGTTCAGTTGAAAAGCAATGTCTGATTTTCATTGGTTCAACTTTAATTTTTTTTATTTATTATTACTTTTGTCAGATTTTAGTTATTTCTGTGACCATTGTGAGCTTTTCTTTCATTTATCAAAGGGTAATCACAATTTTGTCCACATGTGTGAATGTGGTGGGTTAAACTAACTTCTGGTCTTAGCAGGGCCTAAACATGTCATTAGCTAGAGGTCAAATGTCATCTGTGAGTTTCTGAATATGTAAAAAAGAGAAACAAAACAACAGAAAATATGAATGTGTTTGCTGGACGATAAAAATGATTAAATATATATTTAAAGACACACTCCAATGGAAATTGTGTTTTAATGTTTTTAACATGTTCTTGTGGCATTTCTCTGACGATGGAGGACATATATTGGGCTGCCACGATTAGTCAGTTACAACTGCGTTGACTATTGAAATCGTCGATGACTAATTCAATAGTCGACGCATCAGTGTTTTTTTTCTCTTGATTTTGTCTCAGATTTGCGGTGCGCGCTCCCTAATGCCACGTCTTGTCTTTGACACACATGTGCAGTCGTGCTAATCATGGTCAGTAGTGATGCCACGGGAAGTTATAGGAAGACTTGGGGACGATAACAACATGCTAACAGAGCTTGAAAGTGTGAAAACAAAAAATAAAAGAAAAAAAGTGTCCAATGCAATATCTGCAAGCCAGAACTTGTGTTGAATGGCAGCACTGCGGCGATGCATGAACACCTGAAGAGGAAGCACGTTGTGACCGAGTATGAAAGAAATCATGGTCGAGGTAAGTTAAGCTAACACTAGCGCAAACAGAGAGCAAGCTTATTACTACTCACTCTTATTGATAGCTGTAAATATTAGCATTAATGATGATTTTATTTAGGGGTGTGACAGATCATGGATGATCCATGACCATATGGATCACTAGTCACGGTTCGGCACACACGTGTAGCGTGGAACCCCCCATCATTTAAATCACCTGTCCATTCACACTGAATGCTATTTGCATGTCAAATTTGCACACACCATCTTTGTTTTACCATGCGTCAAAGTTGCTGCTTGACTTAACCTGAAGCTAAAGCTGCATGTGGGAGGAGCTTCCGTCAAAAGCTTTTCTCACGAATGATGACAGAGCAGGTTTATTAATTTTGAAGAGCTGTACAAAAGCATTGGCGCTTGTCTCCGTGTGTGGGTTCATGAAAACATCCAGAAACTCTCCCAGAGAAGAGCAGCAGCTGTCCCGGCAGGACCAGTGGAGGGGCTTTTATTGCAGCAGGAGGCACAGTAGAAGAATGAAAGTCATAAATTCTAACATCTAACCCTTTTTTCAATTGGTTTTGAAATACTTTATACATCTTTAATTAAATATATGTTTTGAAGCTTTAAAAAACATTAATTTTAGGCTTTTATTTTGTTTTTTCCTGTTGATTTAGACTCCCAACCTCAATTGATTTAAATCTTGTTTTAATGTCAGAAACAAATGAAGGAAAGAAGCTGAATGATTCATTAAAGGTTTAAAAAGCGACCGTCTTGTTTTTATTTTTAGTTAGCATATAGCTTTAACACTTCAAGTTTAAAGCTAAGGATGTTTAAGATGTGCGTTTTCCATCCAGTTTGCGCATGGCCCGTTTATTGAAAAAAAATAACTGGTTTTTATTGGTGATAATCGGTTCAAACTTACGTTTCTGAGCATTTCTTTAATCAAATAGTTGTGAACCAGGAGCAGATGATAAAATGTCGTTTGAAACAGCTTGTAGTTGTTACGTAGGACCTAAAATTGCAAGCCCAGGACGCTAGACTAAATGTTTGCACTGGTTGCACCTGTGCGCGTAACTTCTTTTCTTAGGTCCACCAGCATGAAAGTTTAGTGCACCAACTTTTGACCACTTTGCATTTAACCCAGCAGTTCCATGGTCACTTTCCTTTTTATATTGCTGTCAATATCTGCATTAGCACATAAAATGTAATACAAAACTGGTAAACATAAAGATCTTTACTTAAAACACAAAAATTATAAATTACATCAAGAATTGGTGTTTAAAGACCCACTCCAATGAAATTTGTGTTTTTTTTTTTTTTAAATGTTCTTGTAGCATTTTTCTCATGTGAGAGAACACATATAAAAAAAGATTGAAACTGGATTTCTGAGTATTTCTTTATATAAATAAGAACATGCAGTTTGAAAAAGTTTACATTTGTGACAGCAAGTTAGGCAGGTGAAATGGGTGAACCAGTCTCCCTGCTCCTTTCCATTCTGATTCCTCCACTTACAGACAAACGAAAGATCCATGAACGTCTATGTGATCCTTGTCTGAGCTGGAATCTGGATCAGAACCGTACGGCTGGATAGCTCTGATATTGCTGATCATTTTAGTTTCACTGTGATGTTAGCTTGTGGGCGTGAGGGGCTGTAAGCTAGCAGGAGAGAACGTAAACAAAGAGTTCATGAGATAACAGCGAGGGGTTACTCCGGTCCAACAGTCCCGCCCACAACTCAGAGGAGAATTTCTAATAAACTCCTGCTGCTCTGCAGAAACTATGTCCAAGAAAAATCAGACAGGTTTTCAGATTTGTTTTATAATTTAAAGACCGCTGGTGATTCTGAAAGTAGATCAAAAGATGGCCGGACTGAGACATGGATATTTGTATTCATTTTGAATTTGGTTTCTACATATTTTAGTGTTTAGAAAAATCTGTGAACCCCACCTGCCTTTCCCCGAGTGTAAAGTATGATGCAAAACCTTATTGGCACAAGACCTCAATCCTATCAGAGGTTAATTCTCACCAACCCTGCAGCAGCTTCCACACAGTTGTGAAGTCTGAGGAGGAAGTGGATCTTTGTGGGATTTCTAGAAGATCCCAGACTTCAGATTAGCCCGCTAGTTTGCACTTTCAAGCTAATTTAGGATTTATAAAACAAACAAGTGCAGCTAAATGAAGACCAACATAACTAAGAACATTTTTATAAAAACGTCAGAAACAGGTGGTTGCAGGTTTGAAACTCCCACTTTATGCATCTTCCATGGACACGTTTTAGTCCAGAGACGTTTCTTTGCTCCTCGCTTTGCGTGTTTTTTCACAGAGGCCTCGCAAGTTGACATGACACCGATGATTTCGGTGTGACAGTAAGGAGCACCATCACCTCAGGCCGTTTCCTCGAAGCCCAACTTTCCGGACTCGGGCGCTGGGTCTGGGTCTGGGTCAGGCTCGCCGTGGACAAACAAACACATGAATCTGAAGGGAGGTGTCAGGCGGGGGTCAGAACGCAGCCACGGCTCATTTGCAGGTGAGTTGACCACCGTCTGGGCATCCGAGCTAGCCGAGAGGGGCTAACAAGCTAACCGCGTTAGCGAATCCAAAAACACTTGGAGCCCGAACGGTGGATGTTGAAAAAAGACCGAACAGCAGCGAGCGGCCCGGGTTTTCAGACAAAGCTGCGACTGAGAGACTTTTAGCGTCACGAACTACACCGAATAGTGTCGCCCACCATCACACCTCCCTCACAGGTCGCCCCCCTCCGGTAACAAAAGCCCAACTTGGTCCAACAGATTCCTACACAAGCTTACCGTTGTGGCTCACCCAGCTCGGCTTCAGCAGCTTCATTTTTACCTCGACTTGCACCTTCGTCACCTTTGCACTCAAAAGAAAAGCCGGCCGGCGTTCAGTTTACTCCGAGAACTCGCACCGAGCGTCACTTCTTTGTCTCAAACTCCGTCCGGTACTTTGCTCTTTTTGTAACTGAACTCCATCCCTGCGGCGGGCATCTTCCTGAGGATCTGCGGCGGCAGCAGCACGCAGCGGCCCCGGACGACAAACGGGGGAACACCAGGCGGCTGGCGAGGCAGCGTTTCCGTTACTTTGACCGCGCACCGGAAGCGGATGTGCGGCGGCTTTTTACTACATTTTAAAAAGAATGAAAACAAACAAATAAATAAATTACCACTTTAGGCATGTTTTATACACAGCTTTTTGAATTATTCACCGGAGTATAAATGACTATAAAAAGTGTTGGGTAAGTTACTTCTAAAAAGTAATTGATTACTTTATTTAGTTACTGGATCAAAATTGTAATGAAATTACTTTACTGATTACTCATTTGAATAAGTAATTCACTACTTGTTACTTTACTTTTTTCCACTCATACAAATTCTCAAGGAAAAAACTGCTTTGCAAAAACAAGATCCTTTTGTCTTTCATGTAACAGACCTCCTTTGAAAAAGAGATTTTTAATCTCAATAGGACTTATATGGTTTAAAAAGGTAAATAAATAAAATAAAAAATACATGATAAAAAAATACATTTTAAAGCTATAACCTTGTCATGGTTCAAGACACAACCTGCTTCATTTGAAATCAGACTACGGTGTGAAAAATGACACAGAAATAAGTTACAACACATGTGATCTATGCTACAGCTCAAAGTCAGATGTTGAAAATACTGTTTTATTTCATGTTCATCTCTATCAAATCTGCAACCAAACCACTTTTTAGAAAACACAAAGAACTATAAAATGTCTCCATGTTCATTCTGGACTACTTTATGTATTCCATTACAATGAGTTTCACCCAATGCATTAGTCTCTCTCTCTCTCTCTCTCTCTCTCTCTCTCTCTCTCTCTACATTTGTCTTTTGTGCACAGTTCTGCACGGCTGCAGGTCTACCAAACTATGCACCTCCCACCGCCCGCGCAGAGCGCATTGAGCACAAACATATATTGATCAGTGGTGTGCAGCTTAGAGAGAATATAAAGAAAGAAAGGGTGAATTCATATAGAAATAATCGTCTCAGAGTCCCAGGAAGGAGCGGACTCTTGTCTTTCACTCCAAAGAGCGGCTTTAGAGTCGTTTCATTCATTACAGACACATCAGTTCACGGGGTGGATCTCTGCTCTGCTGATCTGCTCTGCTGAGATGACAGGACTCCTTTCAGGACAGCGGCTCTTTTTGTCTCATCTTTGATTCAGTTTGGAAAGCACCTTGACTGCAGCAATGAGTGCATGTCTGTACTTTGACCGATACCCGAGTCTGTGCACATGCGTGCACGTTTGCACCAATTTCTCTGTTTAGTTTTAAATTAATCTGCATTTTTGTATCATTTAACAGAGAGAAAATGTCAGCCTACAAAACCTAAGTAACAAAGTAACAAGGGTTTCTATAGTCCAGAAACTGTAATTACTTTCTGAAATTTCAACTGTAATTCATTACGTTACTCCGTTACTGACAAAAGTAATGAAGTTACAGTAATTTGTTACTTTGTAATCCATTACCCCAACACTGCTCTTGGTGGGCCAGCTCTTTTACAAGAACGTACAAATGTTTAAATATGAAGAATTCAATCTTAAGGACAGCCTCGCTGTTTCTCTGAAAGTGTATGCCATTGTTTTCACTTTTGTGAACTCCTTAAAAATACTGTCATTTATGAAAATGCATCTTTATCCTTAATCCAGTTTCAATTTAGTCTAATAAAGTCTTACGTGTTTCAACAAAGTGTTATTTATGTTCCTTCTGCTGTCTTTTGTTGGAAAAAAAAAACGTCCCTGAAAAATGTTAGGCCAGAAATGACTTATTAATAATAAGATGAGAGATGTCTTTTATAAACTTCTTCATCGAATCTATCCCACTAATCAATGAATGTTAAGAAATAATCAAACAATTGATACCAACTGTGTGCTCTGTAAAGAACACCCAGAAACTGTTATTCACCTGTTTCGGGATTGTGGTATTGCTAAAAAAAATATTGTAAAGAATGTACACGCTTCATAAATTGCAATATTGACTCCAAGTTTCAAATGAAGTTTGACACATTTTATTTGGCTTTCATTGAAAAACAGACTCATGGCAAACCTTCAAATCAGAAGTAGTCAAACATTGCTTTGCCTTTTGCTGTATAGACCACCAGGACAATGTTCTCCGTTTCTCTCTGAGCTCTCTGAACTTCTTTCAGTAGTACTTTTGGAATTTGAGAAGATTATTATTTTAGGTGATTTTAACAATCATGTCAACATTCTTTCTGATGCTCTTGCATCAGAATTATTCAGTGTTTTAAATTGCGGGAATTTCCATCAGCACATCCATGTCCCAAGCCATAACAAAAGTCACACTCTAGACTTGATCATTACCATTGGATTATCTGTTAATGTGGACTTGATGGAACTTATGCTTTTCTGACCACTCCTGTAAAGTTTTTACAACTAATGACGCAGTTAAACAAGACATACCAAGGAACATTTCAAGACAACGTCATATAACTGGTGAAGCGGAGGCTGCTAATTTTTTTACTCATCTTCAAAATACTTCAACAGTTACCTCATTGGACTGCAACTCCATTGTCACAAACGTGAACTCTAAACTGCTGACCATCTTGGATAAAGTGGCGCCCATACAACTTAAGAAAACAAAAACGAAAAAAAAAAACACCCTGGAAAATGGAGCCAGTCAGAAGTCTTAAAAGAGTGTGTAGAATCGCTGAGCGTAAATGGAGAAACTCTAAATTAGTTGCAGATTATGAATCACTTTGTGAAAAATTGGTCAGTTATAATAAATAAATGAAAAACTGTAGACAAAAATACTTCTCCAACATAATTACTGAACACAACAATAACTTCAAGGTGGTATTTTCCTCTATTCAAAAACTAATTAACCCCAGTGTCACAGCCAACAATTTTTTCACCAAAGGGAAAAATCAAGAAGTTGCCGATCACTTCACAAGCAAAAGCTGACATGGTGCAATTGGAGATAATTCAATCCTGTACTGAAAATTTTGATTCTTATGATTTCACAATGTTTGATGAGGTGCTAGGAAGTTTTGCCATTGTTGAAGCCACCACACTAAAGAAAGCAATCTCCCAAATGAAGTGTTCATTGAATCCCACTCCTACTTCACTTTTTAAAGATGTCTTTGGTTTTTGTGAGACGGAAATCCTAACTTTTGTTAACAGTTCTCTTCAGAGTGGAATCTCCCAGGGGTCCCTAAAGACTGCTGAGGTTAGACCGACTCTGAGGAAAAGCAATTTGGATGTTTCAGATCTTCAAAATAATAGACCAGTATCAGATCGATCTTTCTTTGGTAAAGTTATGGAAAAACTTCATTTGACCAATTAATTGATTTTTTAAAAGACAATAACATCTGTGAGAAGTTCCAGTATTGTTTTAAATAATCCCACAGCACAGAAACAGCTCTGGTCAGGGTGCTCGGTGATCTCAGGGTGAACACAGATAGAATAAAACTTTTTGTTCTGGTTCTTCTTAACCTCACAGCTTCATTTGACTCAGCTGATCATTCAATTCTATCTATAAGTAAATCTGGACCATGGTTGGAACTGTTTTCAACTGGTTCAGGTCTTATCTTACTGACATAATCTTTTCTTATTGTTTTTTTTTTTAACTTGTCCTGTGCAACAGCTGAGCAAACAGATTGAGAGCCTCTTGCATTAAACAGATTTTACTCTTACAAACGGGGGTTATAAATCATTGGGAACACAAAATGTATGTTGGTATAAGCCCCTTTTGTAATTTAAACGAAACTTTATTAATATTAATTTTGTTTGTGTTCTTTTTGTTGGACCAGACGGAAAAGAAAGGGGAAGGGGGGGGGGGTAGATTATAGATGTAAGAGGATGACTAATGAAAAGGGAAAGTAGAATTGAAATTCTACAGGCAACAAAATGCTGGAGCTTATACCCATTACAATAGTGAATGTTGGTCTAAAATGGGCGGGGCCTGTCCACACACTCAGCTGTTACAAACATACCTGCCGGCTCCAAGAGTGTTCACAAACTTGTCCACATCCAGTTCACACGCACACTTGTGCATACCAGCCAACACATGTAAAGCATTACATTCTGACAGGCACACTATTTGAAGGTGCAAAGGTGAGCCGACGCCTGTGCTCAGGTGAATGTTATGTTAAGCTGAAGTGGATGATGGAATGAAAAGGAAAAAAAAAAAAGGAGGGAGAGCTCCCAGACATCCCCACACCAAGACCCCGCCGAGGCAGCAGCGCCGACCAGGGCCCGCCCCGCAGCTGTACTGTGGGGTCAATTATTGGTTTTAATGAAATATCTTCTAAAATCCATCCATTGACCTGTGTTCTTCCACAAGGATCCATTATAGGTCCCATTTTGTTTAATTTTTATATGATCCTACTGGATAATGTCATCAAGAGGCATGGCATACCGGTAGACTTTCATAGCTATGCCAATGACACCCAGCTTTACGTTGCCCTGCCTCCTTATGAACGAAATCCGACTAACAAACTGAAAATTTTGTTAGTGATATCAAAAACTGAATGGCAGCAAACTTTTAAAGTTTAAAAAGGACAAAACAGAGAAATTGATCTCTGACAGAGAGAAAGCCATACTGAAATGTCAAAACCGTGGTATGAATGTGACTGATGACCTTGGAGTATTCTTTGACACAGACCTCAATTTTAAACATCATATTTCAAATGCAACAAAGACTGCATTCTTTCATTTAAAAAAACATTGTCAAGGCAACACCCCTCCTTCCAACAGGCAGTGCTGAGACTTCTATAACTTCAAGATTTGATTACTGCAATGCTATTTTATCTGGACTTGAGAAGCACTCTGTCAACAAACTGCAACTAATTCAAAATTCAGCTGCAGGTGTTTTAACTAACACCAGGAGAAGGACTCAAATTAATCCCGTCCTCAAGTCACTGCACTGACTGCTTGTCAGTTTCAGGATTGATTTCAAAATTCTTTTTTGTTTGTTTTTAAACGTCTTGGTGGTTCAGGTCTTTTATATTTATTAGATCTCCTCAGTCCACACAAACCCACAAGTGCTCTTAGATCCTCAGACTCCACAACTGTCCCTAGAACCAGGACGAAGACCTACAGCAAGGCCTCTTTCCAGCGTCCTGGTCCCTGTCTGTGGAATTGTGGGTTATGAACCCTGGAAATTTGTTGGATTTGTGTTTGGTGTCCACTTCCTGTTTTATTTTGTTGTTGGTTATACTTCCTGTGTTTCTCCTCTGTTTTTTCAGGTCACTTGAGACTGCCCTCCTAGTGTGTTTCTCTCCCTCCTTAATTGCGCACTGTTTCACTTACTCATCCCTCTCTGGTTATAAGTCTTCGTCTCCCCTGCACTGGTTTCGGGTGGTTTTTGTGCCTTCATGAGTTTATGGTCTGGATTTCGAGTACTTCTTTCGAATAAATGAAAGACTTTGCATTTAATGGTGCCTTCTGCATTTGTGTCCGCACGTCAACCCTGACAGGAATAGCCGAATCCATGGAGATTTTTAAAAATAAAATAAAAACATACCGTTTCAATTATCTTTTAAGTCACTCACTTTGCACTTATTAGACTTCTTATTGTGTTTTAATATTTTGCTTTTAATGATAATTATTGTTTTACTCTATGCTTTATTGATTTCATACTTCTTTTTCGCATCTCATAAAATGTTTCCTTTAATACCCAATGTCTCCTCGAATGTACAGAGAAAGTAATTACTTTTGGTTTGTTTTCTTTAACTTGTAAAACACTTTGGGCTGTACAAATGTACAGGAAAAGCGCTCAACAAATAAAGTTTGATATTCTGAAATCTATCTTTGGTCGAAAACTGGTGCAGAAAGGGGACACAGTTCAAGAATGGATGATTTGAACTAGTAATTTACTCACAGCATCAGTGTTTATGGAAAAACTTTTAAGCAACCAAGACAGACTTTATGACAGCTTCAGATTGGTGTGGCAAAGAGATTGCCTGGGGCTTCTGAGCCCTCCGTCAGGGAAGTCTTGAAGTTCCGCATCCGGGAGAGCTTCAAACAGGTACAGAGAAAGGCTGGTAACATTGAGTCTGAATGGACCATGTTCTCCACCTTCAATTTCTCTGCAGTTGTTCTGAGCTGTGGTTTCAAGGTCTCTGGTGCCTGTCGCGGTGCCAACCCGGAGTCCTATCAGGTTCGGCTGGCTTGTGGAACTCCAGAGGCAGCTTACAGGTATCGGCAGTCTAAGCAAGCTGTGGCTCAGGCAGTAGTGGAGGCAAAAACTCAGTCCTGGAAAGGAATTCGGTGAGGCCATGGAAAAAAGACTATCGGTTGGCCTCGAATAGGTCCTGGCAAATCGTCCGGCGCCCCATGAGGGGAAAGCCGTTTTCTGCAGGCACAGTTTTCAGTGCAGGTGGGGAGCTGCTGACTTCAACTAGGGACATACTCGGGCGGTGGAAGGAATACTCCTCAATCCTACTGACACGCTTTCTCTGGAGGTAGCAAAGGGTTAGAGCATTGGGGTGGGGCTGTCCATTACCCAAGCTGAAGTCACAGAGGTAGCTAACGAGCTCCTCGGTGGCAAGGCACTGGGAGTGGACGAGGTCTGCCCTGAGTACCTTAAGTCTGAATGCTGTGGGAGTGTCTTGGCTGACACGTCTTTTTTTTCCACAGATTTTTTTGCCTTGTGCAGAAGTCTCATTTCTGCTTCAACGAGCTGCTCTTTAAAAATGACTGAGTACAGTGGGTCAGTGTACAGGGTTCAGAGCAAAGCTTAACGAGGACCACAAAGGGAAGATTTAAGGATTTCGAGCTTAAACATTTATTCATTACTTCCAACAGTAAAACAAAAAACATTTCTGGTGCAAGTGTGCTCTTGGAGCTCAGCTTTAATGGTTCATTTAAACCGCCAAAACATCCCATTTTCCAGAGTGTTCAGAGGTGTGTCCGCACAGAGACCTGCAGGGGCAGAACAGCTTTGAAACAGTGTAACGGACTGAAAAGTTCTAAGAAGTCTTCATCCAATGATCGGTCTGCCGCTCTGGTCAAGCTGCAGTTTTTAAGTAAATGGAAAACAGGCCAGCCTGACTGAAGGCAGGAGTTTGCATCAACCGTGAACTGATCAGTGACAGCAGTGACACGTTTAAGCCAGCTTCTCAGGTGTGGAGAAGGGAACATCCACAAGTTCTTCAGTTCAGCCTCATGGACCTGAAGTCCCTCTAAAAATGGCCTCGATCTGTTCCAGCGTCTTTCCTTTG
This sequence comes from Oryzias celebensis, assembly GCA_014656515.1. Classification (NCBI taxonomy): domain Eukaryota; kingdom Metazoa; phylum Chordata; class Actinopteri; order Beloniformes; family Adrianichthyidae; genus Oryzias; species Oryzias celebensis. The sequence goes on along the minus strand of BNCR01000009.1, from coordinate 3,163,197 downwards.
GTCTCAGGGATGAAGATGACAGTGAAGAGGATGTTGACGACACAAGTGGACGAAAAGAGCCAGAAGGTTCCTGCACTGGTAAGAGCCGTCTACAAGAATAACAAAACAAACATGGAGGTCTCAGAGAGGAAACTCACAGACAGAGCTATAAATGCTTAACCCATCAATCAATACAAGCCATTTTAAGTTTTTTTTTTTTTTTTTTTTTTTTTTTTTAAATCAAGAGCAGAGTACACATGTTCAGAATAGATTTTTCCCTGCATATTTGAGTCCGACCCAAGTCGTCATATGTTCTAGCCCAGAACAGGTTTGGTTTAAATGTTCTGCACCATTTGCTTGATCAAAAAGATTTCATTGAAAATCCTCGCATGAAATGTGCCTTAATTACCATTTACTTTAAACAGTTTAGGTTTATTGGAGTTATCTGGGCTGAATTGGATTATAAAAAAAACACTATTATTTAAGCTAGTTGTTGCTTTTATTGCAACACCGAGTTCTCAAATGAGACTTATGCTACGTTCACATCAGACCTCGAAACGCACGTTCAAGCAGCCACTTTCAATGAAACACTATGTAAAAACACGAATATGCAGATCTTGGGCTTCCATTCAAAACTCACATTCGCGCATGGCTATACAGGTTTTTAAGTCAGTTTTCCGGCTACATGTACAAAATGTGCAGCATTTGATTGTGCGTTACAAGTTCAACCAGTTGAACTTTCACCAGTCAGGGACTCAGATTTAGTAGTCATGTACGAGTAGCGTCCTGAAAACACAGAAGCACCAACTGTTTGAAAACTGATCATGGAGGAGAAATCAAGTATCACAGTTTGTGCCTGGATTGAATTGTTTGACACCAGCTCTTTCATATATTGAAATCGAGCTGTGCAAGAAAAAGCCTGGAACAAGATCCATAAGATTTGTACCACCATAACATTTTGTGCAAAGTCTCTTCCAACTGTGAGTAGCTGCACTAGTATCAGGTGTATGTTACAGTCCACTATATGCTGAAAGCAGGTACAAAAACCCACATATGACATGGCGCGTATCACATGCCCGGTGTGCATGTAGCTTTAAACGGGGGCTGTCAAATGCTTTTTGGGGTCAAATGATGCAAACTCAAACTTGAACCAGGCACCTTATGTACACAAAAGAAAAGCTGCACGCAGCATGTTTCATGCACACTACAAGGATTCCTGTTATGTGGAAGTGTGCGCAGCACACCGAGTTTCAGAACGACCACAACCAGGTGTGCACCTCAACTCCAACCAACATCTGACAAATTCAAACAGCCTGGTTCGTGCTTTCAATTCAGGAAACCAAATCACAGTGTGACAGTGACACAGTGGACCCTGACCAGGCTCCAAATATTTAATGACAATTTTAAATAATTAATGACACCATTATTTAATGATTTCATGGCGTATATATTTATTTATCATCGTCTCTTCTGAACCTCCTTATACAACAACCAATGTCCGCTTGCAAATCATTTTTTTGTGATAATCTTCTTGCTGTAAGAGCATAAACAAAAAGTGCTGGCTAAAGTTGTCCTTTTACTTCAAGTCTTGTTCTTAGATTGTAAGTCCATTCTCTCTTCATTAGATCTTCAGACTACTTCATTATGTGTATTTTAAGCTTTGAGTATAAAGCAAACTTTGGTGTTAAACCTGCACTGATGTGTGTGTATTCACAGCCGTTTGAGTTTATCCAGCTTTCAGTTAGACACAGGTTTATTTAAGGTGGAATGTGCGCCACATTTGGGACAAACGTCTTCTGGACTTTTATATCTTAAAAAATAAAACATGTTTTCTGTAATAACATGGAAGGAATGTTTTGACATTCACTCATGGCAACTGAGCTTAAAATCTTCTTCCTTGACACATTTTCACCACTCATGGAGGGATCCATTGTGAGAAACATTCGTTGATATTGACCACCCGATGTCAGCAAGAATCCAACACATAAGCTGCAGAACTTTTAGTTTTTGAGACCATGCAACCAAAGAAAAAAAAAACACTAAACAACTTACCAACATATCTTGGAAGGTTTTGGTGACGACAAAGGCCATGACCCAGTTAGACAGTACCACCATGGCACTGGCAAAGCCCCTGGCTTTGGTGGGGAAAATCTCCGACATGATCAGCCACGGGATCGGGCCCCAGCCGATGGCAAACCCTGAAAACATGGGGTGTCAAAAAACTTCTGCTGTTTCAGTTTTAACCAGTAAAGTCTAGAGAAGCCCCCACAATCTGTTTCTGAATTTGAAGCACAGCAGGAAGCACTAAGTGTTGCAGTTCCTCAAATGACCACAGAAGGCTGGTTTCAAATGGGAGCAATTTTCAACTGACATCAAAGTATCTTTATTTTCTGTTAATGACAGCTGTGGGAAAAGGATCTTCAATATATCGCCCAAGGACACTGACATGTGACAGGGGCAGAGCCAACCCTGTGCATAGGCAACCTAGGCGGCTGCCTACGTCGCCATCCGCTGGAGAGGGTGCCAAATAACAATGACTAAATTTAGGGAGGGAAGAAAAGGGAAGGAAGAGGAGGAAAAAACTGTCACAAAGCAGAGGTTTGTCGGTTTTATTTACATTCAATTGCTTGTAAATTAACCCCCCCTCTCCCCCGCATTTCGGTCAAAAAAATACTCGTTTTTTGGCAGAAGATAAATGGTGACCTGTTTTTTTTCCCCCAATCTCTAAACTGTTAACAACGGAGAACCTTGAACCTTCACACTGGTGATGCCTCTATTAACCCCTACCATTCTAATTAGGTGCACTCACACCAAGTGCGATTTGTGCGGCTAATATGCATGGCTTGCCCCTTTCTCACTGCGAGAATTCACTGCTCGCCCAGTGGCCAAAAATGTGTTCCATAAAATTGCCGCCTCATTCGCGTGTGGGAGGAGCTAGCAGCTAATGTTTGTAGCCTGATTGCTAAATGGAAATAGCAGTTAATGTTTGTAGTGAAGAAAGGAAGTCTAAATAAATAAAGACTCGTGTATGTCATAATAATTCAGTATTAACCAGTATGAAAATTTAGTGTTAAAAGTGATAAGCTTGGTAGACATTGAATACTTAAACAAAAGGGTTTTTCATGATTTAAACTTTGCAGACATTTTTATGATTGTGTGAATGAATAATAGGATAGTTTCTCACAACATACAAGATTAGGGATTATGCTGCTTTGACACAAATGTGTGCAGGCGGGAGTGAACGTAAAGCAGATAAGGAGTCAACGAGAAGCTGAGGCACCTGCGAAAGAGTGGGAAAAAGCCAACGGTGGGAAAATACATCTCCAGGGAGAAGATCCAGCCTCTCATTTTGATCCAACCTTCTATTTTCATATTGTGTTATAAAACTCTGGGTCAGAGGGCAAGAGGATGTCTTCATTCTTCGCCCACGGAGAAGAGCATCCGCTAGATGCTTTCCTAGGGACAGCTGAAGACCCTAAACACATGTATTAGATATTTTGGTGTCAGGAATAAATCTTTTGGTGTAAAACCTCAAAATTGTTCCAGACCTCGATTTTTGAACACGCACTTAGGCATAATCAGCGAATTATAGCCTACATTATCTCATTTACAATTCAATGATGATTAGAGATCAGGTTTATTATAAAACATCAGTGATCACGTCTCAATGTTTGGGTTCATAAGAACAATTAGTTTCCCTTAAGCTCCAGTGAGTTTCTCTCCTGCTGCTGTGTCTGACTGACAGTCGCTTCTGCAGCGTTTCCATCTCTCTCTGACAGAGTTCAAATGCTTACTGTTGTGCTTTAACATGAGAGGGCTAGAATAAAAACAAGAATAAAATGAGGAAACCTTTTTATATAGTCTCAATGAAAATAAGAAAACTGAGCAGACTGCTTTCTCATCAAGCAGCAGCTCTCTGTCTGGCCGTGAGCTCCTCTACCAGGTGCCGGGATAGTGAACGTGTTCACTACAGCTCCATAGGTCCTGACATACTCTCTAGAGTGAACCCGCCTTCACCCAACAGTAACCGTTTTTTTTTCTTAAACAATAGACGTAAGTGGTTCTTATTTATGTTTTCAAGGGTAAAATAAATACATTCTTATTGCCACATATTCCAGGCAATTACATTGTTTTTGTCCCAGACAGTGGTGGGGTGTTGGTGTGCGTCTTTCGCCTAGGACGCCATGCAGCCCAGGGCCGGGCCTGGACAGGGGTATCCAGGAATCTAACCACCAACCTTATGACTGGGATATGACTGCTTTGACTCAGATCCCCGGCAGACCCCCCACCACACCAACATCCAAGTTTTTGGGACCCACCTGAGATGAAGACAGCCATGCTGGCCAGCGCCAGCCAGGACAGCTCTGGATGTTCAGCAGTGACACCTGGAGTGTCGGTGGCAGCACCGCCAGGTTTGGAAATCAAGTGGAAGTAGACCCCCAACGCCACAGTACTGATCGTCATGGCAACACCTTGAAGGGGGAAATGAAAGAATCAAGTAAGGATTGTCAGATGACAGATATAAATGCTGCAAACTGATGAGGTAACGCTCAGCACACCTGAGATGGTGAGGAGGATCTTCCTGCCCGCTTTGTCCATAATCAGCGCTGCCACTGCAGTAAAGACCACCTGGATAACGCCCACAATCACAGAGGCCAGGTCGCTCTCCTGGAAAACATGCATTCTTCATTGTTAGACAAGAACTCTGAAGATTCAGATCCACTTTACTGTCCGTTTATGTTCAGAAGGATTGTGTTAGTGTTCCAATAAATGTATATTTCATTGATCAATCATTTGCAAAATATTTGGCTTATAATGAGTTACATTTTTGTGTTGCTTCAATCAATCTAAATCTTTTAGGATGAAATACAAGCCCAGCTTTGGTGACAGAGTTGTTGGACTGTTGTCTCAAAAATCTACATTTGTCTTTGGTTAATGTTCAGCACTTTATTAGCTCCCAGTCATCATGATGGACGTTTTCTGCAGCCCAGATTCAGAACTACAAAAGTCAGGAAGTATTTTTGGAAACATTTCAGATAAGTCACAAATGCTTTAATGTTTGAACTGTTTCGATTAGCAAGTACATTTGAGTTCAGACAATCCATGATCCAATGACGAGCATGAACTAATTTAGGGGGGTGAAGAAACTCAAAACAAACTGAAACTTTGCTGTGAATTTTATGCCACAACAACTGATCAGTTTGATTTGAATTCACAATTCACCTTCATTTCAATCCATAAGGATGAAATACAAAAATAATTATTTTGTCCAACTTTTAAATTCAGAATGTTTAATTCAAAAGATGTTGGTTTTCACATAATCACTCATTTAAATGGAAAAAGGCAAACCCTTAAAATGATGTATTCAACGCTTTTAAACTGAGAAAACTAAAGTTTTAAAATGTGATTGATGGATATGATTCATCAATTTGGTATTTTGTTTTCCAAACATTCATTAATTTTATTGATTTTGTTGAAGTATAAATGACAAAATAAAGTCTTAATTTTCCATAGAAAATCTTAAAATGATGTGGTTTTTGAACAAATGGAACTAAGATCAGAATTTAAACTCCAGTTTCTGTTAAAAACAGCCATTAAACATTCAAAAGTTAAAACAACTGTGTTTAGGGTTTTCTGAAAGTTCAACACCGCAGAAAAATGTGGACGAAAAACTAGAAATTTACTTATTAATTTTTTTTTTTTAAATGGAACTAAACGTTTTTTGGACAAAATTTTCCAGAAACAATTAAAGAAAAATGACCATAGATATATTTAGATTTCAACTTCTGATGGACTCCTTAGTCTGTTACTAGCAATGTATCCAAAAGCTGAATGACAGTCGGATCCTGACAGAGCAAAGCTGAACTCATTACCTTAAAATGAGCTTGTTCAAAAATATTCTCAGCATAGAACATGATGGCATTGATCCCAGTCATCTGCTGAAACACCATCAACATGATGCCAATTATGAGGGGTTTGTAGACGCCAGGGTCCTTCAGGTCAGATATGTGGAAACTGGTCCCCTGAGGAGACAGAACAGAGACCATCAGACTCAGTCTTGAAAATGCCGGACCTTGTGGGGTTACGATCCATCATCTAACCTGACTGTCACTGGCATCCTCGATGCGGGCGCACTCCCATTCAACAGGAGCGTCCGGCCCTCGCAGGAAACGCAGCGCCTCCTCAGCCTCCCGTCTCTTGCCCTGCGACAGCAGGAAGCGGGGCGTCTCAGGCATAAAGCACATTAAAACCATCATAAGCGTCGGCGGGACAGAGCAGCAGATGGCCAGCCAGCGCCAATCCATGAAGAGACCTGCATGAGAGGGCGGAGACAAAGTTCAATAACCCTCACTGAAACACCAATATTTAGTACTTCTTATAATTGACCTTTGGCAAGATTGTGCTTTGTAACTTTGGTTCTTTGAACAGCCATTACATGCTGCTGCCAACACGCAATGAAGAAGCATCGGCAGAATCTTCGAGATTTCACGCCACTGCTAAAATTTTTTGAAAATCATTGACGTGGTCATGAATGTAGTCGGAGGTGCGGGCTGTTGCCTGACTTTGTAACGGTGTCATCTCCGCCTGCCGCTGCACTGCCACTGTGGGACCCGTCTGTGTACCTGGGCAGCCACTCATTGATGTCACCTTTTAAAGAAAAACTTACTTGTTCTTAAAACTGCTGCGGCCACTGCACACCATAGCAAAAAGTGACTATCACCTTCTGATTAAAACCGGTTGCCAAATATGCTTGCATTTAGGTTGACGCGCAGTTGCATTTTGGGATATGTGACCGTGGTCAAAGACAGCACCTCACAACAGACAAGTTGCAGAGGAGTTTAGAAATGGGAGACTTGAGAGATGATACAGTCCTCTTTAATTCATCAAGCCAGGAGTGTGAATGACGATCAGCTCATCCATGCAAAAACACATTCAGATGGAAAACCCCATCTGGCTTGGTAATGATGTTCTCCCTCAGGTGTAGGAGTCTGAGTGTCTGGCTACTCTGTTCTAAAGCGATGAAAGCCCAACAAATCCAAATGCCATTGGTCAGTTGTGGGTTATAGGGGAGAAACAGATTTGACTTCTTAACTAGACACCCAGTGGCTTTAATGAACTGCTCCAGTTAGATGGCTCTTAAACCAGCTGTACTGCACTGTACTTGAGCCTGTTAGACTCCAAAGCGGTTTGCTTGGCTGCTCTGTTTAGAGTCTGGAACTGCGTCTATTTTAACACAACACGTCTCTGGTGTGTTACTAAAGGCCCAGAGAGGGATTTCAACGCTATAATGTCAGTTATGTAACACCTCACATAGTCAGATGTTTAAAATGGCCAACTCATTACTACAGCGCACACAAACTTCACCGTACTGCTCTAGTTTGAGTGCAATGGCAGACATGTACCAGGTGGTGGCATACTCCTGTAAAGGAACAACAGATCATTACTATGAGGTCAGATGGCTTTTATTGGAACATCAGAACAGTAGATCTGTCTTTTTATAGGAGACAAAAACAAATGTTGCCATGGCAAAAGTGAGGGTAAGCATGACACATTCAAAAGTGTTGTTAAGGAAAGTATGGTAATCCCTGTGATTACAGCTAAGTGCTGTGCTCTGCACCTTAAAATGAGCGCAACAATAGCACACATGTATGCCAATATGAAGCCCTGAAGTATGCTGCCAACTAAACAAGAGATGAAACGAGTCAGGCACGAGCATCTGGTTTATTGGGAAAAGAACCAGTTAAACCTGTTTAACATTTGGTCATGAGTTTTTAATAGGAAGTGCTAAAATAAAAAGGTAGGTATGCAAAAGACGGGAAACAACTGATGAATGGGCCTGAACAGCTTTTACTTAAAGACAAATGCTGCGGCTGAATTCCCTCACTCCTCCTCAACCTCCAGAAGACTACATAGTGCAGGACTATCCAGTGCCGTGGTTTTTAATGCAATTTGGACGCATTTTTTTTTTAAAGGCAAATACGACACCACCCATTGGCCGAAGTAAAACCCTCAAATACGAACATTTTAACATTTTATGAAGACTATTCATGAATGCAATGTGTCCTGATAATGAAAACTTGGCTCATTTCTAAAATATCCACAATCCATTGTGGTCCACATACACCAATCCAGCGAGTATCAATGCACACTAGTTTCACAGAGATTTATGGGAAATTTCTTGGCCACTGGATTTTAGAAATGTAGGTTTGAAAAGTTCTACAAGATGGCGAACGCACTATGTAGTGAACAAAGTTGTGAGTAGGGAAGAAATTCTGACAGTCAAACATAAAGAAAGAAGACCGTCAAACAAGTAGCTCAAATGACAGTTGGAAAATTTTCTTTTGACTCACAAGGATTGAAGTTCAGTCCCAGCTTTGCAGGAAATGCCATTTTGTGAATCCAAAGGACATGAAATGAATTCTCCACAAAGACAACAACCTCATTCATGAGCAGTTCCCACTCTGAGCTGGCATGTTTCAGGGACTTAAAAGCATTTTCATTGATTTGATTCTGGACAAACATATCTGCTTCATTTCTCCTTCAGCAATCATCTACCTCATATTCTAAGAATGTTAAAAACTACATCACCTTTTACAAGTTATTCATTTAATCTTAGAGTAAATCTACACAAAAAGGTGGCGATGGAGTTTAGTTTGTCAGAACTGTGTCATGGAGGACAGATTTATACATAAAATGAAGGATGAAGCTGGATTTGACACAAAGCTTTAGTGCTTTTATTTTAGCTAATACTTAAATAATCTCCAAGTTTTGTTTGGTATCGGAGCACATCCGTCCTGGCTCTAAATGTATGCAATTCAAAAGCAGCTGAGATGATGACTCAGAGGAAGAACATAAAAATGTGTATTAATGCTGTTAATGTCCAGAGGTTCTCATTTCACAACCTGCATGACCAAATTATTTGCTGATCCTGATTTATTTTTTTTGTTTATTATGATTTCATTGTCAGATGATGTGAGGGCAGACCCCCCTACCCCACATTTAAAAGTTACGTTTGTTATATTTCTTTCAAATTTGTTGCAGAATTTATCATTTATACTTGCACAAAAATGTATTTTACTTTGCACTTTCAATAACAAAATTAACTTCATGACTTATGCACATATTTAGTTTATTTTGTTCTGATTTGTTGAGTAATTCTTTTCTTTTGAGTTCTCCTTGAAGCCTGATGATGTGGCAGAGGGAGGAGCTGCACAAGTTGTTGATGTGGCGAAAGGGAGGAACTGGAAATCTTCCTGGACACTCCCATTTGGAGATGATGGAGGGGGGGGAGACAAAAGTTTATTCTTTAGTTGAATTATTGTTTCTTTTGTTGAAATATGTTTAACTTGATTTGAAGTATAAGTTAGTTTTGTTTGTTAATACTTTAAATTACTAGTATTTTACTTTATTAGTTAATGGTTATGTTTTTAATGTTTTGTATTGTTGTCCCCTCCCTATTGTGTCTTTGGTCTGATCAGCCAGTATAAATTCTCTCTGATGTTTCCTGTTTGGAGGGTCAGTTTTGTTTAGTTGGTTTGAGCTTTTGGTTCTGAGTCTCTTAGTTACATTTTGTTAAGTTGACCCCATTTTAACTTAACTAAAGTCCATGTACTTTTGTTGGGTAAAATAAACAACCCTTTATTTAAAGATCCTTTTTTGTCCTGTGGCTCAATCCCCATGGCAGAGCGGCCCGTGACAGATGACAATAAAAGGGTTTAAATTGTACTTACTAGATACAGAACAGTCTGACAGTGTTGGGTCCATCCTACTGCCAGTCACAGAACATTCCCTTAAATAAGCTCAAAATTAAGTTTGGTTGAAATTAAAATGGACAGAATTCTGTTCCAGAGTAGTCATAAATAAGACATAAAGCAATATACATCAAAAAACTTTTGACTCCAGGATGAGCATATGTTTATTTAGAATCTGAACATTTTAAGAAGAGCTTCAAAGACACAAAGAGGCAGTAAAAGGGTTTTAAAATTGTATTTACTCTTTCAAGTAAAAATATTAAGCATGTTTTCGTTTCGGTGTAGGGCTGGACGATAAAACAATAGCCATTGATATTGCCATAGTACTTTTTCTGGATAGTAAAATGAATCTATCGCTATAGGCTTTTATTTTGAAGGGTCAGAAATTAACACTCGCCAGTCAGAGCATTTTCTCCTAAATCTCTACTAAATCTGTCCTTGTTTTCTCAGCATTTTGGAATTTGAGTTATTCCTGCATGATATGAAAAAATCTGCGATAAATGTGCTTGAAACTGCGATGACTGTGGGACTTGAGATAAATGGACAAATAGCAAAACAAAAATACTAATCCATTTTCATTTCACTGTGATAGCTTTATTTCTGTGTTTTAGTTTTCAGGATGTTTTGCATAGTATCTGTGTTTGGAGAACCTCACCTGTCCTGAAACCAACGTATCTCCCATCAGCTGCCATTAGGGGTGTAGCAGATCACAAACCCACGGTTTGGACTGTGTAAAGGTTTTAGAGTCACGGTTCAGATCATTTTTCAGATCAGTAAAAAGGGGATAAAACTGTTGCATCATGTTCCTTCAGTGCATCTGTTATGTTTGCAGTATGATGGGAAATAAAGATTTCAATCTAAACAACCTGCTGATGATTACACATTTCTCTGATGAGACACAGAGCGTTCACATTTGACAAATGTAGTGATTTGGTTTATATCCTGATAAATATCGTTATCGCCTGATATAAAAAGAACTACATCTTGATGTAAAACTGTCTCCCTGCCCTACCTCAGTGTAACTTTTTTTCTCAAACATGACATTTTTTAGGCTGAATTTCTCTCTAGTGTGTTTGTGTTTTATTTTCCCCTTTAGTTTGAGCTTTTCCTGACAGCCAATCAGGTTCCAGTATTATGAGGCGACAGCGCTGTATCCGTGCAGCTCGGCTGCCCTGAGCATCACAGGAGCAGAATCACTGGAGGCAGCATGACTGTCTGAACAAATATGACTGGTATGCAGTTAACTGGATTAGTGTCACTTTTATACTGTTTGAAAGGAGGGAGGATCTGACCACCTCTGACGATGATGATGATGATGATGAGGTCTCCTCATCAATGCCACTGATCTAGAGCTTCAGAGCAGTTAGGTAACATCAGTTTAAATACTACAGACTGGCTGCTGCTGCAGAGTGATCAACAAAGTGATTAAGTTAGCTGAAAGAACGGAGAACATTAAGAAGAGTTCCTGCTGTACCACCATGAATTAAAGGATCTTCATCAAACCAAGAATTTATCTGAAATGTCATTCATTTAGATGACAGAATCAGCTTTAAGAGATGGAGAAAACAACAGTTACTTACCCAAAAAATAAACCAGTAAGATGCCGAGCACAACCATGAGCTGCACGCAGGAGCCCAGTGTTCCCCGCACTCTCTCATGAGCCATCTCAGAGATGTACAGCTGTGCAGGAGAGAAACTCATGTCAGTTGTTTCAGCTGCCGTGTGCTCTGGAGGACTAGGATTCCAACAAATGAACGTTTCTGAACTTTAAGTGGTAACGTTATACATGTAGGGGGTAAAGCGTTCCTTTAAATGAACGCGAGTCTTACCGGAACGACCAGAGACGTGACCCCGCTGGCCATGCCAGTGAGAACTCTGCCAATGTAAAGCATCAAGATGTTCTGCGCCGCAATGATCATGGTGAAGCCAAAGACGAAGGGCAGAGCGCACAGCATCAGGCTGAGCTTCCTGCCGATCTTCCCCACCATCCAGCCCCCCACCAAGCCCCCAGCTGCGGCTCCCAACGTCACGATGGACTGAAAACAACAAAAAACAAACATTCACATTTTGATCCAAAGATCCAACCTAAGAGACTTGAGCAAAGATGATACTTTTTAATGTCCCCACTGGTCCTCTTTACTTTAAAGTCCCAGTCGGATGAAAGGGATGTTTTCTGTGTTTTTAACAAGTTCTTTGGGGTTGTTCTGACGATGGAGGACGTGTGTAAAGAAAGGTAAGCTTAAAATTGTGAGTATTTCTCCATTCAAATTGTCAGTCAGGAGCAGACAAAAAAAATGTGTCTGAAAAAGAGAATCTTTGTTCCGTATAAAATACGGTGGATTGACGACAAGCTCCCGGCTCCGCTCCGTTCTGATGCGTGCGCTTACAGACAAACACATCCAGGAACGTCTTTGTTGTCCTGGTCTGAGCTGGAATCTGGATCAGAACCGTACGGCTGGATAGCTCTGATATCGCTCAACATTTCTGTCGCACCAGTAATGTTAGCTTGGGGGTGTGAGGGGCTGTACGCTAGCTTGTAAACAGAGAGCTCTCAGCAATGGCGAAGGAGAGGCGTTACTTTGCATCAACGGTTCCACCCACATCTCAGAGGTGAATTTTTAATGAACTCCTGCCGCTCTGCAGACACTATGTCCTTGTAAATTACAGGTTTTTATTTATTTATTTTTTTTTGCCAACGTTTGGTATAATCATAAATAAATAAATCCACCTGGAATGCTTTTACAATAGGTTAAAACATGATCGGAGTGGGACTGTAAGCTGATCAGAAAGAATTCTGTCATTAATAGTGGCACTAACTGCTCTAAAACTTGAATAAACTAAATATAATATCAATCATACTCATCTTTTGTAGTTTCATAATAAGCACTGTCATTAAAAAAAACTTTTTTTTCCCAATGTTTTGGAAACTGGTGGCAGATTGGTGAAGAAAGTACTCGGTGTTTTCAACCAGAATTGCTTTTTCCTGTGAAACATGTATTTAAACTTTGTTTTTTAAGTCCCTTCTGGTGTTTTATTACATGAAAGACAACCCAGCTCCTTTCTCTGGTCTTAATTTCATTGTCAGTGCTTCATAGTTTGTCCCTTTAACTCAATTTGTATTTGTCCCCTTTTTTCCTGCTGTAACGACTTTAAAACCACAGTAAAAATGTGCTCGTGCAGCACACAGAAACGCTGGGAGAGTCTAAAATCAGATCTCATGATCTCAGCGGCCTTCTCACCCCAAACCAGGAAGCCTGCACGTCGTCCAGCCGCAGCCGGGGATCAGCGATCCTGGTGAGCTCCGGGATAGCAGGGGAGCTGTATCCCAACACAAAGCCGAAGCTCATGGGGCCCAGGACGGAGGCGAAGGTGGCCAGGTATAGCTTCACATTCTTCACCTTACTGTGGAGAGAAAGAGGCATTCTGAAAAACTCTCCGACTGTTGAAGAACAAAGCAGAAGTAAGGAAATGTTGTTGAGATTTTACATATCTTTAGCAAAAAGAGATGCGTATATTTAGTCTATACTAACAGTGAGGCCGTATACTTGAGGTTGAATTTTTATACACCATTTGTATGTTGTGAATGTAAAATGTTCCAGTTTAGTCTGGAGACATATTCAGTTAGTCCTTCACTACATGGCCTCTCATGTACTTGCTATACTTGTACTCAAGCTTACATGCTTGGATACATCTAAAAAACAAAGATTTCTTGAAGGCTTTTTTGACCCCAGCCTGCTGGATTTCAGACATTTCTCAGAACTTTGGGGTCATTTTGTCTCGTGTCTAAACTTTTGAGTTTCCTGTAGGTTTGTGCTGCAGTGCGCGTCACGGCGATCACGTGAGGCTGGCGATCCGAACCAGGTGCTCAGACCCGGAAATGATGCGCACCTGCTGGAGCGCATACCCCGTGATGTGCACGTGAACCCACCTCAGGTACGCGTCCTGCTCGGATATGAGCCCCGCGGGGGTCTCGTCGCCACTCTCGGCGTCCAGCAGCCTCCGTCTCTCGCTGTCCATACCGGCGCCCGCGCTCCCTGCTCCTTCCGCGGATTCAGCTCTGTCATGGACCGCCGGTCAGGCGAGGCTGGAACACAAGGTACCGAAGGTACAAGCGGAGCGGGTCGGAACCGGAACCGGAACCAGAACCAGGCGCGGTGGACGGCGTCCCTTCAGAAGCTCCCGGTCTGGACGCACCTCCGCGGCACACAGACCGACCTCTGCCTCTTCTGCAGCGCGCCGATCTGCTTTGTCAACAGCGAGGTCAGCTGACCGCCGCGTGCGCCAGCTAAATCCGGCACGTGCTCCTTTCAAAATAAAAGCCCGCACCACCGACTTTTTATTTCTTTATATGCGATTTTCTGACAGCAAGATCACGTTTTGATCACGTTGACATCTTCAGCTCCTTCAGAACATTTCTGCTTAGATTTTATCCCTTTTGGTAGTTTTGAAAACAAGTGGGAAAAGCAAGAGATCCTTTAAAAACTCAATTCCCTTTTAAAACTAAACTTTACCAAACCATCAGACAGAAATAAATACATTCAAACTTTTAAGAATTCAGTAGATTTCTGACTTCTATATTAATACATAACTTTATCATGTTGAAGTCGTTAATATTTCAGTGAGATAATAAAGAAGTGTAATGTTAACTATCAGTCCTCAGTCTGGAGGTACATGTACGGACACATTTTTAAGCTCTTCAGTTTTTCTAAAAGCTTTAAATATTACAGCATTTTATATGCTTATCGTGAATGCTGATCAGTGCTAAAGTGCCATGGATCATTTTCAGTTATTCATTTTAAAGTAAAGCCGTGTAGGTTCCTTCCAGGTTAAATCTAGCTTCTTTGATTGTAATAGACTATGATTAACATCAACATTTATATCGTATCTGCACAAGAGCAAAACCCTTGTTCATTGTTATTAGGGTTTTGAACCCAATGATTTAAAGAGCTGGATCTATTCTTCCTAAGAAAAAAAAGGAAATATAAAATCCCTGCTTTTCCACCTTTACTCCTCTCCTCTAAAGCACATAAACTCAAATATCCTAATATGTTCGCCTGGGAAGATGTATTAAAAAGAGCAGAACAGAAGCTAAAAAGGTAGTGTTTGCAGTTTCTGCTGGTTTAAACTGATGGAGTGGTTCCTGTTGTGGTGACATAGTGTTTCTTTTTCAAAGCAATTGAATCAGCTCAGAGACTGGAGTCTGTCAGTAAAGATCCCTTATTTGAAGAAAAGAAGCTCTTTAATGTTATGAAAGAAAATACTTTGGCTAATTCTTGATCAGGCACGTGCACACACGGGGCCCCAGGGGGGCTAGAGCCCCTGTCCTTTCTGCTTCAAATTAAAAAGTGCCCTTGTCCTTTCTGTGCTTTTCTTAAAGTTTCTATTTTTATGAACATTAATACATTCTTGTTAGAGATAGACACAGAACCGTCTGTGTAAAGCTCCCACGTTCTTCTATTGTACCCCTTTAATCCAGGGATTCTGATCTGCTGCGGCTGTAGGACTCAGAGAGAGAAACTGTCTCCAGCCTGTGAGTTCTGGCTTAGCAGGTCGCGGTCCGCTGGTTCACTCAGCGAAAACATAGTTCATATTCAACCCTCAGTTTTTACTTTTGCCAGACGTCTAAGCTCTCTGCAGGTCTGACGTCTGTCTCCACAGCTGCTCCATTGGAGCCAAGGCAATGATGAGGGTGGAGTACAAGTAGGCCGTCATCTGCTTCTCCCAGGCTGTCACTCTGCAGCCGCGTCAGGTGTTGCCATGAATTCATGCTCGTGGTGGTTTGTAACCTCTTCTGTTGGTTGTGTCTCAGGCTCAGCTGTATGTGGGTCAGGCTGAGGGCTGTCTGCAGCTCTGTGACGTCCATTCTGCAGCAGCTTTTTACAAACGGCCCTCCTCTCTGCAGCCTGGAGCCTTTGATGAGCGCTTGGCCTTTGTCCTCTACATGCAGGTGGTAGTCTGGACACGACTACAAACCTCTGCTTTAGCGTGACATTGTGGTGATCAGAAGCATGTTAAGAAATAAATAACATTTTTGAGCAGATTTTAAACCCCCCCGTATGTTTTCTACATTTTTTTTATCAAATGGATTTTTATATTTTTGTATGATTTGTTTATTTGTGGAGATTAAACTGAAGAATGTAACATTATAAACAGGAGGATGCAGCGGATTCACTGCTAACGATAAAGTAAACAGAAAAGTCACATCTCTGTTCCTCAACTTGTTCTCCACAGTGTCTGCGTCTGTTATGCATCTCATTATCACCATGAAGAACTGTGCAATTCATGTTTGTTCTGCTGTTGTTTGGAATGAAACGCTTCCTTTAGAACCTTAGCATGAACAGACAAACATGAAAAGAGGATGTTTGTATGTTTTTGTCACCGTAGGGTCAGTGTTTATTTGATCAAGACCTTTTCCTTGAGGCTCTGCAGGCTTTCAGCTGCGCCGCTGAAGTGAAGCCGGCCTGCAGGATCTATGGAGTAAAGAGGTAAATCTCTGTTTGTAGTTTTAGTTAGACATAAGATTTGATTTCTGTTATCACATTAAAAGTCTGTGAAAATGTGTAAAAAAAAGCTCTATTGCTAAAAAGTTCATCTTGTGATGATCACAGCCTCAAATAGGCCCGTTTAGGGATGCCACAACTCTGGGTTTAAAACCGAACCACGTTACACCGTTGAAGCAGGTCGTGAGGAAAGGGAATCGTTGCATCCCTACTGCATCCATTTGAAACAGTGTCAAACATTTGTGTTGTGCTAAATGCAATATATTTAAGATTGTTTAACTACGTGACACCAGGCTCAGATAAAGCCAACTGAAAGGTTTATCTACATTTGTTTTTTTACTTTTTAGCAACACAAAAAAGGGATTATTGTAAAGTTTTAGTTTCTGTTTTGTAATACACAAATAATTTATTGAACCACAACAAAACCATGACCCAAAAATCAAGATTTAAAGATTTGGGAAAGTGAATCATTGCATCCCTAGTTCTTATGTCGAAAGTTGCATTTAATAATCTTAGTATTGCTCAGAACTTTTTAAGCTGCCTTTGAAGATTTGTTTAACATTTTGCACTAAGCTTTGCAGACAGTAAACTTGCTTCATTCCTAGGAATCCCTAAAGGAAGCCCTTTCTTTTCTTCCCAGGTGAGCAGAATCCTGCAGGCAGGAGGCAAAAACATAAACAAAAACAAGGAATCATTTAATAAACATGAAGTGTAAATGCTGTCAGTCTGATTGCATGAGTTAAAGGATAAAAGTAGCTTGTGCATTGTCATGACTTGTCCATTGTGTTGTTGATGTCTGGCAGCTTTGGGTCGTCATGACGATTGTGTGCAGCTGCTTTTTGAACTGTTGTTCAAACACAACTTGGGCTTCATTACCTTCCTTTGTTGAGGATCCAAAGTACAAACTTTGGGGAATGTAACAAAGAGAGAGGCTGAAAACCCCCCACACAAGAACTGCAGATCCAACAGATTGAAGCTTTATCTATTGATGTAAAGAAATGTGATTGTTTTAAGCAATAGCAAATATCAGTGTTGGTACAGAATGTTAGGGGTTCTCAATGATCACATCTTGAACGTGAGTCGTGTCTCGTGACGTCTGCATTTATAATCCCATGAGTCAGCTTCAGGACAGCTGTTGAAATGGTTGATTTGCAAAAAATGTTCTGGAAAATAAAATGGAACAAAATTAAAGAAGTGTATTTATTTAATTCACTATAATTATCATTTATAATCGTTATTCAGTGGAATCACTGTACTTCAGTTCTCGTGTCTCTGAAGCCTGATAAGTTCATTTATGCAGAAACCAGTCCAGCTTTGTGTTGAGACTGGATGCAGCGTCCCTCCTCTTCTGTTCAGAAAACCCGCCTGTTGTCGTGTCAGACTGTTTCTTCAGACAGAGACAGCGGCATTTCGCCCTGGCAGACTACCAGCAGGCCGAGGAGATGCTGCGTCCTGATGACCCTGCTGTGCAGCTGCGTCTCGGCCTCATCCAGAACACGCTGGGCTCCTCTTATTTCCAGGATGGGTCAGAACCTTGCAAAACTCACTTAGACAAACCAGGTGAATGTTAACCAGCGTACATCTGACCGTCAATTCCAACCCCTCGGTTGGCGAGTACTATGGCGGCAGAGCCAAGGCCATGGAGGCCTGCATCTGCATGCTCATCCTGGATCAAAGCAACAATGAGGTCAGAGTTGAGCTGCGGTTCTGCAGGGATCATAGTCACGTTTGTTTAATCCTGTCTCAGACGGGCCCGTGTCTTAAACTAGAACATAACAGCAGAAAAAGCTCATATTGTCAGCAAACTGAGCAAACTTCTGCTTTTACAAAGGCCTGACACAAGATCTTCAGATCAATTTCACTCTGGTTCTGCTTTTGTTCAAAAATCCTTTCACAGATTATCAAGAACTGCATGATCCTTCAATAAAACTGTTTTTTGTTTTGAAAATAAAGTTTTGTTTCACTACAACTAGCAGTGACGTCTTTCCCTCTCTTTGTTGGTGTTGGTGCGTCTTTTGTTCATGAATTTGTTTCCTGGGAAAAATGCAGCAGATTTGTTGTCCAGCCCTGAAGGATAAGCAGCCAAAGTCCGTCTGATGGAGCAGATCTGGTCCTGGAGCTCCTCCTTTGACCCTCAGAGGTCAGCAGCATCAATATCAAAGCAAGTTCCTCACAAGAGTGTGATGCAGTGTCTTGCAAAAGTATTCACACCCCATGAAATTCTCCACATTTTCTAACATTATGATCACAACTATATTTGATTGGAATTGTGTGTGAAAGACCAACACAAAGGGACACACACTTGTGAAGTGGATAGAAAACTAAACAAGAGTTGAATTTTATTTTACAAATATAAAACTGAAAAGTGCAGTGTGGAAAAGTATTCATCCCCCCTGAGTCAATACTTTGTGGAACCTCCTTTTGCTGTATTTCCAGCTGCAAGTCTTTTGGGGTTTGTCTCTACCAGCTTTACACATCTACAGACTGAAATCTTTGTCCATTCTTCTTTGTAAAACACTTCAATCTGAGTCAGATTAGATGGACAGCGTTTGAACAGCAGTTTTCAGATCTCTCCACAGATTCTGGATTGGATTTAGGTCTGGACTTTGGATCATTCCAACACATGAATCCGTTTCATTTTTATCATTCCATTGTAGCTTTGGCTTCATGTTTAGGGTGGTTGTCCTGTTGGAGGTGAATCTCTGCTCCAGTCTCAAGTGTTGTTCAGACTTCAACAGGTTTTCCTCCAATATTGTTCTGGATTTGGCTCCAGATTCCTCCACCTGAGCTGAAGATTTCTGCAGTTCATCCAGAGTCATCATGGTCCTCCTGGCTGCATCTCTGATCAGTGTCTCCTTGTTCAGTCTGTTAGTTTAGGTGGACGACCATGTCTAGGTAGGTTTGCAGTTGTGCCATACTCTTTCCATTTGTGGATGATGGACTGATCAGTGGTTCATAGGATGTTCAAAGTTAAAGAGAAATCTGTTTCTATCCTAACCCTGCTTTCACTTTCTCTACAACTTTCTCCCTGACCTGTCTGGTGTGTTACTTACACTTCATGATGCTGTTTTCTCCCCAATATTCTCTTGACAAACCACAGAGACTGTCACAAAACAGCTGGATTTGTATACTGAGATGAAATGACACACAGGTGAACTCTATGAAGTCATGAAGTCAACATCAGTCACCAAACATCAAGCAACTTCTGAATTGGATGAACTCAGTAAAAAGGGGATGAATACTTTTACACAAAAACAAAATAACTCGTGAATAATTTTCTTTCCACTTCACAACTGTGTGTCTCTTTGTGTTGGTCTTTCACATAAAATTCCAATCAAATATATTTATGTTTGTGGTCATAATGTGAGAAAATGTGGAGAAATTCAAGGGGTGTGAATACTTTTGTATGTCCCTGTATATAACCTCAGCTGCTGTGTTTTAGTGAGGAGCTTCAAAAGGTGTCTGAGGAGAGAACAGAAAACCAACCTCAGGAGAAGAGTGAAGCTGAGAAGCAGCTAATCTGAATGTAAACAGACAGCCCTATCTGCCCCAACGTAGGTCTCATTTTGCCCCCTTCCCCCTCTGCTCCTGTGGACATCCACCAGCCAGCAGCACCACTGCACAAAGGTGTGAGGATTTTCTATGAAGCTTTTTGAGACTTAAGCCTTCATGTCTCTGCTGCTGTAAAGGTGTTTCAAAAATATAATCAACAATTTCATGTTTTCCTGTTTCTCATTAGTGAACCGTGTGTCTTTTTGACCATTTTTTAAAGAGACTTAAGTCACTTAGCTTGAATCTATGGAATATAAAATAATTGCAACTCTCAAAAAAGACATAAATACTGGACTGAATGAAATTCACAATCAGGAAAAACTTGGAAGATCCATCAGAAATCCTGAAAAAGGTTCAATCTGGACCAGAAGATTAGGAGAAAGACTCTTGAATAGACAGCTAAAGAAATACACAATCTACAGTCAATAGATATAATGACCTGAAGAGTGAACCAAATACAAATGAAACAGATAAATTCACCTCATTAAAGAAGATTGTACACAGGACCGAACACACAAAAACACAACACTTTTGTCTTTGCTTCCATTTGTCATGAGATGAACTCAAAGATCAGAAGCATTTTCTACACAGAAAATTACTGTTTCTAATAATACTGCGACCACCATTTGCCCCTGCAGTGCAGCACATCTCCTTTGCAAAGAGTTGATCCGATTTTTCATCGTGGTCTGTGAAACGTTGGTCCACGCCTCTTCAATGGCTGAGTGAAGTTGCTGGATATTAACAGGAACTGGAACACGCTGTGGTATACGTGGATCTATGGCATCCCAAGCATGCTCAACGAGTGACATGCACAGATCCTTGCAACATGGGGTCGTGCGTTATCATGCTGCAACATGAGATGATGTTGTTGGATGTAAAGCACAACAAAAGGCCTTGGGATCTCTCCCCGATATCTATGAGCATTTAAAATGCCATCAATAAAATGCACCTGTGCTCTTCGTCCATTACATACGCCTGCCCATACCATGACCCCACCGCCACCATGTCCCCCCTAATAAAACAAAACGCCACGTTTCAGAGTGGCCTCTTTTTGTGGCCAGTCTATGGCACACCTGTGCAATAATCAGGCTGTCTTGTCATCATCTTCATATGACGCACCTGTGAGGTGAGATGGATTATCTCAAAGGAGAAGTTCTCACAATGACAGATTTAGACAGATTTGTGAACACTGTTTGAGAGAAATGTTTTTTTTGTGTGTGTTTTTAGAAAACATTTCAGATCTTTGAGTTCATCTCATGAAAATGGGAGCAAACACAAAGCTTTGTGTTTTTATTTATGTTCAACGTAGTTTCAGTGAAACAGCAGTGAAGTCATTTACGTGACTATGCTGGTGGTGCACAGCGTTCCCTGTAGGTGGCAGTGGTGTCACAGTTTTGGAATGCTGATGTTGATTTCTGTTTCCTGTTCATAAACGTTTTCTTTTTTTATTGACAAATCAGACAATACAAAACATATCATTTTATCAACATTATCTATCAATGAGTATATATGATGACAAAATGAATTCCACATATTCCTTGGTAAAGGAGAGAAGAGGAAAGGACAAATAAAAGATTTATTATAACATAAAACAAATCAACAAAATTACATAAATAATGAAAACTATTTAAAAACTGTGTTCAGATATCTAAGGCATTAAAGAAAAAATATCCCAACTAAGAATATCCTTAAATTAAAGGGTAAGCAAAGATCACATCAGTCTAAGTAAACTGATGAACAATTTAAAAGTTTTGTGGCAATTCTTATTCTGGATCTTCTTAAGAGCTTTACAAAAAAGATGAAACTCATTTAAATCAAAAGGTTGGGACTCTCTTACAAAAAAAAGACATTTGTGAATACAGATGTTTCTAAAAATAACTAAGTTGTTGAACAGAAACTGAATTTTCTTTTCTTTGTCAACACAACCAGAGTATGTCAATATTGGAATTGTATTTTTTTGTTGAAAGCCATCAAATTATTAACCACATTACATTCAAAAAATAGATGCCTTTTGGTTTCAATGTCATTTTTACATATTTGACAGATATTATCTTGAATATTGAACCTCAAGTGCAGGGATACAGAGATACATATTGATAACTCTTTTGAAAAGGACCTCGTTCAATTTTGGAAGAAGGAGAAATTGCATCTAATATTAAAAGTATCACTTTTTGAAAAACTTGAGGACAGAGTTTTTCTTTTATTGGGTAGAGGGAATCGTTTTAATGTCAAGGAGGCTCTTAAATTGTTATATTGCGCTTTTGATCTGACAGACATACATTGTCAATCACCAAGGATGGGAGCTGAGGTCAAAACAAAGAATGTCGTTTACTTGTATTAATCTATTGATTTAGATTTGGAGAAATTGCCTTAATTACTCTTGAATGTTCAGTAAATGTGTGATCTAACTGGTACTTGATTTTTAACTCTGTGTGTTCCTGTTCATAAAAGTGACTGGAGAGATGACAGCTATTGGTATTGAATTGGTTTGGGACCAGAACCAGTATTTGTTTGATGCGTGTATGGGAGGGGATGGAATCCGTGTGTCGTTCGTTCATTCGTTTTTTCAATTTAAAATCAAAAATACACGGATCGGGTGGGCTAAGATAAGGACATTTTAGTTTGACAAAGTTCATTCTGCTTCTTTGGTTTAAGCAGTAGGTGATGACCTGAAGGTGTTATTTTGAACAAACACAAGCTAAGGTTGAAGATAAGAAAGCAGAATGTTTGGAGGTGCTAAAAAAACACAATGTCAACTTGAATTAAACAAATTCACAGCAGAATTTATAAAGATTTTCTGACGAATTCTTTTTCAGTACATTTGGGACCAACAAGTTCTGTAAACAAAAGAAACAATTCCCTAATGAATAAAATGAAAAAGAGCATGGTTTTATGGGAAAGGAAAAAGTAGGAAAGAGATTATATACAGAGAAATCAATAAAAATACAGAAACTTACTGTGTAGAGGAGACATGAAAAAGAAGACGAAAAACATTGAAATGAACAAAAATATGTTTTGTATTTTTGTATATATGAGTGAATATACAGTCAGTGGTTGTGACTAAGACATCGACTGCAGCAGCAGTTCTGTTTTCTTTGTTCATGCGCGTGACGACAGAGGGAGGGGCGAGAGTGCAATCTAGCAGTTACCACGAGCGCGGAAGTTCATTTCTGGCTGGAACTGCGCGAGCACTTCCAAACACTTAGTTCAGGTAATTATGCTGTTTACTTTCATTCATTTTAATCAAATTTAGATTTTTAACAACTTTTACTTTTCTAAAGGTCTTTTTTTAAACCACACGAGCAAAATCGCATCGCTAAATTTACGAAAACTGATGTGACGCAGTATGAAAACATTTTTTTTTCTCTTAACCGACCCATGTTTGAATATATCGTCGTTGAAATATCTCGGTGTAGCCGTTCTTTTCGTTTTGAGGTGATTCTAGGTCACAAATAGATCCGAACAAGTTAAGTTTCGTTTTAGCGGAAACGAAGAACAAAGACAGGGTGTGATCAGACTGTGACGCAACAGGCGGAGGGATACCGTCGTGTGACTTGTGCTAAACGTAGAACTGTTTTAGGAAACGTTTCCAAAGTTCTGAAGGAATTATAACCGAATTTGATCATCCAAGGGGATCTGTTTTAATGATTTGTGCTTGCGTAATTCTTGATTTATGTGTAACTTTAGATTTGTGCGTGCGTAATTCTTGATTTGTTATTCATACAAGATATTTTGTGTACAAAAAGTACAAAATTCAAAATTTTACGAAATACAATTTGCACATGCTCATTACAAAAAATTACAACAGCCTAAAATTAACTACATGCACAGATCTTTAAAAAATACACACAAAATGCTTGTTACGCACACTCAAAACTGCATTGACACACAGATCTCATGTGAGACTTTTCAGGTCTCCCAGAAAGAAAAGATTCATGTGTAAGTGATGCGTTTAAATGCTGCTTGAATGTTAGGTTATCAAAGTTTTCTTATCATCCGCTTTGAACATAGATTGTGAGTAATATCTGGTGAAAACTTAACATTTTCCCAGCAAATCTGGCTGATACTATTTTTCTCTCCATACTTTTTGAAGAATTTGGTAGTATGTGATCCTTTAGGCCAAAACAATTTATTACAATTGCTATTTTTTGTTCGCTCCTCAAATCTCATATCCTCCTCAATCTCATGTTCATAAAATGAGTCTGACGTATTATGTTTTTGAAGAAATTACAAAGTACAGTAAAAGTCTCAAAGTTGAAAAGACTATTTAATGGTCATGAAACCACAAGAGTAAATACAAAAACAAGATTCAAGTCTTTAGAGTTACACAGTGAAAGAGAAAGTATTGCACAATACTAGCAAAAGGCTCAAAATGACAGAGAACAATAAAAGTTTCACTTGCAGAATTATTATTCCTGGTTTGCTGCTTTTAGTGATAATACTTGGGAAATGGGGAATAAAAGAACTCAAACATTTCTGCTTTGATCCTCTTACTGTTTTTTTCTAGTTGCAGAATTAAGAAATGGAGAAAACCTCTGCTGACCATCACTCGTAAGTACTGGTTTTGTGTTCCGCCTTTATAAGCAGACGAAACTCACATAAACGTGTCTGTTTACTCACTTCCTCTAAGGCCTGCTGTGCGTCAGCGTGTGACTCATTGCTGGAGCCAGAAATGCTTCTCCGTCTAAAAAAAAAAAAGTCAGGATAATTAAAAACGACAGAAAGTAGCTGTTAGCCCATCAGGAACGTAAACCCTAAGACCATGTGCCATGCAGGAACATACATGCCCACCTGCTTGTTAGCAGCAGAGTTTCCGTAACAACCAGAAGGTTGTGGGGGTAATGGGAGGAGCTAGACACATGTTCAGACCCACTGAAATCAGCCTTTAGCCTCGTCAAGTTCCATCTTCCTCTCTGGAAAGTTCAGAACTTGTTTGCGAGCATGTGCACTTGGGCAAGTCATCCTTCTGAAGGTCCGGTCAGTATCTGGGAACCAACTGGACCTCATCATCTCATCAGTGGCTTGAAGACCAAAGATCAGCTATGTTTGAAACACAAGTTTCGCTCTTGGAGAACATCTAGGAGGACATTTCCTCAGGAACAGAATAAGGACATGGACATGATTGGAGTATATCAGGAAGTTGATGTAATTTTTGATCATGAAGGCTTTCTGGAGGCCAATCTGCAAGGAGGACTCAACCTATGCTGAGAACTTCAGATGCAAAGTCTTTAATCCTCCAGCGGTGGTCGCAGCACTTGGAGGAGGAATGAATCTTCTGATTAAAGATGTTGCAGAAGCTGGAGAACACACATAAGCTGAACCTTTTTGCTGTCTGGTTGCGTCTTTCACAAATGTTGGCTCTGAGCGCTGTGGGTCCAGGAGGACCGGTGGGATCATCAGTTAAAATGTTTTTAGAAGACTTCAGGTCTGCTTGGCCTCATTTCTGCTCAGTGTAAAGTGGAGCAGCAGCAGCTATTGATGTCGTCTGGACATCTGCCCACAAGTGCTGCATCTGGACCCTGATGGACCACTTTCCAAGGCTGCTCAGTCCCATGTATGGTTTTGGTGTTTCCAGATGGACGGTAAAGGTCAACGCCCGGTGACCCCCTCTGAACTACAGCAGTATGCTATCACTAGATCACCAATCCAGGACCAAATGGAGTTGATGCCATGAACCCCTCCCCTCAGAAAGGCGAACAGCAGGACATCCGAAAGTGAGATTGAAGGCGGTATGGAATTTGTTTCCGTTCTTGTCTGCTTTCGACTCCGCAAGATTTTGTTGATGAAATGACAATTCGGGGAAGCAGATCTGCGTTGATTCAAATTCAACTGCTTTCCAACACCGATGGGACATCCAAACGTTTGCAGAAGACCTCTTTGCTGGAAGGTCAAAAAAAATGGGGCAAAATATCGGTATGGCGAACTATTGGGATACTTCAACCCATGACCGATTTCGGGTCTCCTCTTTCCCTTAATCCATTTTTTAAGGAACACCATATAAGTCCATCAGGGGCTTCTAACGAGCACGACAGTGAAGTGTAGGGATCTTTGGTGCCGTGCTGCGGTGTGGAGTGGCGGGGCTGCTCTCATTCCCTCGTATTCCTCCACTGACGAATGACAAACGCACTCGGATAGCAGAGCGGCCATGAGTAGTAAGGTACAAAGTGTCCCTACATTTTTCCAAAGTAGATGCAGACAGCGCGCCGAGTCTCTAACGTAACATTAAACATTGTTGTTTAAACAATGGAACGCCATGAAACAAAAGCTAAAATACACTGCGCTTAAGTACACCAGATTCAAGGGGAGAGGTGCACAGCCTTTGACTGTCCAAGTGGGACGTCTAGCAGCGCTGCTGTTTGAACAGGTGTGTATGCCAGCAGTACACAGGTGAAGCATGTTACTAAAGTGTTGTTAATCACAAATAAATGCAGGAAATTTAAATAAAAAAGAGGGCAAAATAAATACAACTGTCAGTACCATTTAAAAAAAAAAAAGATGATCATGTAATATTAACAGGCTGAACGTTTATATAGTGACTCAATAATAAATCATCTGACATCAAATGTAAAATTACTTAAAATACCACATCCAGAAATTCTATTTCCACATTTAATATTCTTTTAGGAGAGGAGGCTATTTGATGTTCTCTGCATTTCAGTTCTTAACTGGGCTTTGGTTATTTGTTACCTCAACGTGTTTGCTATTTTTACAAAAAAATGTTAGTTTTTATTAATGGTTTTATTTTACTGTTGCAAAGGGCATTAAAATTTATTATGTATTAAAATATATTGTGTTTGAAATTGTTCTATAAAAAGCTTGTGGGTAAAAAAAAATGTTCACAAAATTGTATTGCAATAATATTATAATATGCGCAGATATTGGTTATTGCAATATTATCTTATTCGTGATACTGGTATAGTGAGCCATGTGTTGTGCATCACATGGTGAGTTACCCTGAGATGCCAGCCCTATTTATCACCACTCACAACGTCCTCCTTTTGATTTGATTATTTCAGAGTCACAAAGTTTAAGTTAAGTTTTTTAATCTCTGTCTATAACCTGTCATCTCGCAACTACCAGCAGCCTGACGAGCGTCAACACCCAGCCCTCGTGCGGGTCACAGCGGTAAGACGAGCGTCAACACCCAACCCTCGTGCGGGTCACAGCGGCGCGACGAGCGTCAACACCCAACCCTCGTGCGGGTCACAGCGGCGCGACGAGCGTCAACACCCAACCCTCGTGCGGGTCACAGCGGTAAGACGAGCGTCAACACCCAACCCTCGTGCGGGTCACAGCGGCCCGACGAGCGTCAACACCCAACCCTCGTGCGGGTCACAGCGGTAAGATGAGCGTCAACACCCAACCCTCGTGCGGGTCACAGCGGTAAGACGAGCGTCAACACCCAACCCTCGTGCGGGTCACAGCGGCGCGACGAGCGTCAACACCCAACCCTCGTGCGGGTCACAGCGGTAAGACGAGCGTCAACACCCAACCCTCGTGCGGGTCACAGCGGCGCGACGAGCGTCAACACCCAACCCTCGTGCGGGTCACAGCGGCCCGACGAGCGTCAACACCCAACCCTCGTGCGGGTCACAGCGGCCCGACGAGCGTCAACACCCAACCCTCGTGCGGGTCACAGCGGCCCGACGAGCGTCAACACCCAACCCTCGTGCGGGTCACAGCGGCCCGACGAGCGTCAACACCCAACCCTCGTGCGGGTCACAGCGGCGCGACGAGCGTCAACACCCAACCCTCGTGCGGGTCACAGCGGCGCGACGAGCGTCAACACCCAACCCTCGTGCGGGTCACAGCGGCAAGACGAGCGTTAACACCCAACCCTCGTACGGGTCACAGCGGCGCGACGAGCGTCAACACCCAACCCTCGTGCGGGTCACAGCGGTAAGACGAGCGTCAACACCCAACCCTCGTGCGGGTCACAGCGGCGCGACTAGCGTCAACACCCAACCCTCGTGCGGGCCACAGCGGCCCGACGAGCGTCAACACCCAACCCTCGTGCGGGTCACAGCGGCCCGACGAGCGTCAACACCCAACCCTCGTGCGGGTCACAGCGGCCCGACGAGCGTCAACACCCAACCCTCGTGCGGGTCACAGCGGCAAGACGAGCGTCAACACCCAACCCTCGTGCGGGTCACAGCGGCCCGACGAGCGTCAACACCCAACCCTCGTGCGGGTCACAGCGGCACGACGAGCGTCAACACCCAACCCTCGTGCGGGTCACAGCGGCAAGACGAGCGTCAACACCCAACCCTCGTGCGGGTCACAGCGGCACGACGAGCGTCAACACCCAGCCTTCGCGTGGGTGACAGCCGAGGGAGATGTTCAAGCAACACCCCCTCAAACACAAATGATCTGACCTGGATTGAGATCTTTGTGGAATTTTATAAACTTAATAAGATGAATCTGGAACCTGGGGTTTGAAAGATTTTTACTCCTGATTTTGATGGTTGTGATGGACAACATTACTCAGCTAGATGTTGTCCAGGGTTAAGAAATTTCAATGAACAGGAATTGTGAACTAAAACGGATTAAGATCACCTTCAAAATAAACTCAAAACCTTTTTTTTGTTTCAGCAGAACATTGCTCAACATGTCTACGTTCCCCCAGTGTAATGGGATTACTGGTGAGCTGCTTGTAAAGATTAACTGCATGATTTCTACCTATGAGTTTCTGAACTTCAAGCTTTTGTGCTGAAGGGCCCAAGTACGAGGACTGGGTGTCAAAATTGGTCTGCAACTACAGACAACAAACCTTCCAGCTGAACAGTCCAGATGGTGCGAAACTAACTGTGGGGGTCCTGGAGGACACGAAGTGCAGCCCTGCAGACTTGAACGCGTGGGGGAAGTTCTTCCTGCCCAACACAGTTCGAATGCAGGTGGTAGGTTACGTGGAGGGCACCTCGTACCCATGTGACCAGCTCATCCTTATGACTTGTGAGGACAAGAACTTCTACGGCTATGACGGAGATGAGCTGCACCTAGTGGCTTCAAGTCTGGAGCACCTGCGCAGTGTGGGGGTAGACTACCCTGCAGCCAGAAGCTTTTACAGAGGGGAGGCCTTTAAAGACACAGTGAGGAATTCTCCAGCAGAGTTTGTCCTCCGTGATCTTTGTTTTTGTACTAAAACTTAGTTTGTGTTTAGACCAGTGAGGAGTGGGAGGAGCTGATGAAGGGTCCTGTCTGGCAGAAGCTGGATCAAGAGCATCACCAGCTGGTATCAAAACACAAAGACAATTTCCTGAAGAACCTGCGAATTGGCGCAGAGAAGCGAAGGTGGGTGTCCAATCCGTCCACCATTTGTTCTTCTCTGTTCAACCAAAAAAACCACCATAAGTTCAATGCCAGTGTTTTTCGTCATGGTTTCATACAAACACATTTTTAAAGTCTCGTTGGTCAGGTTTTTTGTTTGGGATTTTAAGTAGATAAACTGGCTTTTAATGTTTTTCTCATCTTCCCTTGGTTTGTTAAATGCAGTATATTTATGTTTCTCTTCTTGAAGGACAAAATCATTTTCAGGTTTTCAGTGATGTTTTTGGAAACAAAAATTCTTTAAATGGTTGTTTCTAATTTCACCAAACCAGCAGGAACCCTCTTTATCTGCCAAAGACTGAACATAAATCCAGATTAGTTTTGAATTTCTTCGTCAGTTCTTTGTCTCTGATCGTGGTTGTGTTGAGGCGACAACACTCTGACGTTTTCTCTGCTTTGCAGGTGTCACCAGCAGCACGGCCCTCGCCTTTCTGCTGCAGTGCTCAGACAGCTGCAGGACAGCGGAGCCTGATGGCGCCCAGATTGAAAATGGACTGTACGCACACCACTGTCTGGACGAAGTTTTTGTTTCTTCTACCAAATTGCAGTCAATTGCACTGGTATTCTCCGGACTGCATATGTGTGAAGTGACTCGTCTTCAGCTGTGAGGAGTGGAGCAAGACGATTTCAGCAATGCATGCTGGGAAAGTTCTACTGCTGCTCTTTTGCAGCAGTGGGGTAAGAGCAGTAGAGTGACAGGGCGGGTAAAGCGTCTACCAGCCCTGTCACTCTACCAGTCTCAGGGCAGGCAGGGTGTCCGCCCTGAGACTGGAAGGTTGTGGGACTCTATGCCTCCCTGCTTGGCACTCAGCTAAGGGGTTGGATTGGGGGGTTAAACCACCAAGTGCTTTCCTATTTTTCCTGCAACTGCAGCTCACCGCTCCCCCAGGGGATGGGTCAAATGAGGAGACAGTATTACTTCACCACTTAAAAAAAAGAAAAGAACTTGTATTTATGGTGTTACTATTTCGATACAAACATTCTATTTTTTTGTTTGTTTAAACAAAACTTAAAAATATGTATTTTCAAAATATGGAATAGTTTGTAACTGTTAAGAAAGGTTACCATGACTTCCATTTTAAAAGTTATATTTGAATGTTTTGGTCTTTAAAATTGTGCTGTTCAAAACCTTTTTCATATGACTTCTGCTCTAAAGTTTTATTTTTCTAATCACGATTTTGTAAGTGAAGCGTGTTATGCACCATCACGCTGTAGACCAGGGGTCTCCAACCCTGTTCCTTGAGGGCTGCCGTCCTTCTTGTTTTGCAGCTAACCTTGCTTCAGTAGATGCTGATTAGCTGGACTGAATCAGCGCTGTTTCTGACTGAACACACCTGATCCAGGTGAGCAGCAATTACTAAAGCAGGATTAGCTGCAAAGCAAGCTGGTAGCCCTCGAGAAACAGGGTTGGAGACCCCTGCTGTAGACCAACCGCTGGAACAAAAAAAGACAAAGAAGAGAGAGGGCGGGGGGCGCCTGCATTAGCTTTACGGCACAGCACAAAGGACAAGGACGAGAGGAGCTTGCTGTGACCAGTTGCGAAAGTAAGATGGTATGGTCTGGTGCCTGTATAAGATCTGGCGGAGGTATGCACGGCTGTGTGTTTGGTCTTTACTGCTTTAACACTCATACAAAAGCAGCCGCAAGCTGATGCCCCTAAAACTGCAAAGGAAGCAGCACTTTAACTGATCGTTTTTCCATTTCTGTTAGTTTTAGTGTTGTAATCACTACAAAATGTGATTTATGCCCCTCTCCCCTCACTTTATCCACTAATTCTGTCGCTTACCTAAACAAACGCATTGAGTATGCATGTCTTACAGGTTACGTTTGAGTTGTTGTCCGAGGACGCTTAAGTCATTAACAGTGAAGCAGGCTTATTTCCATGCAAATTGGAGGTTGGTTAGTTTGCAAGAGACAAGATAAACTACAACTGATTAATTCAGTTTTCTAAACACTATTGTGATTGATTGTGTGTTTTAATAAAAGAACAATGATTGAGAAAAAACTGTTCAAGAGCAAAATTGCAAGTGAGGATGAAGATGTGCAAGCTAAAATAAGTAGAGGAGAAGAAAAAGAGAAAGTAGAAGCATTTCCTGAAGTACAACAACAAATTAAAATGTTCTTTTTTTCCTCAATGTCTCGTCTAAATTTGTATTTACGATCAAGATTTATTTTCATCTGCATTAGTGCTGTAATGATCACTTGTAACAACAGTCCGATTCATATTATAGTTTATGGCTGCTGATTCATAGTCAATTTTGGTTGATTTTGAATGAGATTTTGAACGGATACCTTACTGTAAAAAGTTACTTCATTACAAGTTACCAATCCCAAAGAGTTGAGTAAAAGTATTAAAGGATGCGATTTTATAAGAACTTAGGTATTTTACTCATACTGAATGTAGGCTCAAAGAAGTCCAAGAAATGTTAAATACAATCAATTGTTTATGAGGTTTGATTTTCCAATATTTATAGGAATAACATTTAACATCTTTAATATTTCAAAATGGCTGAACAAAATGGATATAAAAAATAGAACAAAAAGTCAGTCTCAGTCACACTCAAAATGTGTTACACTCAGTTATTCATACAACCCCCACTCACCTAAATAAAAAGAAGAAAATGGTAAAATTCAGAGCTGACTTGGAGTCAACAGTACCTACTTATTTAAAAAAAAAAAAAAGAAAAATAATTCTATTCGTAAAATTAATGGTTGAGAAGTTGTTGCGGTTAAAATGGAAACGGATTCATTCTTTAGCTAAGATAAGCTAACGTTAACACTGACTTTTGAATAATTCAGATGGCCTTTAGGTAAAATAAAACTTCTGTGTTTGACATCCATCGGCTCTGTATCCGCCATTACGTTCACCATTTAGATGGGATGGCTTCACCGTCATCACTGGCTGCAGCCATGTCACTACACCTGGTATGAGGCAAGCTGGCTGCTAATTCACATTATGTGATTTAGCTCATAAATAGCATCCATTACCTTCAGTGACATGGCGTATACTTATATAGCGCTTTTCTACCTTTATTAAAGGCCCAAAGTGCTTTACAGTCACACACCCATTCACACACTGATGGCGTCTGCTGCCGAACACTGGTGCCAACCTTCCATCAGAGGCAATGTGGGGTTCAGTGTCTTGCCCAAGGACACTTCGACACATGGGCGGGGAAGGCGGGACTCTAACCTGCAGTCCTTCAATCACGGGCTGACCGTCCTTTCCACTGCACCACGGCCGCCCCACAGTAATAGTCTAATCCACCCCACAAACCAGCCATGGGAATGTAGATAACGATGCGGACTTCTTGTGCACAATCACAATGTAACGAGTAACGGTAAGCGTCCATTCAGTTGTAGTGGAGTAAAGAGCACAAATATTTAATCAGAAACGTAGTCAAGTAGAGAGTTAAAGTTGCTTATATTTTTCATACGCAGTACAAGTACAAAGTAGCCACAAAAAAAAGGTAAGTAAAATAACAAAGTCTATTTACTTAAGTACTTTTCACCACTGCCAAGAATGCAACCAGTGCGACTCAGAATTGTCCAGATTCCTTGTATTTCATGCAAGATGATCACATGTAAATTAAACATATGTAAAAACAATCAAGCAAACAAGAATCAGTGTTGGATAAATTACTTTTAAAGAGAAATGTATTACTTTAATTACTAGATGAAATGGTAATTAAATTACTTTACTCATTCCCCAATTTAAAACTCCATGAACTGTTGGAGCATTATGGGTTCTGTTGTCAGAAGCCTGGCACAGTGATACGTACTGTGTTTCAATTCTCTAAAGTCTGAGTTTAACAAGGTTAGGCTTTTCTGTCTCCTTTTTTGTTTTGATTAATGCACCCTTTAGTCGAAAAAATACATTCCTTATCAAAACATTCCTTACCCCTTTTTTAACTAGAGAGCCACATGAATGCAGATGCCTTCTTTAGACCGGGGTTTGGAAACCAGCTTTGAAAATACTCATCTGTTAAAAAGAAACACTAATTTTACATACAATGATGGTGACGGATTTTCCCCTTAACTTTTCCCTCAACTGTCAGAGCAGAAACAAAGCGTTGCAACAAAAACATGAATAGTTTGATAAAAATCCATGAGCAGACAAGAAGTCATTCACCATTAAATGGTCATGTAACTTAAGACAAAATAGATTTATGTTGAAGAAAGACTAAACAAATTAAAACAGGAACCAAAAAACTGTTACCTGATTGAAAGAATCAGAACTCAAGACTTTTATTTTGAAGAGAATTTTCCCGAGATTTAATGAAAAAGTTTTACTTTGACATTTCGACAAAATAATCCAGTTGACAGCATAGACGGTCATGTCTTTGGTTGAAAGTCAGAAGGAGAAAAATGACAGAATTCCAAAGTGAATCTTTGTGAGGAGTCACTTTATTGTACGAGATGTAAATGATAACAAGAAAAACTGAAAACAAAGTATTATTTTAACATAACTGATGTAATCAGAAAATACAATATGTGCCTTGTCAATTCTAGATGGATGATACTAAATAAAAAAAAGTGTTTAAAGTTTTTGTGTGTTATTTTGTGGAACTATGCATGAACCAGAATCCATCAGTTGTATTTTTAGTCCATGTTTCCATAAAGGACAGAAAGTTTTACTGTAAAAGATAAGCAGAACTTGAGCTATTCCAAGTTTTAGTTCCTAAATTCCACATTACCGTGAGTTTTGAGTGTGAGCCTGACACAAAGACCCTCACTTACAGATGGATTTTTGTTTTTTTCAGAATCTGAATGGATCCATCTCACGGTCTCTGAAGTTCTTCCTCATGATGAGGAACTTCAGCCAACACCTATAAATCCAGTCTGAACTAGTCTGATAACGGGAAACGGCCTCCCCTCCATACACACACACACACAAAACCAGTCTGCCATACATGTCATTTTTCACACTGTTGTCTGAATTCTAATGAAACCAGATTATGTCTTGAACCATGTTCGTACGTTGGACAAGGTTTTTGCTTTTTAAAATATATAATTATTTTATTTGTCTTTATTTACCTTTGTTTAACCAGAGCAGTCCTATTGAAATTAAAAATCTCTTTTTCAAAAGAGCTCTGTAAAATGAAAGACAAGAGGAAGTAACTTACCTAACACTGCTCCTTACAACTACATAGCAAATTAGAACAATATGGAATAAGAGGGCTAGCATGGAAGTGGATAAAAAGTTATCTAACAGGAAGGGTACAGCATGTTAACATTGATCAAAATACTTCAAGTAATCTTGAAATTACATGTGGTGTGCCTCAGGGCTCTGTATTTGGACTCTGGCTCTGTTTATCGTATACATTAATGACATATTTAATGCAGTGGTGGTCTGTGGATTTTAGAGCTGAGCCTACAGTTTTTCTTTGCCAAAACCATCTTCATTAATATGAACTATTTTATTTGGCCTCAGACCCGCTGCTGCCGGCTCCAGCATTTCATCTTCCCAGTGGGAACAGTATGAAGGTAAAAGAACAGGTGCCGTTGTTTTGCTGTGTTTTTGGGGCCACTGTCATTTGTGGTGCCCGGCGCCGTTGTGTCTACACCCTGATTCTTGATCACTGCTGCCGCCATTTGAGACTGATCTGACCTTCAGCTGTGCTTCTGTGACTGCTGTTGGTGCACTTGATCAGCGGGAGGCGGTCAGACTGATAGCTGTCTGCTTGGGTCTCTACGGCCCCATTGGACCTCACTGGAGCTCGGAGTCTTCCTCCCACGCCAAGTGGAGTCGGCAAAAGGGGAAACTAAAATGCCACATATGAATATTATTTCATGGAAAAATTCCATCAGAAATTGATCATTTAAATAGAATTTACTATAATTGCACAGTTATTGTAAAAAACAAACTCTGCTCGTGGAAGTCTCCTCCCACTGCAATAACGGCTGCAACAAAACATTAAACTTAAAAATAAAAGTTTTTATTTAAAGATTTTTATTTAGAACAAATCCAGCTTATTTCAAGGTGAATTACATTCATGAAGACACTCCATGGAGATTAGCTGGAAATTTCCCTGCAAAATCCTGCATGTCGTACATGACAGCCAGCTCTGTTCTCAGCCGAGACAGATCAGAACAGATCAGATCAGATCAGATCAGCGCTCTGTAGCTCTGTGCTAAGCTGGAAAGAGCTGCGTGCTGGAAATGTTTCTGATGCTCACGAAACTCTGGGGGTTGAGGAGGGGATAAGCACTAGTTTTTCATGGTCTTGAAACCATTTTTTTGTCTGGCAAATGATACTGTGTAGAATCCTGCCATGAAGCTGACGGTAATGAGACGCTGCAGCTCAATGCGGTCGGAGTGGCCGCGGTGCGTTCAGTAGCGGCATAGAAGTTCTCATATTGACCCCTTTGTTGCTCAGCATTGTCACAAAACTCTGTTACCCTTAACAGGAAAAAGTGCTGGAAAGCTGAAAGTGGTGGACAAATCCTTTTCCCTGCGGAGACAGGCTCAGCTTCAGGGATGGCCGGCCTTTTTTTAAGATGTCCAAAATTTTTCCGTAAAAGTCTGTCTTAAGAATGCCATAAATCTGCAACTAAATCAACTTCTCCTCCTTCTTCAGATAACTGCAAAACAGCGAGTAATTCAAGCAAAAATCAAGTGCAGCCACTGCCAACGGCCTGAACAAGGTACAGAGGTTATCTTTTGGTAGCGCAAGCTTTGACCATCAAATCAGAGGTTATGTGTCATTTGCTTTCATTTGCCTTTATGAGCTGCGTGTGAGAGAAGCTGACAGCTAATGTTTGTAGCTTAATTGCTACATGAAGCTTGCAGCTAATTGTTACATGGAGCTAGCTGCGAATGTTTGTAGCCTGATTGCTACATGAAGCTAGCATCTAAGGTTTGTCGCCTGATTGCTACATGATGCTAGCAGCTAATGTCTGTAGCTTAATTGCTACAATAAGCTTGCAGCTAATGTTTGTAGCTTAATTGCTACATGAAGCTAGCAGCTAATGTTTGTAGTCTGATTGCTACATGATGCTAGCAGCTAATGTTTGTAGTCTGATAGCTACATGATACTAGCAGCTAATGTTTGTAGCCTGATTGCTACATGATGCTAGCAGCTAATGTCTGTAGCTTGATTGCTACAATAAGCTTGCAGCTAATGTTTGTAGTCTGATTGCTACATGATACTAGCAGCTAATGTTTGTAGTCGATTGCTACATGATACTAGCAGCTAATGTTTGTAGTCGATTGCTACATGATGCTAGCAGTTAATGTCTGTAGCTTGATTGCTACAATAAGCTTGCAGCTAATGTTTGTAGCCTGATTGCTACGTGGAGCTGCATCTGTTAATCTCATTTACAATGCATAGGAGACACAAATGATCTTTAGAGATCAGGTTTATTTATTTCAAAGAGTTTTACAAAAACATCATTGATCACGTCTCCATGTTTGGGTTCATAAGAACATTTAGTTTCCCATTAGCTCCAGTGAGTTTCTCTTCTGCTGTGTGTGTTTGATGTTCCATTCTGCGGTGTTTCCGTCTTTCTCTGACAGGAGTTCAAATGCTTACTGTCACACTTTAACATGAGAAGACAAAAATAAAAACAAGAATAAAATGAGGAGAACTTTTTTAATATTGTCTCAATGAAAATAAGAAAACATCCTAAAGTTCAGGAGGTCTGAGCAGACTGCTTTCCCATCCAGCAGCAGCTCTCTGTCTGGCCGTGAGCTCCTCTACCAGGTGCCGGGATAGTGAACGTGTTCACTACAGCTCCATAGGTCCTGACAGACTCTCTAGAGTGAACCCGCCTTCACCCAACAGTAACCGGGACGGAATCTGGAAACTCTGCTGCCCGGAAAGGGAAACAGCGGGTTAAGTGAGCAATGTGAGGAAACGGTTTCTAACTCCTGAAGAGGCTGCAGGTTTTATTGATATTTTTAAACAAACTCCTGCTTCTTATTATCATATTGTTTTTTTTTTTTTTTTTTTAAAACTTGTCCTGTCCAACAGCTGAGCAAACAGATATAAGCTGAGAGCCTCTTGCATTAGACAGATTTTACTCTTACAATCGGGGGTTATAAATCATTGGGAACACAAAATGTATGTTGGTATAAGCCCCTTTTGTAATTTAAACGAAACTTTATTAATATTAATTTTGTTTGTGTTCTTTTTGTTGGACCGGACGGAAAAAGAAAGGGGGAAAAGGGGGGGGGGGTGTTATAGATTTTAGAGGATGACAAATGGAAGGAGAAAGTAGAATTGTAAGTCTACAGGCAACAAAATGCTGAAGCTTATACCCATTACAATAGTGAATGTTGGTCTAAAATGGGCGGGGCCTGTCCACACACTCAGCTGTTACAAACATACCTGCCGGCTCCAAGAGTGTTCACAAACTTGTCCACAACCAGTTCACACGCACACTTGTGCATACCAGCCAACACATGTAAAGCATTACATTCTGACACGCACACTATTTGAAGGTGCAAATGTGAGCTGATGCCTGTGCTCAGGTGAATGTTATGTTAAGCTGAAGTGGATGAAGGAATGGAAAGAAAAAAAAAAAAAAAAAAAAGGAGGAGAGCTCCCAGACATCCCCACACCAAGACCCCCACCGAGGCAGCAGCGCCGACCAAGGCCCGCCCCCGCACCCATACTGTGGGGTCAACGGAGGAGATCCGCCCGCCAGGTAGTCCGTTCAAGCACCCAGACCAGGGCCCGCAGGACCACCACATGGGCCCCCAACACCCGAGCGCAGTGAGGTACGGAAGCGCAGAGCGCAGGGCCCAGCCCAGTCAGGAGAGCAGCCCCCCCACCGCGCCGGGCGGTCCCCGAGAGCCCCACCACCCCAGACAAGCCGCCCACCACCACCCAGGAGTTCTGAGCATCCCCCCACCCCAGCCCCAGGTACGAGCCAGGACCCCCCAAGGGAGACCCGCTCCGAAGCTCCAGGCAGTTGCGGAGATCCAGAAGAGAGCACAGCAGGGGTCAGCTACCCCCACCTGGAGGAGGGATGACCAATAGAAGTGGGGGGTCCCCGAAGGAGTACATAGCCTGACCAGGCTCTCCTATGTTGTGACTTAGAAGGGGCCCGGCACCCGAGGTAAGGACCAGAACCCGCACCACAACGACACAGACACCCTCCCGGCTCAGATGGAATATGATCCCCTGCTCATGGACTTGCCAGAGGACTGAGGGATCCCTCTCCCTGCGGGGGAGGGGCCGCCGGGCCCAGGAGGCCGACACCCAAGAGACAAGGCCGCCGCCGCTGAAGGTCCCCCACCGGGGATGGGGTAGGGGACAGAGGATCAGTATTCCCATCTTCCTTGTGTAATGTATTTGTGTGTGTGTCTTGAGGTGTGTTTCTTGTGGTTGAAGGGTGTGTGTCATAAAGGGTGCAGTTAAAATTGGCGAGCAGGGCACTGGGGACATCTCCTGATTGCTTACAGGGATGTCCAATCACCATCTCCCCAAGGAGCCCTAAATGTCTACGGTGCAGTTAAAATTGGAGGGTAGAGCACTAGGAGGACATCTCCTGCTTGCTGGCAGTGATGTCCTAGCACCCCCCCACCAAGGGTCCTACGTGTCTAAGGTGCATTTAAAACCAAGAGAAGGGGGCGAAACTGTGCGGAGAGGGGGACCACTGCCAAGTGGCTCGACCCTCGAAGTATTCCGCAAGCACACCCCCCTCCAACCTAATAAGTGTTTGTATGAGGAAGGAGGGTAGGTCGGGGACAGCTACCAGACTGACCCCCGATGGTGAAACAACCGTCCCCCCGCCCCCCAGCATTGGGCCCAAGTCTCCCAGGGCAGAGACACCTCACCCCCCCACCCCCCATAAAGAGAGAGAAGCCGAGAGGGGCCAGCCCCCAGGGGCAAGACCCCCCCCCCCAAGCACCGCCCCTGTGGCCACCTGACCAGGTACCAGCGGGCCCGAGGAAGCCTCAAGGGTCCCATACTGGTGGTGGACCCCCCTTCTTACCCATGAACACCCCCCTTGGCCCGCTCCCCCCAGACAGAATGCCTGTTCCAGATCCATCCATGGGTTGGTTTCTGGATTGTTTTTTTAACCATCTTAAGATGTATTGCAATCTGTTGGCAAGAAAATAGTTGTGGAAGTTAGGTAATTCTAAGCCTCCACACCTTTTTCCAGATTTTAAAGTTTTTAGACTAATTCTTGCAGGTTTATTGTTCCATAAGAAGCTGGATATGGCTGAGTCTAATGTTTGGAACCATTTTAGTGGTGGTTGTGTGGGGATCATTGAGAAGAGATAATTAACTTTGGGTAAAATTTTCATTTTTACTGTGGTTATCTTACCCATGAGTGACAGAGGCAGGTTGACCCAGCGGGTTAAATCTTGCTGTATACTTTTCAGTAACGGGGTGTAGTTTAGTTGCACCAGTTCTGACAGTTTCGGGGAGAAATAAATACCTAGATATTTGATATTGCCTGATTTGACTGGGATTGAGGTAGTTTGCTCAGCATTACCATTCAGTGACAATGAAACTGATTTGTTCCAGTTAATTGAGTAATCTGAGATAGAGGAAAATTCATTAATAATTGTTGTTGTTTCACTAATGGAATGTGAATTGTTTAGATAAAGTAATATGTCATCAGCATAATGACTAATTTTATGATTACTGTATTTTGTTGTAATTCCTTTAATGCTCTCACTCTCTCTTATTGCTGCAGCCAAAGGTTCAATAAATATAGCAAACAGAGAGGAGGAGATTGGACAACCCTGCCTGGTCCCTCTACCAAGAGAAAACCCGTCAGAAGTCTGTTTGTTGGTTTTCACTGATGCATTTGGGTTGTGATATAATATTTTAATCCAATCAATGAAGGATTCCCCAAACCCAAACTTATGGAGGGCAGCAATGAGGAACTTCCAGTTTACTTGCTTTACTTGCTTTTTCAGCATCCAATGAGAGTATGGTTATTTCCTGGTTTTTAATAGTGGCAAAGTCTATTATGTTAACAAGTCTGCGGACATTATCACTTGAGTGTCTACCTTTAATGAATCCAGTTTGATCTTTGTGAATTATACGAGGAGTGATTTTTTCTATTCTCTGCGCGAGTGCTTTGCAAATAATTTTTACATCTGAGCTAATTAAAGAAATGGGGCGATAGCTTAAAGGAATTGTGGGATCTTTTTCTGGTTTAAGAAGGAGGATTATGTTCGCTGAATTCATGTGTGGTGGCAGTGATTGGCTTTCCTTGATAAATGTAACCATTTTATAAAACGTTTGTGCCAGCTGTTCCCAGAATTCCTTATAAAACTCAGCAGGAAAGCCATCAGGCCCTGGAGCTTTGTTGTTGGGCATCAGCAACAGAGCTTCATGAAGTTCAGCCAATGAGAGCGGAGAGTCTAAGTTTGAGCTTTGATCCTCATTTAATCTGGGTAGAGTTACATTATTAAGAAATGAGTTCATACTTTGCTCTGATGGATTGACCTGTGATGTGTACAAGTTTTTATAAAAATCTTTAAATGTTTTATTAATTTTAACCGGGTCATGAGTGACATTTCCTGTGTGGTCCATAATAGAAGTAATTGTTGCTTTTTCTTTATTAATTTTAAGCTGATTAGCTAAAAATTTACCAGATTTGTTTGAGTTTTCAAAATTTACGAGTCGAAGTTTTTGTATTTGGAATTGTGTTTGCTTATTGATGATATCATTTAACTGAAGCTTTAAATTTTTCAGATCTTCCAGAATGTGTTCTTGTGCAGAAGCAGCATAAGCAGCCTCTAGATCTTTGATTTTATTTTCTATTTCTAATAAATCTGCTTTCTCTTTGTGTTTTTTATTTGTTGATTAAGAGATTATTTTTCTCTCATCACTGCTTTTGCTGTTTCCCAAAGAACACATGGTGAAATATCAGGAGTATCATTAAATTCTAAGAAGGTTGCCCACTCTTTTTTAAATAACTGAATGAACTCTTGATCTTTTAACAGAGAAGTGTTAAACCTCCAGGTTAAGCCTGAAGGTGTGGGTATATCTCTAGAAATATTTACAGAAACTGGTGCATGATCACTAATGATAATTGGATGAATGTTGGAACCCTTGATATCTTTTAAAAGAGAATTACTGACTAATAAGTAGTCTAAGCGAGACTGTGAGTGGTGAACTGGAGAAAAGAAAGTGAATTCTTTAGCGTCTGGATGACATGAGCGCCAAGCGTTACAGAGACCCAACTCATCCATGTACTGCTTCAAAATACTTGCAGATCGCCATGTGCGCTGGTGTCCTGCTGTGCTCAGTCTGTCAAGTTCAGCATCAAGGACCAAGTTGAGGTCTCCTCCTATAATTATTGTGGAGTCAGCATGAACCGAAAGTGAAGTGAAGAATCTGTGAAAGAAGGAGGATTCATCAGCATTGGGACCATAGATGCTGGCTATACAGAAATCTTTATTCTGAACAGATATGTTAATAATTACAAATCTGCCTTCTGGATCAACAATTGTGTCCTTATGGGTAAATGTCATATTTTTATTAATCAAAATAGCAACTCCTCTTTGTTTGGAGTTGTAACTAGCTGAGTAGATGGACGTGAATTGTGAGCAGCACAGGAGATGATCAGCTGATTTAGATAAGTGGGTCTCCTGCAGTAAACTAGATCTGCTTTTAGATCATTCAGATGGTTGAAAACTTTCAGCCTCTTTGGCCCAGAGCCAAGTCCACGCACATCTGGAATGTGCGTGGACGCTGTTCAGGTTGGACATGACTACACTGACTGAGAGAGTGGAAGGCTAAGTAATGCGCGTGCGTCTGTCCGTGTCTGTGATTCCTGTGCGCGTGCCCGCTG
The DNA here is from genome assembly GCA_014656515.1 of Oryzias celebensis. Classification (NCBI taxonomy): domain Eukaryota; kingdom Metazoa; phylum Chordata; class Actinopteri; order Beloniformes; family Adrianichthyidae; genus Oryzias; species Oryzias celebensis. The sequence continues at coordinate 3,121,323 of BNCR01000009.1, read as the reverse complement.
ACCAGTGCGCAGAGAAGCGCTGTGTGTTTGTGCGCGTGAATGTTTCCTGGCTGTGTGAGTTACTTGTTGTATGTGTCCTATATGAGCCTATGTGAGGTGTTTGCGGTATGTCGGCGAGTGTGTGCGGGATCGCGTGTACGTGCGCGCCTGTCTCGTGCATGAGTAAATGGTTACTTACCGGGGGTGTGTTGCCTTTAGTTCTTTTAAATATGAGGAGGAGGGGGAAGAGGTGGGGAATAAAAAGAGGAAAAAAGAAAAGAAAAACAAGAAAAAACAAACACAACAAAACAACGTAAACACGAGAGGGGAGAGAGATAAACTGCTTTGACGAGATGGAGGTGTGGATGATTGATGAGCGGATTTTCCATTAATTTAAATCAGATTAGCTGGTTTCATCAGCGCATTATGGAAGTTCTTATCGCAGCATCTGCGAGTCTTCAGCGCAGCCACGGGGTGATCTCGGGGTCCCGAAAGAGCCGTCCATCCACGTAGAGTCTGTCTACAGCTCGAGACCCGGCGGTGAGGAGCTTCCTCCTCAGCGGGAAAAGCATCTTCCTGCGCCGGAGGATCTCCGCCGGGAACTGGTCATTGACACTGAAGTGTGTTCCCTTCAGCTCCCGGCCGCGGCTCCTCACCAGCTCCTTCTGTTTAAAGTGTTCGAATTTAGCCACTATGGGTCTCGGACGCTGGTTGTCAGACCTCCTTCCTCCGAGTCGGTGAATTCTGTGGAAGGAGATCTTCTGGACCTCCTCCTTGGGGAGCTTCAGTTGGACCTCCATGAAGGACTTCACCGTGGCCTCCGGGTCTTCTCCCGCCTCCTCTGGAATCCCAGAGATGACCAGGTTGTCCCTCATGCTCCTCGCCTGAAGGTCCAGGAGGGTTTCTTTGATGGAGCGGTTCTCCTCAGAGAGACGGGCGGTGTCGCTGCTCAGAGTCTGGATGGTCTCTCTGAGGGCCTGGTTCTCCGCTGCGAGCTCCTGTACCTGCTGCTGACTGAACTCCAGGGACTCTCGCAGGCCTTGGAACTCTTTATGGAGGATCTCCAGCAAGTTTAGACGGCAATCAAGGCTGGAGAGCTTTTTATCAATCGATTCCAGGATTTCACTGACGCCGCTGCCTGGAGAAGAGGCGGCCCCGGGAGAGTCTTCAGGACGGCCGCGTTTGGAGGAAGGAGTGGTGGTGTTGGTCTTCCCCATGACGAAGGTATTAAAACACTCGTCTATGAAGCTCTCCAGGTCCTCCAGGCTGTCAAGGACTTAATAATCTTTTTAAAGGTTTAATGAATTTTGTTGCAATTGTTACTTATATGGCGGAAAGAGAAAAGCAGGTGGAAATGTTTGTTCAACCACTTTCGCGCCGCCAAGTTAACTCACCACACACGTCTCGTCGATTCTCGCGATGCTCACAGCATCTCGCCCCTCCCTCACAGCATCTCGCCCTCTCTCTTATTATCATATTGTTGATGATTTGAATCGCAGACTTCAGGCTTCCATAGATGCAGTGGATCCAATCAAAACTAAACAATCAAGATTCACTGATAAAACACCATGGAAGACTGATGACATTAAGCATCTGAAACAGATCTGCAGGCGAACAGAGAGGAGATGTGAAATTAACAATTCATAACAACTCAAAATGTACAACTCAGTTAAAAAGTTTGGAACACAATACTTTTCAAACATCATTTCAGAAAAAAGAAACAATCAGAAATGTCTTTTTAAAGCTATGGATATTTTAGTAAATAAAGATTTCAACAAGTCCTCCATGTCATCATCTAATGCTGCATGTGAGGACTTTGCAGACAATTCATGGATAAAATCAATGCAATAAGATCTAATATTTCATCTGTACCATACTCTGGTTTTAACAGATCACCAGCATTAATTTTACCAAAGGAAACACTGGGGAGTTTTGTCCTGGTTGATGCAGAGATGCTTGATCGAGTTTTATCCCAAGTAAACTCCACAACCTGCCTTTTAGATCCCATTCCTACTTACAAATCAACACTTTTATGTAAGTATGGATACATGTTCTTCAAGAATCCATCAAATAAGTTGTGGGGTTCCCCAGGGGTCCATTTTAGGACCTATACTTTTTAACTTACATAAACTTACATGTTTCCTCTTGGGGATGTCATCAGGAGACACAGTATTGACTTTCACAGCTACACTGATGATACCCAGCTTTACTTCACTGTGTCCCCTGATGACCTTGAACCTGTAAACATTCTTTTTAACTTTATTTTAGATATAAAGTCTTGGATGGCAGAGGGCAGAGAACTCATAGGCACGAGTTATGACAAGGGGGCGGGAACACATTACTCCCATTTTAAAATCTCTGCATTGGCTCCCTGTGTGTTTCAGGATTGATTTTAAAGTTCTTTTAATGGTTGATAAATGTTTTAATGGTCTTGGGTCGTCTGATTTAAGTGATCTACTTTTAAAGTGTGAACCCTCATGTACCCTGAGGCCTTGGTCCTTTTAGTTGTCACTAAGGTATGGACAAAACATTTGGTGAGGCTTCGTTCTGCACTACAGTCCTCGCCTGTGGAACAGCCTGCAGGAGAACCTCAGGGCTGCAGAGACTGTAGAGGTTTTTAAGAAGAGGCTCAAGACCCACCTTTTTGATTTAGCTTTTAGTTGATCTTATCTTATTTATTCTGTGAGTTTTAATAAATATATTTTTTATGTATTTAATTTGATTGTATGTATTTTATTGCTTTTAATCAGATTTTCTATTTTATGTTTTTAAATTCATTTGAAGTATTTCATATAAGCATTTTGCTATGATTTTAACCCGGTGTTTCTATGTGGATCTTTTGTTCCAGGGTTTGCTGTCCCGGTCTGGATGGGCACTGTTCCTGTGACTGAACTGGTCCTGGCATGAATAGTTTCCCAAATACTGTTGTATTTGGAAAGCAGTTGTTGCTTTTCCTTGTTTTATTTGGTTTACAAACTAAAGTTTATTTCAAACTCGTGCTCATTTCAAGTTCTTAATGTTGTATAAATGACGGAATCATGAAGAAAACTTGGTCTTAAAAAGTCAGCTGATATCAATGTTGCAGCAGGATGGTTCTTGAGTTTTACGTCATGAATTTAATATTTCTGAACACTCAACAGATGTTCCAGAAGGAGATGTCAAATGTCTGGAAAGACCTCCTTAAGCTTTGCTTTCCAGCAGATCAGAAGACGACCATGATTGAGTCCCATTGAATTGTGTCCAGGAGATCTTCAAGTGCAGCTTTGTTTGGAAATGAATCCGGATGCAGACGTGTTTAATGTCAGTTTCATCTGCAGCTGGGAGCCTCTCGTCTTTGTGGGTTTTTTCCTCTTTTTTTTCCTCTGTCTTCATAGTAATAAAAGCAATAACAGTCGATAGCTTTTTATTCTATATGTAATTCATATTGAGATAAATCCACTGTGCCAGCTCAGGATATTAGTTTAGAGTTTGAAAGTTTCTGCTTTCATTAACAGAATTGTTAAGAGTCGGCTGAACAAACATGTATACATTTGATCTAGTATAAACACAGCAACCATTCATTTAACTGGAGCTGAACATTGTTTTCTCTTGCTCAGTTGAGGTTTGTACGCGATCTCGATTGCAATTTCACAATTAGTGTAACATTACAAATTAAAGCAAATGTGAAGAAAAAGCTGTTTGGAGAATTGAGTTGTCATTTTATTTTCACCTGATGCAGCTATATTGTGAAAAGCATTTCCGCTATTGACTTTTATTTTGAAATACGAGTCACATTCGCTTCCACAACTACAGGACTACGGCTTATCCAACGACACCTTAGAATAATGATAATACATTTTACACTAAAACATTTCTATGAAAATTAAAGCACACCTAAAATTAACAATAACAAAAGCAAAAATTCTATTTTGAGATCACCAACTCCCGCCCTTTAGAAAGAAAAAAAAAGAACTTCCATTTGGGATATGACAACTTCTGTTCGACATCCATCAGTCCATCCGCCATGTTACCTGCAGCGGGGTACTCTTGTAAATGTTTGTTGTAGTGATGACAATTATTCTAATCTTATTAAGATTATAAATGAACTGAATATTAAATCAAAAAATGGCTGGATTGCAACAATTATCAATAAAAAACAAACTTGGTAAACACAAGGAAAGTTTGGAACAAATCAACCCAATAGAAACTTTATAAGAAAACAAGTTTTTAGGGTTAATAATTGACAAACTGTCATAAACACACAGACACAAAGACGAAAATCTCCAAAAGTCTTTCAATAATAAAGTTAAATGCTTCCTGGACAATAATTTACTACGTACTTTATACTGCTCCTTAAAGCTCCCCTCCCTCACCTACTGTAATAAGGTTGGGAGAATAATTCTAAATCTTCATTCCATCCTCTAAATATATTACAAAAACGAGTCACCCGCATGTTACACAAATCAGGGTATTTAGAACATACTGACCGACTTTTTATACAATCTGAATCATGAAAATTACAGGATTTGATGCAATATAGGACAATTCAGAGCATTTAATTTCCTTTTGCCAGACAAAATGCAGAAAATGTTTGTAATCAAGGAAAATTCCCATAAACAAGGTAATTGGTAACTTGAAACTATTTGCATGAACCAATCGCAGAAGATTTCATTTCTGTGTGTGTGAGGACCCAAAATCCTAAACAGCTTAGATTTGGAACAAAAAACATCTATAAGTTCAAATATACTTACAAATGATATGGACAAAATCCAGAAATAAAGGAACATAATTTGCAGTATTAGAGGTGCAAAATGATGAAGACCATTAACCTATAATTAATATTTATATTTTTGGTATGCTAAAATATAGATTTTTTTGTTACTGTGTTGGTTTTTGGTTGAGTGTTCTGCTTTCTTCTTTTTTCTTTTTTTAAGAGCCAGGCTTAAATAAGCCAAGCTTTCCACTCGCGTCCTGTTAGGTTTTGCTTCAGGGACCAAAATACGTCAAGCTCAAGAGTGCAAGAAAACCAGGTTTATTAAGCTTTTGTCTCAGAGGCTTCCCACCAGGCTTTGGAGATAAACGGCAGATCTATGTGAGGTGGAGACAGGAGAGGGTTAATGATGGCAACATGGCTTGAAGCAGGGAAGGCAAAAACCTGAATGGAGGCTTACTGGGGTGAGGAGAGAAGACTGCAGGGAAGAAGAGGAGTGGAGTCCTCCATACGACAAGGCAGGTGTGGCTCCAGGTGAGGCGATAGTGGGGAGAAATGAACTTCAAGTGGGTGTGACAAACTCAGGATCCTGGGGCTTAGTTGATGCAATAGGTTAACTCAAAATCACCAGGGATCTCTGGGAAGGTTTCCAAAAAGGAGAAGGTGTGGAGACTTAAAGGCTTTGGAAGAAATGGAGCAGCAGAGAGACAGGGGCATGTAACGCAGCTGCTGGCAGTATGATGTCTGGATAAAGGCTGGAACACAGGCTGAGCAGAATAGCTGAGTGGCGAGCATGAACACCGCTGGAGCTTTCTCTGAAAGCTTGTAGTGCAACGATCCGGCAGAGAATGAAGGGCAGAGGCAGAGATATATAGGTGGAGGGAATCAGATGATTAGCAGCAGGCTAGCTGTTGCTGTGACACTTTCAGACATGTGGCTGTATTATTTTTGTTGTTGTTGCCATTATTGCTATTATTATCCATTATATGTGCCATATTGCATGCAACTTCCTATTAACTTGTTTGAAACAAGTTTTCATAAATAAAACATGAATTTGTATTTTTGAAAAAACAAACAAACCATAATTTACTTTGATGGAAAATTCATCCACGACTTTCAAAATCCAATAGATCAAACCATTGCTTTGAAACAGTGAAGGGATTTCATCCGAGTGGATGTGGCGGAGCCAGAAAAGGCTGTTTGGGTTCAGATTGTCTTTGACTTGATAACCATCCCGAAACAAAACAGAACCAGGATTCTCCTTCCTCCATGTCTGACAGACGACACCACTCCTCTGCTCTTGGTTTGGAGAAAAAAGCCTTTTGGTCTTACAATGTGTTTTAGTTTGGAAACATTTTTAACCCTCAAACACTTTAATCGTGACTCTAAATGGGGATTAACTGCATATCAGATCTAAGCAGCCAAAGTTTCAAAACACAAATAAAAGAAGAATTCTTCGGAAATGAATGAGTCATCGTTCTCTAAAGTTATGCTTTCACTGTAAAACAAAACTTAACGGGGAACCAGAGCTAACTAACCTGCAGAGGAATTTAGTTCTTGCTCTGCTGTCAGATGTTCAGTCATAACATCAACATTATAAAAAAGTCTTTTCATTTTGGCCATTTCCCCCCAAAGAGTTGCTGTAACTTGACACCAAGAAGAGTTTCTACCCTGCAACCCTCTCTTTTGCCCGCCTTGCTGGGAACTTCCTGCTTTGTTCAAACTCGTGTTGAAATCAGTCAGTGTTTGAAGGATTCAGTCAGAGAGCAAACCTTCAATTGCAGTGAAAACCTGTTGCTCCAAGTTGACTGAAGAAAAACTCCAGAGAAGAAACTAAAGTTTTACTTATACGGACAGTGAAATGGTGAGTAGCTGCTTCCATCAGTCAGACCCTTTCAGCATGGTTTTCATCCTTTATCACTGATGTATAACCTTTATTATATCCATCTTTTGCTTTAGACGGACACACAAGAAGAAGAAAGGTGAGTGAATAGATTTTCTGACCTTTTCTGCCAAAGGCTGCTGACGCAAGAACTGATTCCGGAAATATTTTCATAGCAGGACTGAATGTCTGTCAGAAGCAGCCGTTTTTCAGGACGAATGCCTTCCTCCTCATAGAAACGATGGTTGGCCTGAGTAACAAGACTGAGCAGGATACGTCCATGTTGGTGGATGAGGTGGGCTTTAATGGAAACATGATCACACGCGATTAAAAAATAGGAAATGATGTGTTTTGGTGTTTTTCGTGAATTCCCAGGTTCTTCACAGCCTGTTCTTTCTGGGAGCGATCAACTCTCCACCGTTGTCACCCCAAAGTCTTGTGGATGATGACGAGATATTGGACTGTTTGAAGGAACAGTATCCTCAACCCTTTCAACTTTATTCCACCCAACTTCCCAGGAGGTGTCCATTTTCCTGTCTGCTTGACATGGTAGGATCTTCTCTGATGATTTCTGATGTCATTATGTCTATTTTATGAGCTCAAAGACAACCGTAGATGATAAAAAGTTAAAGAAACATTTTTGAAACTTCCTTCAGCTTTGTTTTTGTTTTTTCAGAACTCCAAACTATACGGTAGATAAAATATCTTTGTTTCCACTTCTTGTGGATTTGTAGTCCAGTAGGATTGCAGAAGCCGTACCTGTGTCACACCTTCCTGCAGTTCTTTCTACTGCCGAGTTTCGTTTTCTAGAAAATGGAACTCAGCGGGTGTCAGACGGAAATCAAAATGGCCTCTGACCTTAACAGCTTAAGAGGTTTTGAAATATCATAAAATAATCATGACTTTAGACTCCAGCACCATGAGCTACATAGAGTTGCAGAAGAGGATAAAGAAACAAAGAAAAATGTGACATTCATCCTTTAATCCATTTTTTCATTTCAATTCAAACTTAAACACATTTATAAATAATACAATACTTTCACTAGATTTCATTTTTAGGTCAGGGAATCTTCTGGATTGTGATGCTTTTGCTCACATAGTGATCTTTTTTCCAACAGGTCGTCTGCTGTTATGGACAAGCAAATGAAGATCGTATTAAAAAAGAACTGAAAAACATTGTTACAAAATTGAAAAAAGGGACTTCTTTCAAGATTTTGGTTTCCTTCACCATCTGCATCTCTCGGATCAACACCCCTGATTCCTGTAGATATTATGGAGTGTCCACATGCACGCGAGGTCGCCCTGCTGGAGAAATCCTTGCTGCTTCATCCTGCTTCAGTTACTGGAATAGATTTGTATCTGATGCTGTAATGACATATTATCCAGATAAACAAGAAAAGTTGTACTTTAGTAGACGAATCAAGCTGCCCCCTGATGTCAAATGTGAGGCTTTCAATATCAGTGAAGGAAAACAAATGGATCCTTGCAGATCTTGCAGTAATTTATTTGGTTTTGACACAAATGAAAAACGGCATTGGGGATACGGCAACTGTGCTGAGGTTCAGAGTCTAAGCAAGTTATTTCAGGAGGAACAAGAAGTTATCATGCGAGTAAAACAAAATGTTCCTCGAGAAGAAGAAGACAGGCCAAAAGCTGAAATGAGGGTTCTTCGTCATCTTAAGAACCATCTGAAAAATTGTGATAAATTTCATTGGGACGGTAAATTCTACCCTAACCTGAACCCAATCCACAGTGAGTCTAGAAAAACTCAGTGGAATACATTATATAAAAAATGATGGTTATTCGGTTAAGTGGTCAAGTTATATGATCAGTGGATCTCTGTTGCTGTAGTTTGCTTATTAAAATCAGCAAATCATAATGTTTTGACCCATTTTATTGTATTTCAAATGTTCTATAAAATAAAGTATTAATGAAAATTATTTTGTGACCTGTTTTTTCATTGGATCTGAAGACAGTTTTCCAGTTCTGCTTTTGTAATTTTTTTGGTTTAAACGGATCTTTTTCCACACAATTCATTTCACCCACATGATTTATATCATAACAGAGCAAATCTGCCTGAATATTTAAAGTTTTCTTCTGTGGAAAAAAGTGTCTTTTCAGTGTAAAAACCATCAAATTAGAACTCACACACTTGCTGATGACAGTCTAGCATAGACAGAATACATTTCTTATTAAAGTCTCGGTTATTTTAATGTATTAGATCCAGTATTTTCCACTTTTCTCATTAGGCATTGATGAAGATGTATATTGCAGCAGACCTCACCTCTATAACCTCACCTCTAACCCGTGGAGTCACGTTTCCTTGCTTACAGTACCCTCTGCTGGTCAAAGGCTACAGTGATGTCAGAGCAGAGCAGTCCTGATGACCGGCAGGAGAATCTTCACATTCAAAAAGCCCTGAACAGATTAAAAAGTCTTTAAAAAGGATCAACTGACATGCAGTAAATCAGGGGCCTTCAACTCAAATTCAAAGAGGTCCAGTTAGAAAACATTTCTTAAAGTTAAGGTTTGGAAAGAAAAGTCTAAATATTCAGTGTAAAATATTTTGAAGCACCTGAGGATCGATGGCACATCTCTGTGGAAGAATGTACATCTGGACAAATGCTTAAAGTTTTTCAGTCTTTCAAAAGTCCACACAGAGGAACATTTTCTGTGCTTAACAGATTTCTGCCTAAATCCACCTTTCACTATGCAGGAAAAATCCCTGAATGTCGCTTCTACAAGATTCCTCAGTCCGGAAATATCCTCAGCATTCTCTGTGAAATGTTTGTAGCTGGTTTAAACGTAGACTTTGGGATGAAGATTTTCCCTTTAACGACAAAGTGGAGGCTAACAGCCGGACACTAACTTCAGTGAATGTGAAATGTTCAAGAATCACTCGGCACATTTGATGCAGAGCAGCTTGGTACAGGAACACAACCGTCTCCTGAAACCCAAATCTCGAGAAGACTCCAGGTTTCGTCTGTAAACAGCAGCTTTGTTTGTCTGAAGTCAGAGGCTGTTCTCCGGGTTCCTCACTGGCTCTTTTCTCCCCAAAGAATCTTTCTAAATACGCCCTTTTGTTTGGCTTTTCTTAACTTTTAGCTTTCATCCCACCAAAAAAGACTTCATTCATGCCAAGTGCTCCAGGTCAAAGGTCAAAGCCCACAGTTGTCCACCTTAAGACCCAAGGTTATGAAATGACCATTCACATGAGCATCTATGGACTGGAGGTGTGTGCAGTTTTGGACAGTGGAGCTCGGAGAAGCGTGTTACCTTTGTACCATTTGAATGCCATTTGAATGCCATTCACCCTCATGTGAGACCTCCGCTGACTTCATCTGTAGTAGAGACTTTACTTGGGGTGGGACCAGGGGACGGGCCCATGCTTGGTGACACCAAGCTTCATGTCAACACCAATCGCTGTCAAATGGAAGTAGACCTCCCTGTTGCAGACATAGCCGGCACTGAGTGGCACATAGGTGGACATGAATGGATGGAGGAACAGTCTCTGCTGGCTGGAGGAGGCCTGCAATGGCACCTCCTTTAATAGTCACAGGTTTGTTGCCAGGGTTAAAAAGGCATAGTGGCAAACTTTGGTGAGCTGGGCATCAACCAGGACTCTAGTGAGCAGAACTTTGTGCTTTTCCACAGAGTCTTTGGTGGGGCTGAGCACTGTGACCCCTTTTTCAACATCTCCAAATTTTACAGTTCCCTTCACCAAGTGCTCTTGACCAGGCTCTACCACTACAGTTCAGACTACTCTGGCAGCATGAGGCCATAGGGCAGCCGCTTGTGAACCGAACAAAACAACGCGGTGCTCAGCAAAATCAAGGCAGGCTTCAGCTTGAGTGTGGAAGGGCTGACCAATCAATACCTCAGTGCCGGCTATGTCTGCAACAGGGAGGTTTACTTCCATTTGACGGCGACTGATGTTGACAGCAAGCTTGGTGTCACCAAGCATGGGCCCGTCCCCTGGTCCCACCACAAGTAAAGTCTCTACTACAGAGGAAGTCAGTGGAGGTCTCACATGAGGGTGAATGAAAGAACCAGAAGGTCAGCTCGAGCGGTGGCTGGAGAAGCTGGCTGAGTACGACTTTGAGCTCATTCATCACCCGGGTCGCTTCCACACTAATGCCGACAGTCTTTCCCATAGACCCTGCTGTCAGTCTTGTCCTTGTAATCTGCAGGACTGCTCCTCACAGCCTGGATCCATGAATCATAAGGCGACTCAGTGTGACGTAGACTCCGACTCCAGATCCCTGTCATTGAGTCTGGTGAGGGTAGAGACAGGCTCAGCAACCACCACAACTGTAAGTCCAGTGGGCTAACTGGAAACAAAAAGACAAAAACAGACACTGTGAAACAGAAAGCAACAATCTACGCCACAAATACAGGCGAGACCAGACTGTTTCATAGCTGGACCGTGAGGAGCTATGTGAGGCCCAAGCCGCTAATCTAGACATTGCACAGATTCGAGCGTGGTTGGAGGCCAGCACTGAGCACGGCCTTAAACTAGAGCTTCCCTTACAGCCCAGCGCCAAAACGTACTGGAGCCAGTGGAAAAGATTGTACTTAAAGGTTGGTGTCTAATCCAACGTTGGCATCTGGACTTCAAATCTGTCTTAAAGAAGATAGAAGTCCAGATGCCAAGACTCAATTTTAAGACAACAAAGAACCATTTTTTCCTGTTTTTACTGTGACATCAGATAAAACTAATTTACTGTATTTTTGCTCCTTTATTTCTCTTTTGTGCAGATCGACAGCGATGTCAACTCATACCAGTGATGTGGAGTCAGGCGAGGCAGGTGAGGCTGTGCCTCACCAGCAAAATATAGCTTAAAAATGCATTGATGAAAAAGGAATATACTTTTTAAAATAAAATAAAAAAACAAATATAATTTTTTAGACATGTCTTTTCTATGATTACCTTTTTCTATGTGGGCTTTCAACGTTTCCTGAGTGAATATCTGAGTTACCTGTTCAAATAGGCGAGACAGCATGGGTGCGGCAGGAGCAGCCCGTGCCTCCCCAGCGCCGCACACACTGACTGCAGCTGCAGCTGCAGCTGCAGCAGACGCATGCGCTTTACTAATGCAGTCAGATTTTGCCACTTTTAAAAACCAGGAAGCAGCCATACTCTCATTGGAAGCTGAAAAAGCATGTGACAGAGTTAACTGGAAGTTCCTCATTGCTGCCCTCCATAAGTTTGGGTTTGGGGAATCCTTTATTGATTGGATTAAAATGTTATATCACAACCCAAATGCATCAGTCAGAACCAACAAACAGACTTCTGACAGGTTTTGTCTTGGTAGAGGGACCAGACAGGGTTGTCCACTCTCCCCTCTCTTTTTGCTGTATTTATTGAACCTTTAGCTGCAGTAATAATAACTATCGGTACAGGACCTTGAGGGTTTGGTGGGTTGGGGTCTCTACTGAGAAGATCAGTGGCAACCTTGACTGGTCAGGCTGCCTCTGTCTGGTGCCTGACCAGAGCCGTACAGAGGCAGCACTTTTTTTTTTCTTTCTCTATGGGTCAATCCTCTACATGTGTTCTTGTACTTTCCACCCAAACTTTATCTATCTATTTATACATATAAGTACATAGATAGATGGACCCACCCTAATAAAACAAAACGCCACGTTTCAGAGTGGCCTCTTTTTGTGGCCAGTCTATGGCACACCTGTGCAATAATCAGGCTGTCTTGTCATCATCTTCATATGACGCACCTGTGAGGTGAGATGGATTATCTCAAAGGAGAAGTTCTCACAATGACAGATTTAGACAGATTTGTGAACACTGTTTGAGAGAAATGTTTTTTTTTGTGTGTGTTTTTAGAAAACATTTCAGATCTTTGAGTTCATCTCATGAAAATGGGAGCAAACACAAAGCTTTGTGTTTTTATTTATGTTCAACGTAGTTTCAGTGAAACAGCAGTGAAGTCATTTACGTGACTATGCTGGTGGTGCACAGGGTTCCCTGTAGGTGGCAGTGGTGTCACAGTTTTGGAATGCTGATGTTGATTTCTGTTTCCTGTTCATAAACGTTTTCTTTTTTATTGACAAATCAGACAATACAAAACATATCATTTTATCAACATTATCTATCAATGAGTATATATGATGACAAAATGAATTCCACATATTCCTTGGTAAAGGAGAGAAGAGGAAAGGACAAATAAAAGATTTATTATAACATAAAACAAATCAACAAAATTACATAAATAATGAAAACTATTTAAAAACTGTGTTCAGATATCTAAGGCATTAAAGAAAAAATATCCCAACTAAGAATATCCTTAAATTAAAGGGTAAGCAAAGATCACATCAGTCTAAGTAAACTGATGAACAATTTAAAAGTTTTGTGGCAATTCTTATTCTGGATCTTCTTAAGAGCTTTACAAAAAAGATGAAACTCATTTAAATCAAAAGGTTGGGACTCTCTTACAAAAAAAAGACATTTGTGAATACAGATGTTTCTAAAAATAACTAAGTTGTTGAACAGAAACTGAATTTTCTTTTCTTTGTCAACACAACCAGAGTATGTCAATATTGGAATTGTATTTTTTTGTTGAAAGCCATCAAATTATTAACCACATTACATTCAAAAAATAGATGCCTTTTGGTTTCAATGTCATTTTTACATATTTGACAGATATTATCTTGAATATTGAACCTCAAGTGCAGGGATACAGAGATACATATTGATAACTGTTTTGAAAAGGACCTCGTTCAATTTTGGAAGAAGGAGAAATTGCATCTAATATTAAAAGTATCACTTTTTGAAAAACTTGAGGACAGAGTTTTTCTTTTATTGGTAGAGGGAATCGTTTTAATGTCAAGGAGGCTCTTAAATTGTTATATTGCGCTTTTGATCTGACAGACATACATTGTCAATCACCAAGGATGGGAGCTGAGGTCAAAACAAAGAATGTCGTTTACTTGTATTAATCTATTGATTTAGATTTGGAGAAATTGCCATAATTACTCTTGAATGTTCAGTAAATGTGTGATCTAACTGGTACTTGATTTTTAACTCTGTGTGTTCCTGTTCATAAAAGTGACTGGAGAGATGACAGCTACTGGTATTGAATTGGTTTGGGACCAGAACCAGTATTTGTTTGATGCGTGTATGGGAGGGGATGGAATCCGTGTGTCGTTCGTTCATTCGTTTTTTCAATTTAAAATCAAAAATACACGGATCGGGTGGGCTAAGATAAGGACATTTTAGTTTGACAAAGTTCATTCTGCTTCTTTGGTTTAAGCAGTAGGTGATGACCTGAAGGTGTTATTTTGAACAAACACAAGCTAAGGTTGAAGATAAGAAAGCAGAATGTTTGGAGGTGCTAAAAAAACACAATGTCAACTTGAATTAAACAAATTCACAGCAGAATTTATAAGATTTTCTGACGAATTCTTTTTCAGTACATTTGGGACCAACAAGTTCTGTAAACAAAAGAAACAATTCCCTAATGAATAAAATGAAAAAGAGCATGGTTTTATGGGAAAGGAAAAAGTAGGAAAGAGATTATGTACAGAGAAATCAATAAAAATACAGAAACTTACTGTGTAGAGGAGACATGAAAAAGAAGACGAAAAACATTGAAATGAACAAAAATATGTTTTGTATTTTTGTATATATGAGTGAATATACAGTCAGTGGTTGTGACTAAGACATCGACTGCAGCAGCAGTTCTGTTTTCTTTGTTCATGCGCGTGACGACAGAGGGAGGGCGAGAGTGCAATCTAGCAGTTACCACGAGCGCGGAAGTTCATTTCTGGCTGGAACTGCGCGAGCACTTCCAAACACTTAGTTCAGGTATTTATGCTGTTTACTTTCATTCATTTTAATCAAATTTAGATTTTTAACAACTTTTACTTTTCTAAAGGTCTTTTTTAAACACACGAGCAAAATCGCATCGCTAAATTTACGAAAACTGATGTGACGCAGTATGAAAACATTTTTTTTTCTCTTAACCGACCCATGTTTGAATATATCGTCGTTGAAATATCTCGGTGTAGCCGTTCTTTTCGTTTTGAGGTGATTCTAGGTCACAAATAGATCCGAACAAGTTAAGTTTCGTTTTAGCGGAAACGAAGAACAAAGACAGGGTGTGATCAGACTGTGACGCAACAGCGGAGGGATACCGTCGTGTGACTTGTGCTAAACGTAGAACTGTTTTAGGAAACGTTTCCAAAGTTCTGAAGGAATTATAACCGAATTTGATCATCCAAGGGGATCTGTTTTAATGATTTGTGCTTGCGTAATTCTTGATTTATGTGTAACTTTAGATTTGTGCGTGCGTAATTCTTGATTTGTTATTCATACAAGATATTTTGTGTACAAAAAGTACAAAATTCAAAATTTTACGAAATACAATTTGCACATGCTCATTACAAAAAATTACAACAGCCTAAAATTAACTACATGCACAGATCTTTAAAAAATACACACAAAATGCTTGTTACGCACACTCAAAACTGCATTGACACACAGATCTCATGTGAGACTTTTCAGGTCTCCCAGAAAGAAAAGATTCATGTGTAAGTGATGCGTTTAAATGCTGCTTGAATGTTAGGTTATCAAAGCTTTCTTATCATCCGCTTTGAACATAGATTGTGAGTAATATCTGGTGAAAACTTAACATTTTCCCAGCAAATCTGGCTGATACTATTTTTCTCTCCATACTTTTTGAAGAATTTGGTAGTATGTGATCCTTTAGGCCAAAACAATTTATTACAATTGCTATTTTTTGTTCGCTCCTCAAATCTCATATCCTCCTCAATCTCATGTTCATAAAATGAGTCTGACCTATTATGTTTTTGAAGAAATTACAAAGTACAGTAAAAGTCTCAAAGTTGAAAAGACTATTTAATGGTCATGAAACCACAAGAGTAAATACAAAACAAAATTCAAGTCTTTAGAGTTACACAGTGAAAGAGAAAGTATTGCACAATACTAGCAAAAGGCTCAAAATGACAGAGAACAATAAAAGTTTCACTTGCAGAATTATTATTCCTGGTTTGCTGCTTTTAGTGATAATACTTGGGAAATGGGGAATAAAAGAACTCAAACATTTCTGCTTTGATCCTCTTACTGTTTTTTTCTAGTTGCAGAATTAAGAAATGGAGAAAACCTCTGCTGACCATCACTCGTAAGTACTGGTTTTGTGTTCCGCCTTTATAAGCAGACGAAACTCACATAAACGTGTCTGTTTACTCACTTCCTCTAAGGCCTGCTGTGCGTCAGCGTGTGACTCATTGCTGGAGCCAGAAATGCTTCTCGTCTAAAAAAAAAAAAGTCAGGATAATTAAAAACGACAGAAAGTAGCTGTTAGCCCATCAGGAACGTAAACCCTAAGACCATGTGCCATGCAGGAACATACATGCCCACCTGCTTGTTAGCAGCAGAGTTTCCGTAACAACCAGAAGGTTGTGGGGTAATGGGAGAGCTAGACACATGTTCAGACCCACTGAAATCAGCCTTTAGCCTCGTCAAGTTCCATCTTCCTCTCTGGAAAGTTCAGAACTTGTTTGCGAGCATGTGCACTTGGGCAAGTCATCCTTCTGAAGGTCCGGTCAGTATCTGGGAACCAACTGGACCTCATCATCTCATCAGTGCTTGAAGACCAAAGATCAGCTATGTTTGAAACACAAGTTTCGCTCTTGGAGAACATCTAGGAGGACATTTCCTCAGGAACAGAATAAGGACATGGACATGATTGGAGTATATCAGGAAGTTGATGTAATTTTTGATCATGAAGGCTTTCTGGAGGCCAATCTGCAAGGAGGACTCAACCTATGCTGAGAACTTCAGATGCAAAGTCTTTAATCCTCCAGCGGTGGTCGCAGCACTTGGAGGAGGAATGAATCTTCTGATTAAAGATGTTGCAGAAGCTGGAGAACACACATAAGCTGAACCTTTTTGCTGTCTGGTTGCGTCTTTCACAAATGTTGGCTCTGAGCGCTGTGGGTCCAGGAGGACCGGTGGGATCATCAGTTAAAATGTTTTTAGAAGACTTCAGGTCTGCTTGGCCTCATTTCTGCTCAGTGTAAAGTGGAGCAGCAGCAGCTATTGATGTCGTCTGGACATCTGCCCACAAGTGCTGCATCTGGACCCTGATGGACCACTTTCCAAGGCTGCTCAGTCCCATGTATGGTTTTGGTGTTTCCAGATGGACGGTAAAGGTCAACGCCGGTGACCCCTCTGAACTACAGCTGTATGCTATCACTAGATCACCAATCCAGGACCAAATGGAGTTGATGCCATGAACCCCTCCCCTCAGAAGGCGAACAGCAGGACATCCGAAAGTGAGATTGAAGGCGGTATGGAATTTGTTTCCGTTCTTGTCTGCTTTCGACTCCGCAAGATTTTGTTGATGAAATGACAATTCGGGGAAGCAGATCTGCGTTGATTCAAATTCAACTGCTTTCCAACACCGATGGGACATCCAAACGTTTGCAGAAGACCTCTTTGCTGGAAGGTCAAAAAAATGGGGCAAAATATCGGTATGGCGAACTATTGGATACTTCAACCCATGACCGATTTCGGGTCTCCTCTTTCCCTTAATCCATTTTTTAAGGAACACCATATAAGTCCATCAGGGGCTTCTAACGAGCACGACAGTGAAGTGTAGGGATCTTTGGTGCCGTGCTGCGGTGTGGAGTGGCGGGGCTGCTCTCATTCCCTCGTATTCCTCCACTGACGAATGACAAACGCACTCGGATAGCAGAGCGGCCATGAGTAGTAAGGTACAAAGTGTCCCTACATTTTTCCAAGTAGATGCAGACAGCGCGCCGAGTCTCTAACGTAACATTAAACATTGTTGTTTAAACAATGGAACGCCATGAAACAAAAGCTAAAATACACTGCGCTTAAGTACACCAGATTCAAGGGAGAGGTGCACAGCCTTTGACTGTCCAAGTGGGACGTCTAGCAGCGCTGCTGTTTTGAACAGGTGTGTATGCCAGCAGTACACAGGTGAAGCATGTTACTAAAGTGTTGTTAATCACAAATAAATGCAGGAAATTTAAATAAAAAGAGGGCAAAATAAATACAACTGTCAGTACCATTTAAAAAAAAAAAAGATGATCATGTAATATTAACAGGCTGAACGTTTATATAGTGACTCAATAATAAATCATCTAACATCAAATGTAAAATTACTTAAAATACCACATCCAGAAATTCTATTTCCACATTTAATATTCTTTTAGGAGAGGAGGCTATTTGATGTTCTCTGCATTTCAGTTCTTAACTGGGCTTTGGTTATTTGTTACCTCAACGTGTTTGCTATTTTTTACAAAAAAATGTTAGTTTTTATTAATGGTTTTATTTTACTGTTGCAAAGGGCATTAAAATTTATTATGTATTAAAATATATTGTGTTTGAAATTGTTCTGTAAAAAGCTTGTGGGTAAAAAAAAATGTTCACAAAATTGTATTGCAATAATATTATAATATGCGCAGATAATATTGCAATAACCAATATATTGTAATATATTGGTTATTGCAATATTATCTTATTCGTGATACTGGTATAGTGAGCCATGTGTTGTGCATCACATGGTGAGTTACCCTGAGATGCCAGCCCTATTTATCACCACTCACAACGTCCTCCTTTTGATTTGATTATTTCAGAGTCACAAAGTTTAAGTTAAGTTTTTTAATCTCTGTCTATAACCTGTCATCTCGCAACTACCAGCAGCCTGACGAGCGTCAACACCCAACCCTCGTGCGGGTCACAGCGGTAAGACGAGCGTCAACACCCAACCCTCGTGCGGGTCACAGCGGCCCGACGAGCGTCAACACCCAACCCTCGTGCGGGTCACAGCGGCCCGACAGCGTCAACACCCAACCCTCGTGCGGGTCACAGCGGCCCGACGAGCGTCAACACCCAACCCTCGTGCGGGTCACAGCGGCACGACGAGCGTCAAAACCCAACCCTCGTGCGGGTCACAGCGGCCCGACGAGCGTCAACACCCAACCCTCGTGCGGGTCACAGCGGCCCGACGAGCGTCAACACCCAACCCTCGTGCGGGTCACAGCGGTAAGACGAGCGTCAACACCCAACCCTCGTGCGGGTCACAGCGGTAAGACGAGCGTCAACACCCAACCCTCGTACGGGTCACAGGCCGACAAGCGTCAACACCCAACCCTCGTGCGGGTCACAGTGGCCCGACAAGCGTCAACACCCAACCCTCGTGCGGGTCACAGCGGTAAGACGAGCGTCAACACCCAACCCTCGTGCGGGTCACAGCGGCACGACGAGCGTCAACACCAGCCTTCGCGTGGTGACAGCCGAGGGAGATGTTCAAGCAACACCCCCTCAAACACAAATGATCTGACCTGGATTGAGATCTTTGTGGAATTTTATAAACTTAATAAGATGTATCTGGAACCTGGGGTTTGAAAGATTTTTACTCCTGATTTTGATGTTGTGATGGACAACATTACTCAGCTAGATGTTGTCCAGGGTTAAGAAATTTCAATGAACAGGAATTGTGAACTAAAACGGATTAAGATCACCTTCAAAATAAACTCAAAACCTTTTTTTTTGTTTCAGCAGAACATTGCTCAACATGTCTACGTTCCCCCAGTGTAATGGGATTACTGGTGAGCTGCTTGTAAAGATTAACTGCATGATTTCTACCTATGAGTTTCTGAACTTCAAGCTTTTGTGCTGAAGGGCCCAAGTACGAGGACTGGGTGTCAAAATTGGTCTGCAACTACAGACAACAAACCTTCCAGCTGAACAGTCCAGATGGTGCGAAACTAACTGTGGGGGTCCTGGAGGACACGAAGTGCAGCCCTGCAGACTTGAACGCGTGGGGGAAGTTCTTCCTGCCCAACACAGTTCGAATGCAGGTGGTAGGTTACGTGGAGGGCACCTCGTACCCATGTGACCAGCTCATCCTTATGACTTGTGAGGACAAGAACTTCTACGGCTATGACGAGATGAGCTGCACCTAGTGGCTTCAAGTCTGGAGCACCTGCGCATGTGGGGTAGACTACCCTGCAGCCAGAAGCTTTTACAGAGGGGAGGCCTTTAAAGACACAGTGAGATTCTCCAGCAGAGTTTGTCCTCCGTGATCTTTGTTTTTGTACTAAAACTTAGTTTGTGTTTAGACCAGTGAGGAGTGGGAGGAGCTGATGAAGGGTCCTGTCTGGCAGAAGCTGGATCAAGAGCATCACCAGCTGGTATCAAAACACAAAGACAATTTCCTGAAGAACCTGCGAATTGCGCAGAGAAGCGAAGGTGGGTGTCCAATCCGTCCACCATTTGTTCTCTCTGTTCAACCAAAAAAACCACCATAAGTTCAATGCCAGTGTTTTTCGTCATGGTTTCATACAAACACATTTTTAAAGTCTCGTTGGTCAGGTTTTTTTTTGGGATTTTAAGTAGATAAACTGGCTTTTAATGTTTTTCTCATCTTCCCTTGGTTTGTTAAATGCAGTATATTTATGTTTCTCTTCTTGAAGGACAAAATCATTTTCAGGTTTTCAGTGATTTTTTGGAACAAAAATTCTTTAAATGGTTGTTTCTAATTTCACCAAACCAGCAGGAACCCTCTTTATCTGCCAAAGACTGAACATAAATCCAGAT